>BPLQ01012053.1:0-144539 GCA_021605075.1 Caerostris darwini
TAAATTAGTATGTATATTTTTAATCTGGCGCTCGATGCCACTGGTTTTGGGTACGAGTCCCGGCGATGCCATGGATGTTTCTAATGGTTCGAAATCAACTTTGAACAATATATCCTTGGTCTCATAGGACTGTAGGAACGTTGGACGTAGTGGCTAACAACCCTATTCGTAAAAGAAAAACGTCTCCTGTCCAGAAAACGGCCTGGCGGCTAAATGGGCTAGAGAGCTCTGGCCTTTGGTACCACATACCATGCTCGAAACCTGGCGGTTCGGAATCCACGCTAAACTGTAAGTCCAGGTCTAATTGGCCAAAGTGTGCACACAAATGACAGTAGAACGTCTCGAAATCTGAAGGTAGGTAGGTAGACGGCCTTGTCCCACCCATGGGGCTGTTACGTCAATGAAGAAGCATGTTGTAAGAAGTAAGAAAATTTTACATTTGCCCAAAATAAAAACAAATTTGTTTATTATAGAAAAATCATCAAAAATCAACATTAACACTATGGATATTCAATCATTGACAACGCATAAAAGAATGAATCAAATATATATAAATATATATAATAAAGAAAAGAAAAGAAAAAGTCCCCATCATACTTAACAAATGAAAAATTAGTTTCTTTTAAAAAGTGCATCATTCGAGCTGTGTAATCAGAAAAGAGAAAAAGTGAATTCTATATTTGACGTCAAAAAGCAAATATTTCCTTGAGTTTAGTGACCTTCCTAGATGAAAACTTCATTTCATAGCAGTCCGTAATACCGCGTGTTACAAGTCCGGTGTTCTTTATAAAGATTATTTTATAGAAAATCGCTGTCAGGATTTCAATGACTGCATGAATCACGAGATGTTGAATCCTTTCAAAATTGATTAACGACGTTTTAATAGACATGTTCCAGGTCAGTAATCTGTAAAAACATTCATTCACACACAAATCTTTTATTTCACGTGAATTATTTCAAAAAGAAAGCATTTGAAAAACTTGATTGGTTATAATTGTTAAACTTGTTATGAAGAATAAATAGCTTTATTTATTATTTTCATTATTAATAAAGCTTTTTAAAGATTTTAGAGCAAGTTCATTTAATGAATGCATCTTTTTATATTAGTTTATAGTTGTACTATTCCGGGTATGGGGTTAAATACCCAAAGCTGGATTCTCACCAGATAATAAAATCGCATATAGTAGGGCGCCAACGAATTAATAGTCTGAATGAGAAAATCAGGCTTCTGATTGGCTGACATTTTGCAGAGTGCTATCAAAGCATATGGTGGGAATCCAGATTAACTCAGTTTACTTGAGGAGGGGAGGAAGGTACCAGATGACATTACTGGGGTAGTTGTAAATGTAGTTGCAGTGTAATAGACTTTCCCTGAATCAACCTGAGTAATACTTGACTTGCTATACATCTACATCTACTGTTCTAGTGGTGAATAAACTCAGGTCAAAGTTCCAGTAATTCAAAAACAGCACATTCTAACGTCTCGATCTATACTAGACCTATAATGGCTTCAAGAAGAGGGCCACTTTCAGGTTGATGGGAACACTTTAATTTTTATTTGCAAGCATTATATATTATATATGTATATATATATATATATACAGAAATCTATTTACAAAGAAATGGAAATTAGATATAAATTAGATTTACAACTACAGTTCACTCCAAGGTCGGAGATTTTCAGAGTTCTCGTGTCTACAACGATTCTAATGTATGCGAAATGCGACAGATCATAATTATCACATGGCTTGATACACGACAGCACAAGGGGCTCACTTTGTAAATAGGAGGAATCTCCGGCCTGTTCAATCTCTTCACAGAAAAAGAGAAAAACAAAACTTATAGACGACTCGTCGCAGGACACACTTTTTCTTCTTCCGAAAAACCTCCCTTTAAGAGAATCCATGAAAAGAGAGGTCAGCTTCCCTCACTTCTCATTGGAGTGGATATTTCCTCAGCAGAGGATCTATCACCAATCACGATGCAGCAACTCGTGATGTAGTCCATATTCCATCTGTAATTGTTTCGACTTGTGAAAATCGAACAGAAAATTCTCTAATTTTATGATGCATCATTATCCATGACACTGATTAACTGCTGTCTATTTTATAATATAGAACATCGAGATCATTGTCAGCAAAACAACTTAATATTGCGATAGGATGATTGTTGTTGCCATTTTGGACTAATAATAGGTAATCCAAAATACTCGTTTTAATCAAGAATTAAAAATTAATTTGGTACGAGTTGACTCGGTGGCCAGTTACGATTGTACTCGGGATAAACCGTTTAAATAATTATTAAAAGGTATTCTTCAAAATTTAGAAAAGCTAAAGAACGTTGAAATTGAATGGAAGAACATATATGATTCTTCAAAAATTTAGAATAGTTAAACATATAGGATTCTTCAAAATTTTAGAAATACTAAGGAACGTTGAAATTGAATAGATTAAACATATATGATTCTTCAAAAATTTGAAAATACTGAAGAACGTTGAAATTGATGGATTAAATATATATGATTCTTCAAAAATTTAAAAATACTGAGGATCATTGAAATTGAAATTAAACATGATTCTTCAAAAATTTAGAAAAATTAAGGTACATTGAAATTGAATGGATTAAACATATATAACTATATTTCAACGTTCCTTAGTTTCATATATGACTCTTCAAAAATTTCGAAAAACTAATGAACGTTGAAATTGAATGGATTAGAGATATATGATTATTTTTTCATACAGAATTACCAACAAAATTCATCACACGAGTATATCCCAAAGATTAGGTCTGTTACGCCTGCATTATTTTCTCTATTTCCCAGCAGGCCTTCCTCTCGGATTTGGATACTTTCATCATTTCCACGCCACTCTTGAACTTTAGCCTCGTCAATCATAACCGTGGGGGTGGGGGACCAGGAGGGGGGGGCGGGTATGATGAATAGCTCTGCATTAAGCGTGTCCCTGGAAAGAGTGACGTTCCATAACCCCTCGGTTCACGGAACATCACTCAAAGCGGCACCCATCCCGCGGTTAGAGATACGGCTGATACACACAGGGCCCAGGCGTGGCCACTTGTTAGACAAGATAAAACATTTCAGTTACGGTATACAATGTGGCAACAGATAAAAACTTCCATAGGTAAAAATGGTGGGGGATGAGTTTTTTGGGGGAGATTTGATGTGCAAGTTTCCATGGGTGATGTGTGTGTGTGAAAGGCCAGGAAAAAAGCATCTTCACAATGAGAAAAAATGAAAATTCTATTGAAAAGAGGAAATGTATACATATATTTGTATAGAACAATGTGATTTTTTTAATGCTTAGCAGATGGAGATGGTATGTTTTATATACGGTTTTATATATGGTTTTATATGGATTTGCATACATCGTTCTATATGGTTTTGCATGTCTGTAAAAAATTGGAAATATATCAAGGTGATTTTTTTTTAATACTTAGCAGATGGAGACGGTATGGTTTATATAGTTTATATACGGTTTTATATATGGTTTTATATGGTTTTGCATGCATCGTTATATATGGTTTTGCACGTCTGTAAAAAATTGCAAATTTGAAATAAAATAAAAAATAAATAAATGAATAAAAATTAGTGGGGGATCTTTATTTTAGGGACGATTTTTTTATGCTCAAAAAAAAAAAAAAAGGGGGACTTAATTTTTTGTTTTATTACGATTTATTCATCTTCTATTGATAGAACTTAAAATAAATAAATAAATAATTTTAAAAAAGCGGGGAGTAATACAAATGCACAGTAAACCTAACGTCCATATTTGTACCTCTGAGAGTTAATAGTAATTTAAAGTGAAATGATTTCATGCATTCCAGCCATCAACTATTAAAACTAAAGCCCAAAAATTAATACCAATTATTTTTTTTTTCAAAAACTCCTTATTTATTCTTTCACATTTATTTCATCGCCTTCAAAGTAGGATCTCCGCACATAATGCACTTTTTATTTCAAACCTCAATGCATGCTAAAAAGTCATCTCTTCAATCGACTCAAAACGATGTCTCCGGAGCGTTCTTTTGAGTTTAGGGAATAGCCAGAAGTCACACGGTGTGAATAAGGGTTGTTGTGAAACGAAGAATCAATGCAGTGTGAACTGGCGCATGCAGTGTTTTCGGTACCAATCAAGATTTGACGCGTTTGAGGCCATAATGGAATTGACCGATCCTTTTGAAATTCCAACATCATCAGCAAGGTCTCTAATTGTAAATCGACGGTTTGCAAGCACCAAATCCTTAATTTTTTGGACGTGAGCTTCGTCGGTTGAGGTTGATGATCGAACAGAAGGATCTTTGCTTTTAACGCGTTCTCTGCCTTCTTTGAATTGCTTATACCACTTCTAAACATTTCTTTCCGATATAGGTATGCTCACCGAATGCATTCTGCAACATTTTATACGTTTCCGAAAACAAAATTGAATGCAAGTTCTTTGCTCATTTAATTCAGACATTTCAATAATCGCCGGAATCAGTTTAAGCGTCTCACAAAGCTAAGCGTAACTCAAACACTAATGAATATTTTGACGTCAAATTTCCCACAGATGTCAAGGACAGTGCTAGCAACTTAAAAATGAAGAAACAATTGAAATTACACAGGCCCTGAGAATTTTAATTTGAAAATTGGTCTTACTTTTTGGACACAATAATATATATAGAGAAAGTGAGATAGATTGATAGATAAATAGATAGATAGAAACAATATCTATATGTAATTTTTTAAAGCTTAGCAGATGGTGGCATATACATGGTTTTGCATGTCTGTAAATGGTTGTAAATTTGAAATTAAATAAATAAAAATGATTTTCTAAAACTATATTTAAAAAAAGTATATCATTCATCTATTTTTTAAAATGCACTATACAAACAATATATAATAACACAATATTAAATTTAAAAATCCAAATAGTTTTAAATTTTACAAATGATTTAATCTTGTCTACTACATAATAATACTGTACATACTGTTTTCTTTCGATTTACTTAAAAAAAAGTTACATAAATAAGTGTAAATAAAAACAAATAAAAAGAAGACGGAAATTTTTTTTTATTTAAATACATTTTAAAATATGCCTTACATGTAATATGCATTTTTATATATAAATAATACTTCAAGCAGAACCAGACTGCGCACATTTTCAAAAATTAAACCCCAAATAATAAATACGAAATGCAAAAATAATTACCAGTTGATAAGATTCCGACCTTCCGTCGAATTAACTGTCAGAGCGGATGATTTATATTGATTTATATAGAAATGAAGTTCATAAATGTCCTTGGGAATGATTTATTAACTTATAAAATTTGAAACGCCTTTGTCGATGATTTATCGACGAAAGAACTTTGAAATGCCTTCCAGGAAGATTTATTTTGTCTACTATTCCGAACTCGGCGGTTTGAGATCGGAACATTTATGTTTGGAGATAGTTTCCTCTTTTAGAAATGATTTAAAACTCATTCTGAAACAAGGAATTTTCTAGTTTGTTATTACCATAGAAGACGTAATTTGACTGCACTGAAAACTTTGAAAGATTTATACTAAGCAAAATCGATATCGCGGATTGGGGAGGAAAAAAAAAGAATTTTTCTAATGAAGCATTTCGTTTACTAAATAATAATTTCTGAAATGTTTGAGAAGATAGTAATAGTGAAATATTTAGGAACCAGAACCAAGAAATAAAATGTCAGGTATATTTTGAAACTTTTATGATGGGATTTAAATAATTGTTACAATAAATTTATCTTCATTATTTCAGAAATAAATTATTACACTGTAGGTTGGGCAACCAGATTGTATATGGGTGTGGTTGGATTGAGATACTTGAGACACAGGTTGGAGAACTCATACCTTTCTTTGTATATTCACAAGCACCACACATATACAGTTTGATACATACAATATTTAATACCTTTAAAGGCAGATAATTACCGATTCCTGGAAGAACCCCATTTCTAATCAGAAAACCCTAAATTCTGCTACGTGCAGGATGCGCGAAATATATTTCCTCTCCGAGTGAGTGTCTGTAGGCCAACTAATGCACCGGGATGCATTAAATAATTTTATCTCAGGATGAGAAACTATAAACTAAGCATTTCTCAGCAGGGAGCGCAGGTTGCGCTGTATCTCGATTGAGAATATCGACTGACCACCACTGATCATTTCTCAGCACGGTTACAAAATGAATGACTTTTTTTACTACTAGTATAATTCAATTTGGGTGCATTATTTATGGATTTTTTATGTGATTGTTAAACCACAAATCATCTCCATAGTAATTAATATTTAAACAAAAAAAAAAGCTGTTAAATAAATAAATATTAAAGCTTGATTTTTCAATATCATTTCACAAATTTAAATAATTTCCTATACATCGTGCATCAAAGCTTTAAACAAGGATGCAAACATAATGTCTATGACAATAGAGATCAGACTCGTGGCGGATTGATCACGAATGTATACGTTCTGCCAAGGTCTTCAAATCAATTTAATACAAATGAAAACATTATGGCTTCATAGTAGATATTATGCTGATAAAAACACATTTAAAATACCTATTAAATGGATAGAATGTGCAATGTATTAAAGATATAAATAAACTAAAGTGACCACCGATATGAAATTGGCATAAAATAAAATAGATACAAAATAGTAGGATTTCACCAAAACAGTCTTGTAAATGGATTTTACCAGAAAAGTTGTCTCCTGTAAAAGCTAAAAGGGAAAGCACATCTATATCAGGTCTACAAGTAATAAAAATATAGTATAGCGCTGTTCGGATGAGAAAGGAAGATGAAGTGTCATGTATTGGTAACAAAGGTGTGTGTTTGGAGGTAAAAATTGCTTCTCAAATTGTCACCATCTCCAGTAGAAAGAATCGAAATTCATCTTATCGGACTTGTTATCGAAATTCATCTTACCTTCTTGTTTGTGGGGTTTGTTTCACTGTCTCACTCTGAGTGTCTTATTTCTGTGAATTCTATAATTACGGTACAAATTAGACGTATAAAAATGAGAAATTGAAAACTTTAGTTACACAGTAGTCTAAAGCTCGACTTGTGTCCAGTGGTAATGGTGGAAAAAGTGCTGATTCGAATCCTCTGGAAGTGTTTTTTCAGTCACTGCTTTCAGAATAGAGGAGACTATAATTCAATAGTCTCGATCTCGCAGAATGTAGATATTAGATATTGATTATGATAATTGTGTAAAGTATTTTATATCGGTAGTCAAACTCCTTGGTGGGAGTTTTCTCACATCAGTTAAATGCTGGGCAATTCTGCCTAACATTGCTACGGAAAGACAATTTTCTCCCTTCATAGCCCATTCGTATCATATCACTCTCAGCTTGATAGTTATTTTCACTGGAAACCAACCATATCGTGCCGAATTATGGATTTTTGATTACTCTACATACGTATTTCATTATAGTTATTATAGCTACTACCTAACAATAAGCTACTACTAATAACTTCCCTAAACAATAAAATTAAAATTTTTAAATAAACATTTTCATAACTATAGTGTTCAATTCACATTAGTGGCACACATCACAATCAGTGCTTTGAGTAGCGACTAGATTTGATAAAGCTTCTAACAAAGTATACAATATGAACAATCAGTCCATTCTTTTTTTAATACAATATGCAATTTTAAGAGCAATTATTTCTGAAAATCTATTCCCTACTTTCCAATCCACTTAGTGTGTGCACACCAAATTGTTATTACCTATTACAAAACAGTCAAACAAATTTGTTGGTTAATGGGTTAATTGCAGATGCTGACTGGGTTAATTGCAGATGCTGACTGGGTTAATTGCAGTGACTTCACAATGGGACGGAAAAAAAACTTCCAAATAAAAAATATACATTTGTATACTACTGTGTTCAAAATGTAAGACTAATTTCCAATTTGAAATTACCGGATCTTATAGAATTTCAATTCTTTTTTAGGTTGCTGGCACTGTCCTTCACATCTGTGTGAAATTTATTAGTGTTATAATATTTATTAGTGTATTTCAAATATTAGTGTGTTTCAAAATATTTATTAGCTTGGCTTTGTGAAACGCTAAAACTGATTTCTGCGATTTTTGAAATGTCTTAATTAATTGAGCAAAGAACTTGCATTAAATTTCGTTTGCGGAAACCTATAGAATGTTGCAGAAGGCATTCGGTGAGCATTCCTATATTGGGAAGAAATGTTTAGAAGTGGTAGAAACAGTTCGAAGAAGACAGGGAAAACGTTGAAAACGAAGAGCCATTTGGTCGACCCTCAACCTCAACCGACGAAGCTGATATCGAAAAAACTAAAGATTTGGTGCTTGCAAACCGTCGATTTACAATTATGAGATCTTGCTAATGATGTTGGAATTTCAAAAGGATCGGTCAATTCCATTTTGGTCCTCAAAAGCATCAAATCTCGATTGGTACCGAAAACACTGAATGCGCCAGCTCACACTGCATTGATTCTGAATTTTCTTTCCACAAAAATTAAACCCATATCGATCCACAACCATCGTATTCACACCATACGACTTCTGGCTATTCACTAAACTCAAAAGACCACTCCGGGGACACCGTTTTGAGTCGACTGAAGAGACATTTCAAAGACCGCCGAAATCAGTTTTAGCGTAACTCAAGCACGAATGAATATATTGATGTAAAATTTCACACAGATGTCAAGGACAGTGCCAACAACCTAAAAAAAGAAGAAAAAAAAATTTAAATACCGTTTGGACACCGTTTTGATTGAAGAGATTCAATGTAAATCGCTTTGAAGACCATCTCTGCCGACGACTTTTTAGCATGCATTGAGAATTGGAAAAAAAGTTGGCATAGGTGCATTGTGTCCGGTAGAGATTACTTTGAAGGCAATGAAATAAATTTAGAAGAATAAATAAAGAGTTTTTGAAAGAAAAAAAAAGATAATTGGTCTTACTTTTTCGGTACAGTAGTATTATCTTTTGACTTCTTTTATGATTCCTGTGTCCGTAAAAATCGCTGCTGTTTCACAGTCCCAAGAATTCGCGGGGGTTGTCTCCCACAAGCAGAGGAGGATTGGCGCGTATGAAATATGGCAGGAACTATCATTTCCCACTCACCTTGCCCTTTCTATTTGACAAGTAAAGTGTGCTAATTTGACACTGGCGGGGGATTTCCTGATATAGAATCCGACATCCAATGGCTGAACATCAAGACTGATTCTCTTTGATCAATGTCTTGGCGTTTTTATCGGGACACTTTTCTTTCCTTCTTTGCTGTTCGATTCTTTGATTTATGAGCATCCTACGCCAAAAGTGAGAAATATGGAACATTAAATATTATCGGCTACAATGTTGATTGTTTTTGTGCATATTTTTGTTTTTAATATTTATTGACAAATTAATAGTAAAAAAAACATTTTTTTTTCTCTTTAAAATGTGGCAGTTTTTTTTCTTGAATGAGCTTTCTATTCCTTATAACAAATCATTCTAGGTGTCCAATGATGGTTAAACGGCATAAAATTAAACTCATTTTTGTTGGTAATTAAGAATATAACTAAATTCTATTGCAACTTATTGGTTATATTTAAAAGATAATTTGATTCTTTTTAAATTGTAAATTTAAAAAGAATTCACTTACATATACAAATATCGCCCCTACCTCTAAAAAGTGAAGTCGTAGTACATCATCTAATCAGAAGCCTATTCTCCTAACCCACAAGCAGCCTGATGACCAATTGGTTAGGGCTCTGGCCTTTTGTACCACAGGCTCCAGGTTCGAATCCTGACTGTGGCATGGATATTTGATTGTGGTTCGGAATAGACGGTAAAATATAGGTCCCTGTCTAATTTGTGCAAAGGGAGCAAAAAATAACCGTAGAGCGACAAACCAAACCAAGACTGTTCCACAATCTCAAAATCGCTTTCAATTTAGTTTTTATTCAACTTCTCAACGCAAGACTTCTGCAAACAGATGAAAGTCCGCTTTCCAGCCAATAAGAAACCTAGATTTGCAATGTGATGGACCAAGTGCTACTAAAGACAACTGTTGTTGGTGGGTACCCAGCTAAACTTTTTTAGGGTGCAGGATTATTAATTAAAAACAAGTGCTTCAATCTTAAGTTTAATTTAGATAATTATTGATGAAACAATTAACATAAGATGTGACTTTATTCAATACTAAACTTATACCAAAAATACAGTAATATACACAAAAAGTACATAGATATAAGAAAGGTGTTCTCAATTTTAAACCATAATTATTTTTTGCTAGATTAACCAAACTCTTTACCATCTTAAATCTTTAATTTGGAATTTCTTATATTTACGATTCTTTTAAAAAATAAACAATTATAGGAATTGTGAAGAAGTGAAGAATGCCAGAAATCAGGTTCATACCGCCATTCCTTACAGATGCAGATGAATTGGCAAAATCTAAACCTATGATTCATTTTAAGATCAAAACTAAATACCAAATTACAGAACTCGATGTCGACAGAAAAACAGCTACTACTCTCACAAGATTAAGAATGAAACGCCCCCAGAAATATGAAAATTTCTACTGAAGGCATTAAAAAATACCAAAAGTGTGGTACCTGATGTCGAGCTTACTTCTCATCATGTCTTTGATTGCCCAGCTGTTGCAGTCTCTATACATTATCTGAACCATACCTCGGAAGAGGATTTATACTCCGAGCTTTCAATCAGCATAGCCAATATATTCGCGAGCACCACGACATTTGATTTTCTTGTACTCTTCAAGGGATACGACAACAATAACACAATTATAGGAATTCCTTGATAGGTTTTGTTTCTCTATCCTTGACCATATTTATAATACGTATGTTAATCTAACTTACATCTGAAATTTGCCACTGGAATGTAATTTCTTTAAAAATGTTTTAGCAGATTAGAAGAAATTAATTTTCATTATATTTTCCTTAAATAAGTCTTTCTTATTGAAAACATAAATCTTTTCTTTTTGAAAATCAGAAACGTTCATTATATATTTTACTCAAATCCCAGAATAATCCTCAATAACCTGTGTACTATACCAGAGCTTTAGAGGTTTGGTTTGGTTTGTCGCTCTACGGTCATCTTGTGCACACGAAGGCTAAACAGACCAAGACCTACAGTTTAACGTGGTTTCCGAACCACCAACAAACATCCATGCCGCCGTCAGGATTCGAACCTGGATCTTACCAAAGTACTGCACCAAAAGCCTGTCCTACCAAAGGCCAGAAAGATAGCAATTGTCCTGCCAGGCCGCAAGATCTTTGGAGGTTTGGTTTGGTTTGGTTTATCGCTCTACGGTTATCTTGTGCACACTTTGGGCTAAACAGATCAGGACCTACAGTTTAAAGTGGATTCCGAACCACTCACAAACCTCCACTCCCCGCCAAGATGAGCTTTAGAGGAGAAAATACATTATTTGGCTGAAAGCAGTAATGTTTTAGCTGAAAGTAATTTTCATTATGTTTTCCTTACATACGTCTTTCTTATTGAAGACATAAACCTTTTCTTTTCGGAAATCAGAAACATTCATTCAATATTTTACTCAAATCTATTTGTATATTATACCAGAGAATCGGAAGGGCAATTACTTCCAAAAATAAAACTGTTGTGTAGCCGACCATCAAATTTTCTTGAAGACTTCAAAAATAATCCCCATTAATATTGATCGAAACAATAAAAAACATTCGCAAAAGTTCAGGTCGAGCCGACATGACCATAAAGGGAAGATGACGCAACATTTTCCCTGGAACTGAAAAAAGCTATCTGTGTTGCCATCAAAAATGATTGGCATCGTGGCCTAGTAAATGGGCGGAGCAACTCCTCAGGAGACGGGTAACTTGTCAATTCCATTGCAATCAACAAGTCCTGGTAATTGTTACCTGTCAATCAAATAAGTCTGCTTTTTTTTTTTTTCAAAGACAAGTTTTTATTTTCGCGATTGACATGCTGTACAGACAACGAAACATCTTTTTATCACAGGCTGCTGATTGTGCGGCTCCTTTAAATGAATGTATTTAATGGCTCAGAAAGAAAGGGTTTACGGCCAGCATTTAGGACTGCTGGACTTGGTAATTACAGCATGTCGGCTGAAAGGCTTTAGCAGGTACTCATCATAAAAAGCAGGAAGGAGCAATTTCATTTATTCAAGTCGAAATGTTACTGTGGGATGATTTATTTATTCACTTGGTAATTACATGGAGACACAAATCAACCAGCGCAGCGTATTAATGGTTTGAAAGTTGATGGTATACAAATTGCGTATGAAAAAATTTCTTTTCCACCTTAGTATGAACTTATAAGTCAGTTTTGTAGTTTGGAATCTTCAGTTGTATAATTTCTAGCATTGGCAGGCTTCTATAATATTTTAAGTACAATTTTCTTAATTAATACGCTATTTATTTAGAGATGAAACTATTTATACCATTTTAAGTGGTATAAAATGAGGATAAATTATCACTCTCTAAAAGATTTATTACCAGAATGATAGATTACTTATTTATAACTCTGACAATGTATAAGATAAATTCGTAAATATACATAGCGTATTCTTGACGAAGAGAAATTACCCCTTATTTTTAATGATTGTATTTCACGTTTTGATTTATTGCTCTAGAAGAGAGTTACAGAAGAAAAAATTGTAATAAATGACCCATCAAAACCTATTAGAATAACGTCCATATTAATTAATTGATAACTAAAAGGTTTTTTACTGGAAAAAAATGAAAAACTATGCTAATCATAATCGAATACGAATGATATATTTGTTTTTCATATGAGCAAAACATATAATTTAGTTTCCATTAAATATATTTCTGTTTCCTTTTTTTATTACATTTACATTGCAAAACGCCGTAGATAATTTTTAAGAATGCTTTTGGTATGCGTGGATAAAAGTTCGTATATTATAGCAATGAAAAACAAAAAAAATAATCGTATCAACAATATTAATAGCAATTATCGAAAAAATTTTAATATAGGTAATAAGATGTCCTTTGATTTATTATGTCTAAGATGAAACATACACACCGCAGTTCAACATTTAGTTTATTTCCATTGCCAACCATTAGTATAGAAATCATTTTGGGGGTTATATGAAAGTCATAACACCACTCAGCTTCTGAGAGGCTTGTCTAATCAACATGATTTAACAATTATGTTGATTAGACAAGAAATCTTCAAATTATCAACACGAAAACTTTAAACTTTTTCTGCATTATTAAATGTTCGTTTAAGGGTCCCTTTCCATATATCTCTCTGTGAAAATGGGGATGTTATTGTGTTACAAAAGGTAGGTACTGATATTCATATGATCGCCAATAATTCTTTAATTTTTTACTAAGACAATTCCAAATCTTCATAATTTGAGGTCTTTCTACATATGATTGGTACAAAAGAAGTAATTACGATGTTTTTACTTTCTGGAGTAACAGAATTTCGTAAACCACATTACCAGACTCATGTCTGGACACAGAATTAGTATCAATAAAATATTCACTTATTAATACAAATATTGTAAAGTTTAACTCAGATAAAGCATGTTACTTACATTTTCTGTTAAGAAATAAAAAGGTTCACCCCAATCATCTTTGAGTTCTGCTGCTGGTTTGAGGAGACATGGACCTAGTACAGTTATGAAGGAGTTTTTCAATAGTATGTAATATAACATATATTAGTATTTTCAAGTTTATTGAAAAATTTCTGAAAACTAGGCAGTTCAGACAGACTAAAAATGCATGATCTTCTGACACAAATCAATACATAATCTACTCATTTTTCAAATAAATGGCTGAAGTAGATGATATAAGGGTGCCTGATGGCCGAGTGACTAGCGCTCTGGCGCTGGTGCCACAGGCTCCGGATTCGAATCCCGGCAATATCATGGATGTTTGTAGTGGTTTAAAATCCACTTTAAACCGTAGGTTTCTGTGTAATGACTTTAGAGCGTGGGACTGACAACCTTTACCCTGTAAAAAGAATCTTGGAAATCTTCCAGTAGGCAGATGGTCTTTGCCCAACTTGGGGCTGTTGAGCCAATGGAGAAGATATATAAGAGATTTAAACACCCACACTACATGATATTCTAATTAGAATGAACACCAAAAGAAAGAATTTCTCCAATTATATATATATATATATTTTGGGGGAAACGGATAAATATTTATTACTATTAAAAGGAAGATTTATCGACCGAATATTATCTCATACGATTCAAAACAAATGTTTTATGATTACTCAAACGTATATGAATACTGCTTACATTTACGGCAACAACAAGACAGGATAAAAATACTTTATTTTTTTATTACAATGAGGGCCATTATACGTATAAGAGTAATTCAATTCAATTCATTCACGCATTTGATGGCAGAAAGCCATTTGTTAAGCATACTTCCACCGGCTGTCATTTGTGAAGAATCCCTTAATAAATCGTCGAGAATCCAGTGATCCTTAATGACAAGGGGCCTGCTTTACGCGGGTGAAAAAGTGGCATCTAAGATTAGGGGGCTGGCCCAGGGTAGGCGGCCTCACCATTCATCACTTGGCCGATCACAGGCTGCCATACTCTATCATCAGTCATTCTTTCTTTTATAGTGCCCGCAAATTTGATGGCAAGTCGAAGTCGTTTGCCTTTTTTCTCTAATATATATCGGTTCCAAGAAGAGGGATGGTGTTTGTAGTAAAAAGAAGAAGGCGATAGGTGAGAATGGCTGGTGTCTCTATCCATCATGGCATCACTCAAATTATACGTCTGATTCAGCAGACGCAGACGGCTAGACATTTCGCTTGCTTGCAATGCATATTTGATGATCCATTTAATAGGCTGACTAATAGTTATAATTATTGATTAATTAACTTCTGAAGTGTTTGATTTGTGATTTCATAAATAATGTTGTCTCACTTGACGTGAAAATTTTTCAGAATGCTTACATAACAAACTCGTTTAGAATTTCTTGCATGATTGCCTGTTTAAAAACATTCGATGGCTTGTAGACACTTTTAAGAATTATAATTAAAATTATTTGCAATTAACATACAGACTATTGTTAATGAAACATTTTAAATAAGATAAAGTACCTCCAAAGTACAACCAGCATCATTTTGAAACAAATCTCAACAAGAAAAGACATGGGACGTGACGACAATGACAAATAGTGCAAAACTGAAATTAAGTAATTGCAAGTTCATATCTATCACATTAATTTTAACGAATTCGTGATAGGTTTTCTTTGTATGGAAAATTGTACTCAAATTCCAGTTCAACTATATTTTGTTGATTGTACCGAAACCCTCTTAAGTCTTTTTTGTACTTCGCAATTTAAAAACTTATTTTCAAATTTATTCATGCTGATGGACATTAAATGATATCCAAGCACATGATGATGACCAAAAATAAAAATTATCAAACATAATCATGATATAAATGCAATAAAAAAATCACTTAGCATAAAAAAAATGTACACCATGTTTATAATAATACCAAAAATAATTTATTACCGCCATTATTATATTAACTCTGATCTCTATCCAAAATAATAATTTGGTGAATTATTACGTATAATTGATTGAAAAATAAAATAGACAGTATTAAATCCAATTATATTATGTTGACTGTATTGTAATCTATATTATATTGGTTGTATTGTAATCTATATTATGTTGATTTTGTAATCTATAATAAGTTGATTGTATTAATCCTCGTAAGTTCGTTGTAGTAAAACTTACTTTCAAATTTATTTATTTTGCGCGATATTAAATAATGTCCAGGCTCATGATGACGATCAAAAATAAAAATTCTGGAATAATCTTTATATAAATGCAAAAAAAAAAAAAAATCACCTGGTATAAAAAAAAAATGTACACCATGATTATAATAATACCAAAAATAATTTATTACCGTCATTATTATATTAATTCTGATCTCTATCCAAAATAATAATTTGGTGAATTATTACGTATAATTGATATTGAAAAACAAAATAAACAGTAATAAAAAATCCAATTAAGCACATTAAAAAATTACAGATTTAAAAATAATTACAATAAAGAGGGTAAAAAAAAAAAAAGGAGTAATCAATTTCAAATTTCTCGCTCGTTAATGTCACAAATTTCGCCAAGATAATTCTGGTCACGAATACATCCCTCAGCATAACTAACATGTCCCGCCAACGTATTTAAGCCCAATAAGAACCTTCATTATAAGAACTTAAATTACTTTTTTAAAATGTGCTGCGTTCGTGTAATCAGAAAGAAATTGATGGATAGTCAGATTAAGATCTTAAACGATTACATTAAGTACCGACAGCCAGTGATAAATCAGGTTGAGTGGGAAGATGAAGGCTGAGGCTGAAAAATATTCTTTCTGACTCACCCTCCACCCTGCCCCCCTGTTCCTGGAAGCATTAAGGAAGAGAACAGATTGTCTAATGGATTTCTGAATGGCGTCTTAAGATGAAGCAGCAGCCCGCAGGCTCTTAATAACTGTGATGTGTTGGCGAGATATTTTCTTGTGCCAATATACAAGGTGCCAAAGAATTACTGGACATACTACAAAATTATATAAAAAATTTAAAAGATAGAAACAAAATATCTTTAACAATATGCAATATAACCATAAAAGTTTATAAATTCCGATGTTCGATCTGTTGGTTCTTCGTAGTGAATTTAAGCAATATTCTATTTTGTAACGTGTGTTGGCAAGCATTTCAAGTTTGGTTTGTCATTCTAAGGTAATTTTTTGAATATTATAGATTGTTTAGACCGGAACCTACTGTTTAACGAGGATTTCGAAGCACTAACAAACATCCATGCCATGACCAGCATTCGTACCTAAAGCCCTGTGGTACAGCATTTTAGCAGTTATGGATTTCTAAGTGGACACTATCCATATCCACATTTCATGAAATGCATTGGCAATATCTTGGAGCTACTGAATTTTAAATTTAAGAATATCCATTAGAATGATATACGATTTAGGGTCGTTTATTAGGAAGATTCAGATTTTTTTTGGTTTGTCGCTCTACGGCCATTTTTGCACACTTTGGGCTAATTAGAGCGTATCCTACAGTTTAACGTTTAACCACTAACGAACATCCTTGCTACCATCAGGATTCGAATCTGAAGTCTGTGGTACCAAAGGCCAGAGCGCTGACCAATTGGCCATCAGGCCACCCTAAAAAATACAGGAGAATTTTAATTAGAAAACCCTTAAAGTTGATCCTTTAGAGAATTTATTTATCAGCTTAATATTATTGTTAGAAGATTAATGTAAACTAACATCAATAAGTTTTAGCAGAGTGTGCTGCTTAATATCAAGTAGTGCAACATGTTAACTAACATGACGGAAGGATAAGATTTTATACTATTGGTGCAATAATTTAAATAATGGGTATAAAAGGATGGAATAATGAGAGTATCGCATCGTTAATCAAAACTATCTGATAACGTCTCAGATTTTTTTTTGCAATACGACGAGCAAATGAGGAACAGTAATTCTTGATGATTAATACTTCTTTCCGCTTAATTCATCTTAGTTAGCAATTCTGATTCAAAAACCTGATATACATTCTAAAATAATCAACAAGTTTAAATATTTCAAGGGCCATCCAAAAGAGAATAATAATCTGAATTAGAATAAGAAAAAAAAATATATTTTCACTTTGATTTTGATTTATTTTTATTCCTCAAAATATTAAATCCAGTCCCAGAATTTCCGAGGACATCAAAAATAAAAACGAGTTTAAGAATTTTCTGAACCTTTTTCCGAAAGCTAAATCCTGCAAATGTTTTTGCACATAAATTGGCGCTTTACTGCCATATGTGATTCGAGACATCACTACAACCATATAATGGATTGTTGTAGTAAATGACACCCTTGGTCAATGGTGACGCACGCCATCTCATAACATGGGTGTAGTGTGCGTAGCCTGTGGTTATGGATGCTTACGCCGCCATATATTTTCACGTCAGACAATTCCATACATCAATTTTTGCAGCATTTTCGGTTAGGGTTGTATCACTTAAAAAAAAAGGAGTATATTAAGCAAAAAAATAAAGTAGGAAAACTATATCATTTTCTTGCGGGTTTTTTTCTGTTAACATCCCCTGTAGTATTTAAAGAGGTCATCTATTGAAATTTTCAGACTGGGGAAAAGTACGATGGTAACTACTGCTATTATGTTGTGAGAAGAGTTAATAACATGCTTTAAAATACCTGGTCGACTTTTCCACGAAATTGTACTATTATCGTAATAAGTTCGGAGAGTGGCAAAATTTCGGTGTACGCCGTCATAAACACAGTGAAATTTTTGATGGTAATGCATATTTGCCGAGCGCGTGTCTTGGAAATTATTATTTCTCGCCACATTATTTTAAAAGCGACTTTTCTTGGAAATGATTTTGCAAGGAAATTTGTTTACATTCTACTAGAAATGGAAGGATTCGGCTTATGAAAGTGCACCGAGTTTAGCTTCAGTGAAGAGTGAGAAGCCAATTTAAGACTAATTTAACCTGCCATTTTGAGTATCCACTATTTTAGAGTTCTGAAATAAATATACAAATTTTTTCGTGAACTTCATTTGATTCAGAAATATTTTAAACAGTTTTTAAGTATTGCATCATGCGCGTAATGAATTGTTGAATTGTTTTCAAAGAAATCGTTATCACTTTCAACACAAAATATTTAATGGTTACACGAGAAATGCTGAATGTTTTCTCACGATTATTATACTGCGTAAGAGTTTTCTACGAAAAGCAAAATTCCCTTACACTTCTTAAAACTGATTATCAGTTTAGATAATATCACGTTTAAAATAATATCACATGGAGTAGATTTTGAATAAAATGAAATTTTTAGTTTTATCAAAAATCTCTCAAAGTTGTAAACTTAATGGTTTTTGGTTTGTCGCTCTATGGTCATTTTGTATACACGAGGGCTAAACAGACTGGGACCTACAGTTTAAGGGGATTCCGAACCACTAGAGATGTTATACAAAGACCAGATCACTAGCCACTTGGCCACCATGCCGATGTAAACTTGATGAGACTAAGGCAGTCTGATTATGAAGCGGCGACAGTTTGGTAGATAGCGCGTTGGGCTTCAATTAAAGCGGATAAATTATGCCAAAATCAAAGTTTCATGTGTATTTTGAAGACGTGCACTATAAATCTGGAAGTCAGAAATTCTTTCCATTGGGATTGACAAGATGGAAAGGAGAAGCTTTGGAGGATTTTAAATCGAAATTATTGTGACAAAAATGTATATACAGTGGGAAAAAGATTAGTATTGCAATGTGAATAATGCAGAATGTGTTACACTTGTTACCAACTTGCCAGACATTCAAAAATCAAATGGTTATTCTTGAAAACGATTTACTGGATTTTTAAATTCAAGAGAATTTTTAATTTTTGGTAAAATGCCTCCAGAAGTACTGAATAAGTTTTGTTAAAATTAGATATACACTTAGATTGATGTAGTACAACATAAAACACAACAGATTTGTACATATGTATAATCGTACATAATATTTTCAGCGGAGAAGTTCATAAAATGTATACTATATATATATATACACACAAAATGGATTAATAAAGACTATGGTCTCTAGACAGCGCTTACAATATGGTATCTACGGTATATGCTATACAGTATGGTCTCTATATAAATCAGGCTGTTTTTGAGTCGCTGAGAAAAATGGTCTTACTCCTCCAGCAACTCTGTTTTCATGCCCCTGATGGATCTCACAGGTAAATTTTATGCTGCAATTTTTACAGAGAGGGTTCTAGATATGCTCTATATGATTTAATTCGAAAGATTTGGCTGACCAATACAACCGATGGATATTTTAACTTTCCAGAAATTCGCTGACTGGATGAGTCCACGTGAACTTATATTGTTATTTCTTATCCCACGGGGTAGACATCTAAACCCCACTAACACATGTAGTTTCATGGGTTGAAGGGAAAGGGGGCAGCTTCTGTTGTGATGGAGCACCCATAGGTAGAAGTCTGAGTTGGCTCCATGACGCTGACTTTTTTACAGGGTAGGGCTGTCAGCCCTATGCCCAACCCTCTACAGTCATATAAGACCAGGACCTACGGCTTAAAGTGGATTCCGAACTACTGCAAACATCTATGGCAGCTCCGAGACTAGAACCTGAAACCTGTGGCACCGAACGCCAGAGCTCTAGACACTCGGCCATTTATGCCCTAACCTATCAGGACCTATCTACATATATTGTAGTACATTAAAACATCTGGATAGACAAACTCCTGTCTTGCTTTTCGGTCATCACATTTCGAGAATATCGACAAAATATGTAAAATTCAAATATTAATATATTTTTGTGCTACAAGTACCATTCCAACTCTATTTATGACTTTTCGCTACGGAAATCACATTCCAATAAATAAAAAAAAAGGAAATTGTTTCCCTGTGAAATTTTCGAAATTTTGTTATTTTATCCGTAACTGTTGGAGTTTAACTGTTGCTTCTCACATAATTCTTGAGCACATACCTAAAAATACCTTAAACCAAAATTTTGATCAGTTTCCTAGAACGGTATGATTGCTCATCATCATCAATAGCACGTCAGCCCAGGGTGTGCCAAGGCTTTCCTTTGAAGAGATTTCCATGCATTCCTCTGGGTGACAACGGTCCTCCAATTCTAACCTTAAGCAAAATCTTTTTCAACTGCGTCTAACCATTGTAACCTGGGTCGACCTCTTCCTCTTTGCCCCTGTGGCTTTGTTGCAATGAGCCTGTTTTACAGGATTTAAATCATTCGTTCTAAATACATGAGCAGCCCAGTTTAATCTATTGATATTAATAAATTTTATAATATCTGGGTCTTTATAGAATTTATAAATTTTTGCGTTGCATCGTCTTCTCTAACAATCACTGTCCCTGATTGCTAGCGTTTCATATATAGCGAAAGTGTTTTATATATATAAACTCTATATAAGTCCTGTATATTAATTAAAAGTAACTGAAATAAACTCATCTGCATTACAGTATTGCAATTAAATGTGAAAACTCAAAGAAGAGTTTGAAATTGATGAAGAATGTCAATCATCTCTGAAACCTAAATAAAAAAAATAAATAAATCTTTTTTTAACTTTCGTCTTCCAATTACATGAAACTCAGTCTGCAAGTTTGTATTACCTCGCATTTTTGTTCCAGTCGCCTATCAGGATATTTTTACACCTTTTTCTTGCCAAAGAAAGTGAAAGAGTGCAACTGATACCGGAGCAACCCGAAAGGCATGTCAAAAGCAAAAGAAATTAGCGCCCAGCGTCTGTCTATCCATGCCTGGCTTGTGAAACTATAGGATACATCCACACCTTTTTCAAAGGAAGCCTATGTCAGATGGTACGTCAAGTTGTATGTCAACATCCTTGGCTCGTGCTCTGAGACGACTTGAAGAGGGGAAAAAACATGCAGAAAGAAAGAAGATGGTAATGTCATCTGTTGAACGGTTTTTCTGACTCTGTTCTAAATTTAAAACATTCTTGCTGATGGATGGTATTAATTTCCAAGGTTATATATTAAATATAGATTGCCAACCATCTTAATTGATGAGGTTTTTATGTGTAAAAATATATATCATTTCTCATGTAGACATGTGGATCGTTAAGCTCTTGGCTAGAGCAAAATTTTTTTAATTTGGAATTTTTAAAAATTTATCTTCGTTATTGAACATTTTGTGAAAAAAAAGTACCACAAACAAAATTTTAATGCGTCTATTTTTTTTTTAATTTTGCAAAAGTATAAATGAGTCAAGAGTAATTCTGTAACAGTTATGTTAATTAAAACTTTTTATTGGCTTGAATGGCAGAGTGACTAGCGCTATGGCGCTCGGTGCCACAGGTTTGTAGTGGTTCGGAATTCACTTTAAGCCGTAGGTCCCAGTCTAATATGACTGTACAGCGTTAGGCGTAGGACTGACAAACCCTACCCTGCAAAAAAAGTCAGCCTAAAGGAGCTAAGTCAGACTTCTATCTACGGGTGCTCCATCACAACAGTAGCTGCCCCCTTTCCCTTCAACCATGAGACCACACGGGCCCGTGGGCTTCATCTAGATGTTTACCAAGTGGGATAAGAAACAACAACAACAAAACTATTTATCTTATTTGCTTATCCCAGTTTTCATTTTAAATTACAACTGATAAAGATCCACTAAACATAAAAATCTACTTATGGGATCGGTTACATAGGTATAAAATAATGAAGCGTGTCAGTAATTGTTGAATGTCAAAAATTAAAATCAATCTAAATAGTCTTAATAAATGTTATAAATATAAGAACATCTATTCTAAGATTCTTTGAACGAATTTCAACTTCTTCAAAAAAACTATTAACTAATGTAATATTGCTTTCTCCTACACACTGACAAGAGCTTCTCCCTGTGGTGTTAGTAGGCCTCGAGACTCTCACCCGAGTGGAAGTACAGCACAACCTGCACTCCCACTGAGAAATTTTTGATTAATAGTCTCTCAACTCGAGAGAAAATAGATTTAGCGCATCCCAGCACATTAATTGGTCTGCAGACTGTCACTCTGAGAGGAAGTATATTTCGCGCACATTGCGCTTATCTGAGTTTCGGGTTTTCGGCTTAAAAGTGGAATCCTTCCACGAAACTATAATTATCTGCCTGTAAATGTGTTAAATATTGTATGTCTGTTTTACTGTACAAAACTATCATAAGACCAGTATTAACATATGCATCTGAAACATGGTCACTAACAGCAAGAGAAGAGCAAATGTTGGCAATCTTTGAAAGAAAAGTGTTACGAACTATTTTTGGTAGTATCAATGACAATGGAAATTGGCGAAGAAGATACAATTTTGAACTTTACAAACTTTTTAGAGATATTGACATTCTAAAATTTGTTAAACTGAACAGAATGAGATGGGCCGGTCATCTCATGAATTTAATGTTATTAAGATAAAAAAAACTGGAGGTCCACGGCCGAAAGGAGAACAGCCTGGCTGGATCTTTTAAAGAAAGCCAAGGTACACAACGGGCTGTCGAGCTAGTTATGATGATTAGATGAGTGATTACGTGTTTGTGCGTGCGTAAAGAAAGCTGTGAGTTCTTAAACCTGAGCCTTAAGTATCTCAACTCAACATACCGAGTTACAATTTGATTTCCCAATCTACACAACTCAACATGGTGGCTCAACAATCCCTACTGGCAGACTTCGAGATAGTACATGTTATCTTTTTGCGGATAATGTTCTCAGCCCTACGCTCAAGGCTGTAGAGTCATATTAGACTGGGACCTACGGTTTAAAGTGGATTCTGACCCTCTTCAAATATCTACTACACCGCCGGGACTCGGACCTGTGGCATAGAACGACAGACACTCGTCGCCACAGGTCCCAAACTGCAGGCCCCAACCTGCATACTACAGTGAAAGTAAATAATAATTTTTCTTAAGTTGGTAAGTAAGGAAGAAAAAAAAAAACCGCGCGAAACCTAACGCACTTTTAAGAAATTTATTTAAGCTTTATTTTTTCTACGTGTTAAATAAATTCAAATACTCTGTACGTTAGATAGTACTTCTTTTGTAAATATTTTTTGATTTATTTCATTCATGTCCATTTCTCACTTTTTACAATATTGTATTGCTTCACGGTTCTCTTAAAATATCTGGCTATTTAACATATATTTAACTTCCTTTAAAAATGATATATTTTATTATATCACATTTTCATTTCATGTCAATAAAGAGTGAAAAATAAAAATAAAAGTTAAATTCAGATTGGTTATATAAGGAACTTGTATTTTCATTGTTTTTTTTGTTTTTTTTACTTCGAAAATACAAGAAATATTAAATGTAACTTTTGTAAATATATTGCATTTATAGACTTTCAACAGTGCTAAAATTATTTTTTTGATAATGTTGTAAACAGTCAAAAGGGCAGATTATTTACGAATCACCAAGCAACCTCATGAAGTAAAGTAACTTTAAAAGCGATAGGGAACAAAAATAATAACTATTAAAAGGGAATTAAACTTTTTTTTTTTTTTTAAAGAGCAAAACAGCACACTACTTAAAAACTCCGTTCAAAAACCAAAACCACTCGTTTGTAGTTTAACCTCTGAACAGCTGACAGTTTTTCTGGAAACGAACTGGAACTATTTAAAAAAAAAAAAAATGTTACTTCATTTCTGAAAACGAAATAATGAATGAACTTGTATATTCTTGGCTTTTACTCAAATATTTTAAAACAGTTTTCTTTTCTTTACCATTGAACAGCAAAATCGCACAACGAGACCTTAAAATACACGTTCAAAACATCCTACCACGATTCCCAAATAGCTTGTTTCTGGTTGATGTCTCAATGGTGGCAGCGCTGGTGAAACACGATCCGCCCCCTCTCACATGTCGAAAGAGTTGTCACAATTTTCAACATTCAGCGTCATCTGCGTCATTAATTTCCTTCTTGAGTTTCACAGCTACCCGAGAACTTTCCGCGGGTCAAAGTCATTACCGAATTACACGCGGGTAATGACGACGAAGAGGAAGAGGCCGCATGGAAAAAAAAGTGCCACTAAGTATTTTGGGGTAACTACTGACGCAGAAGATCTACTACACACCCAAATAGATTATCGCCTTTTTATCGTTGTTCGAGTTTTGGAACACACAAAATTATCATGCATTTAGAAGCATGAGTTCGATATTTCGTGTATAATAAAATATATGGGAAGATAATAAAACTGATACATGCATTATTATTTAATAACATTCTTTAGAACTAACCGATGTTTATTAAGTTCAGATATTGTCTTAATATATTTAGGTCTATACTATACTTACTTAGAATTGTAACTTAAAATTACTTATTTTCAATTGAATCGTCCTTATTTCTAAGAAATAGAATACTCTATGTGTATGTTTCAGTATATATATATATAACTTTGTAGTTTAAATGTTCATGTTTTATGAAAGTCCTTAAAGCTTTTAATGATTAAATACATTGATGTAGCCAAAATCTTATTATTATTTTTCAGTATTAAAATTTTCATAAGGGTTACGCTTTAACTATAACTATGCTTTAACTATAACATAACTAAGGCTTGTTCATTCAATTGATGAAGATGTAACTAGTTGGACTTCATATAGGTATAAAATTTTGATTCTAAATATCATAAAGTTGCTACCTAAGTGATTATAATTTTTATTATTTGTAAATCTCTTCCAACATAAACAAAAGGATACTTATGTTTATAAGCTATTTCGTTGTTAAACTGCCATCATTTAGCTATGAATCTATTATTAAATCATAAGTGTCTCTATTTCTGCTTACATTCCATTATTACATTACGGTTATAACAATAGCATAAATGTTATTTATGGTTTCATAAAATACATTTGCCATTCAACATATTTATATTATTCAATTATATAAATCAATAAAAATAATAATTAATAATTCAATTATATAAATGTATAATTATATAACTAAATTAAATAATTGAATAATGTGTGTATTGCATGCAATTATACAATTGAAAACTAGAATAATGTGTGTATCACATTCAATTGTACAATTGAAAATTAGAATAATATGTGTACCATATATAATTATACAGCCAACAGAAAGAAGAAAAACACATTTGAATGCATGTTGGGCATCGTCCACCCTCTTTGAATACATTTAAAGAATTTTCTGTAATAGACTTAAAATGCCTATAGCGGTAGTAGGCACTAGAATATTTAATTCAGTTTCGTTTATCTAGTTTTGAACTATGCTCCGATCCACCACATTGCTCCAGATCCAAAGAAATAAATAAAAAAAACTGTTCTCCTCAAGAAATATTATCTCTGAATACCATCTGTGCTTCCTTTCACACCATGCCCCATACTTTAAACCACTCACCACATCATCAAACCGTGCATCCGTTATTAACTCATAAACGCTTCATACATCTCCCAGACCTCATTTATTGTCCCAAAGACAGCCATAATAGTGATAAACAGTTGTGGACCGTAACGGCTGTGATAAGCCATTTATTTTACAATCCCATCCTCTTGTACCATCTCCCACCGCTGGAGCACTTCCCTGATATAAAGGAAAGACAAAAAAGGAGTGCATAAAAAAAAAGTGAACGAAAAACAATGAAAAACAACCAGCAGAAGGAAGAAAAACGCGAACGGGGAGAGATCTGAAGTAAAAAAAAAAAAAAAAAAGAAAAGGCAAAAGCAGAGAAATCTTTCAACGCACCAGGATCTGGTACCTCTTTTCCTGTATACGTCCTTATTTCGGGCACCCTGGGGAGCCATTTGTTTTAAACACAATCTTCTCCGGCGCGATCATTTTTTGAAATGGGGAAAGTGTATACCGGGGGCCCCCCTCAAGATCGTGATTCTAAGGCCCCAAAAGTTCTGAATAATGGTGGCCGGGGAAAGTGCAAAACCTTGTTGAAAACCCTGTAAAAGTGCGAAAGAAGCCCACCTTAAAGGATGGATGGATCTTGGGGAATTTTTGCTTTGTTTTGTTTGCTCAGCTTAGGAGGATATCTTGTCCCAGACTATTCCTTCAGGGTCCTCCCGCAGTTTTTTTGTCCGTTTTTGTCTGTTTTTTCAAATGGAATTGGGCGGAGGAGGAGTGTTCTCAGTCTTCCTCAGGGGTGTCGTTTGTCGCCCATGTCATCAGTGGCCTGTCCATTTTTTATGCCCGGCCCCCTTTCTTCTTGGACCTTGAGTAGATTTGGTCTGGAGTGACTGGAAGAGAGCGTCTCACTTGAATGTGTATGTGTGTGTAAATCCCATTCCAGTGATTTGTTCTAAAACATCGTCTTTTCCTCTCTCTTCCGTTCTTTTACGGGTCCCACATTGATAAAAAGGAGTGAAATATAAAATATATGTTTTTATTCTATATAAAAATACACAAAATTTTATGGGTGTTATACTGTTAGATTTGCCTGATGTATTGAACTATAGCGTATTTAAATAAAACAGTAAAACGAATAAATATAAACACATTAACACGGAAAAATAAGATAATAACTGATGACCACTACCCGAAAAAATAATATTTTAAAACAAAACGAACATAGAAAACATTTTATGTTTTTAATGGTGGTATTTCATTAAAAATGATTTTTAAGATATTTATTGATTGTTATTTTATGTAACAAAGTGTTCATCAGCTAAAATTTAGAATCGGTAATAGTAACTATAGTATTTTACATAATTTTTTACAGTTCAGTTGTTAAAAATACGTGGCAAACATGTGCATATTCAAAAAATTAATAAATTAAACTTCTCAACAATGAAATCTTTAATTGATTTAATTTTATATTTCATATATAAATCAATAAATTGTTGCTTATTAACAAATCTAAGGAATCAAACTATTTTTTTCATAAGATTATAACGGTTACAAAATATTTTTTAAATTTGTTCAAATTCACTTAGAATAATTAAATTATTTGAAGCTGCATAGTTAAAAAAAAAAACATATGGATTTTTAAATTAAAATATGGGTTAAAAAATTTAAAATAATTTAAATTTCTCTAAAATTGGATGTATTACTGACATGTTTATAGTTAAACAACACTTTTGTTGGAGAAATTTGAGTATGCATTAAAGAAAACTGAATAATAATATATTCTAATTTCGATAAAGTGCATATTCTACTCTATATAAAATCAAAATTATATTTAAGGAATATTCATTAAAAGGATAAACAAATACTTTTAAATACAAATTACAATTAAGCTTATAATTTGTATTTGAATATTTTAAATAAAAAATACTGATATATTTTTATACAATGATTTTTTCTTTTTTGGGAGATTTTTCTTTAAGTAAATATTTATTTATTTATAGTTTTGCAGATGAAACTAGTAGTTATATCATAATTTTAAATTGAAAACATCTTATTTTTTTAGAATATTTATTATAACGCCTTCTTTAAAACCAAGTTGACTTTAAAAAAATCTGTATCAAATTTACTTAAAAGTTGCTGCTTATAAATGGCAGGCTCTTTTAATCCCCGGTTATTCACCATTAGAAAACTTCATTCTATTCACAACCCTAGTATAGAAGAGGTGGCTTTTCGTCTGAGCTTTGCTTTTCTGGTATCGAACTTTCCTTCTCTAATACGAAAATCCAACTCCCTATCTAGCAAGTCGCAGCAATATTTAAAAATTCTGATATTAAGTTATCATAAATTAGAAAGCAATAAAGTAATGAAAACCATTTACAGCTTCATAAGTTGTGACCAAAAAAAATAATAATAATTCATATTCTTTTTAATTGGATTTTATTAACTCGTTTATTAAATATTAATTAACAAGTCAAACATAAAAATCTGATAAATTTTGATTCTTACAATGATTGATGGGTAGATAATATCATCATGAAAAACAACACTACATCACACGATCCATCAAGTGATAAAAAAATAACGCCCATTTACCTCCTGTTATAAATCCCTCAACATACAATTTTTTTTCCACAAAAAATATATAATTGCACATCTCGTTGTACTACAACTGACTTATCAACTGATCGCACACCTTTTAAAAACCGTGCTGCCTCAAGATTTCCGCACCAATTTAGCGTGTACCATTCCAAATCCATTCCCCAAAACGGGGAAGATTTATAACTTAACAACCACCTCTAAATTCCCATCGCTTCAATTTCCACCAACCACCCTATACTTTATCCCATTCGTTGAAATAGTAGCTTCCCTTTTTCCCTACATGCCCCCTGCTCACGCCTAGTTTATTTTTTTAGAGGCCTTACTTACTTAGCCTTCAATTTAATGCAAGAACGCATCGAAGCCACTGATTACGAAGCAGATGTTCTTCCAAAAGCAGCCCAGCTATTGCACGCCAGCCAAGGCCAAGAAGAGATGAGTAACTGGCGTGCAAGCGAATGCATACACATACGCATGTTTGATGGATGAGTGTGCTGACGAATTCTCACGTGCTCTGTTCGAATATTCTTGTAACACCCCTCTTCCTTACCTTGGCGGCAAAAGTTTTCTTCGAGTTCCTGTGATTGATGAATATGGTGCCCGGAGCGAATGCGTCTGATGAATAATATTTAATTCACCCTTCCTACCGTAACTAAGCTGCTCAAAGAAGAAAAAAATGTAATGTATGCATGTGCCAGAAGTAAAGAGGAAAAAAAAAAAATAAAAGTATGCATGAAGAATTGGTTGTTTTGAAGATTGTGGTGCTTATTATGTAGTGCAGGGGGTGGAAGTTCTTGGTTTTGAAGTTTTGACTGCAGTGTTGAAGTTCTTTATCAAGAAATCTGATTCATTTTGAAAGGAAACAACGGTCGAAGTTAGAGTTTAAAAAAAAAAAAAAAAAAAATAAGCCGTGAGATATTAAAGACTGATCATGAATTATTCAGAAGGATTCTTGTATAATTGGAAGATTAATTACTTTACTCTTTAAATTAATTAAATAAGATCATTTCTTAATTTGTAGAGTACTGGGAAGGAAAACCTGAATACAATTTGAAGTTTGACTATGGTGTGAGTTATGAAGAAATCTGATTCATTTTGAAAATAAACAACGGTCAAAGTTATAGTTTTAAAGAAAAAAAAGTCTATCGCCATAAACTGTTACTTATCATGAATTATTCTGAGGGATTCTTGTTTAATTGGAAGATTAATCACTCTTTAAATAAGACAATTTCCTTAATTTGCAAAGTATTGGGAAGGAAAACCTGATAAAACAATTTGAAGTTTGACTGTGGTGTGAAGTTCTTTATCAAAAAATCTGATACATTTTGAAAGAACAACGGTCAAATTTATAGTTTTAAAAAATAAAATTTTTAAAAAATGATCGTCATATATTGATAGACGTGAGATATTAAAGACTGATGATCATGAATTATTTTGTGGGATTCTTGTACAATTGGAAAATTAATTACTCTTTAAACTAATTAAATAATAATTTATTTTTTTTAAATGATCGTCATAAACCATGAAATATTAAAGACAGATGATCATGAATTATTCTGAGGGATTTTTGGATAATTGGAAGATTAATTACTCTTTAAATTAATTAAATAATATACTTTCCTTGATTTGTAGAGTATTGTAAAACAATTTGAAGTTTGACTGCGGTGTGAATTTCTTTATCAAGAAATCTGATTCATTTTGAAAGAAAACAACAGTCAAAGTTACAGTTTTAAAGAAAATTTTTTTAAAAAATGATCGTCATAAACCATGAAATATTAAAGCCTGATGATCATGAATTATACTGAGGAATTTTTGGATAATTGGAAGATTAATTACTGTTTAAATTAATTAAATAATATCATTTCCTTAATTTGTAGAGTATTCGGAAGGAAAACTTGATAAAGTTTGATTGTGGTGTGAAATTCTTTATCAAGAAATCTGGTTCATTTTGAATAAAAAAACAAAGGACAAAGTTATAGTTTAAAAAAAAATTAAATAAAAAAAATGATACTTATATAATTTAAAGAATAATTACTCTTTAAGTTAATTAAATAAGATCGTTTACTTAATTTGTAAAGTATTGTAAAACAATTTGAAGTTTGTTTGCGGTGTGAAGTTCTTTATCAAGAAATCTGATTCATTTTGAAAGAAAACAACGGTCAAAGTTATAATTTTAACGAAAAAAAAAATAAATAAAATGATCGTCATAAACCGTGAGATATTTATGATTGATAATGAATTATTCTGAGGGATTCTTGTACAATTGGAAAATTAATTACTCTTTAAATTAATTAAATAAGTTCATATCCTTAATTTGTAGAATACTGGGAAGGAAAAGTTGTTAAAATAATTTGAAGTTTGATTGCGGTGTGAAGTTCTTTATCAAGAAATCTGGTTCATTTTGAAAGAAAACAACGGTCATAATTTTAACGAAAAAAAAAAAAATGATCGTCATAAACCGTGAGATATTTATGACTGATAATGAATTATTCTGAGGGATTCTTGTACAATTGGAAAATTAATTACTCTTTAAATTAATTAAATAACTTCATATCCTTAATTTGTAGAATACTGGGAAGGAAAAGTTGTTAAAATAATTTGAAGTTTGATTGCGGTGTGAAGTTCTTTATCAAGAAATCTGGTTCATTTTGAAAGAAAACAACGGACAAAGTTATAGTTTTTAAAAAAAATTGAATAAAAAAAGGATGCTCATACACCGTGAGATATTATAGACTGATGATCATGAATAATTATAGTATAATTGGAAGATTAATTACTCTTTAAATTAATTAAATAAGATCATTTCCTTAATTTGTAGAGTATTGGGAAGAAAAACCTGATAATTTGAAGTTTGACTGCGGTGTGAAGTATTTTTTCTAGAATTAAGATTCATTTTTAAAAAAACAACAGTCAAAGTTATAGCTTTAACAAAAACAAAAATAAATAAAAAATGAAGTTAATAAAAAGGTTTAAAAGTAAAATTAATAGAAAATAATAAAAAGATTTATTCAAGTTTATTTTCATATGCATACTTATAGATACAAAAACCAATTTACGCAATTGCTATATTTTATGCAAATAATTATAACCATATATGTCTGGTTGCCTTCAAATTAATATGACAAGTTATGTGAAAAGTGAAATATATGCCCTCAAAGTTTTAAAATACATAAGTATGCTAGAAATATGCTATGTGAATGCTATTGAATGAAGCTTTGGTTTGAAATATTATGAAGATTATATTGTTACATTCAGATATCAACATTCCTTTTGAAAGAAAAAATAAAGCCAAACTATTAAAACCATTTAAATGATCCAATCATTAGCATAAAACCTTTAACAGATGGTTAAAAAATAACTATTATCATAAGATGATGGATATTTAAGAAAGAATACCTAATTATTCTTCGAGTAATAGTTATGAAAAACAAAAAGAATAATTATTAGTTAAATTGCATATATAAACCTTTGTGCTGTCAATTGATGATAAATCAATCTCTCTTGAATAATGAGTATATCATGGGAAATACTATCTTGAAATACAAAGTAGCCAAAATCATTATACTAATTGAGATCTGTGATATTTTTCGCTTCTTCTGATTATTAATAGTTGTGATAAAAAGATGAATTTTATTCAGAAATATTCAAATATGTCTAATTTATATACAGAAGTCGTATTTATGTATTTTGGTAATTACTTTTTCAGATAATGGTAACAATAGTGAAGATTAGAAGATTCGTATTGCCTTCATAAAACTATACCCAATTATAAATAGAAATTCTACCATGACCAGAGATAACAAAATTCTTTATACTGCTATGCTTCGCCCAATTCTCAGGCTTGCCCAATCAGGTCCTATGCAGCTTAAATCTAACTTAAAAACGTTTGAAACTTTACAAAATATCACTATCCATCAAATTAATTCTGCTAAATTGTTAATGCGCAATTCTGATATCTATAAAGCTATTAACATTCCTTCTTTAAAAAGATTTTCTAAACACATCTCTATTAAATTTTTTGACACGCTTATTAATCATGAAAATATTGCAATTCAGGAGATTTACTCTTACGTTCCAAATTATGATTAAAACTAATTATTTAGATCCCCGCAAAATTTTTATTTAATTTTTAAATACTTTCGTTTTATTTTATTTGTTTATGATTGTAAGTTAATTTTATTATATTTGTAAATAAATTTTGGACAATTTTCATTGTTTATTTATCTTGTCATATCGGAGTATGAGGCTTACGTTATAAACTACATCAGAAAACAACCTTCCTGCGTCTTCCAGTTTGGACTCTTAAACACAAATTAAACTCACACAGTAAGATTGCTGTCAGCTATTTTGCGATATAATGAGAACTCATTTCATGCATAACATAAAATATAGAGCCGAAGAGATATTTTGTAAATCATAAACATTCATTTCTATTTTAGTTTTGAGAAATAAGATACAATAATATCAATTTATCTTACTTTTCTGGTATTGTAAGCAGTTATGGTTAAAAGATATCTCTTTTTGAAAACATTAATTTGGAAAAGCTTTTACATAAAAACGAGTCTGAGAAATAATTGAAAATAATATTTTGATGAGTCTCTGTTATGAGAATAATTAAAACTCGTAAGAAAAGTTATAGATTATTAAAGTGGTTTGAATTCACGTGCATGAATATTATCAGTATAAAGTGCATGTCTTCTAATTATTATCTTCACGTTCGAATCCTGGCGGCGGCAGGAATGTTTATTAGTGGTTCGGAATCCATGATAAACTGCAGGTCCCGGTCTAGTTGGCCTAAAATGTGGAAAAAATGACAGTAGAGCGACTAACCAAAACAAACTCAAACTCTAATTATTATTAAATTAATTAAAATTGTTAATCAATAACATTGAGAAGAAAAATGTAAGATCAAATGTGTGTTTAGTATGCTAATTTATGATTTAAAATAAAGCAAATTTATTACTAAATTTTAAATATATTACATAAAACATTAGTGAGTAAAATATCTTTAAAAACCCTTAAAAAATTACATGTATTATCTTTTTACAGATAATAATTATGATGATAATTATATTGGGCACACACACACATATATATATATGTGGGTATTTAATTTTATTTAAAAAAATCTGTACTCTCTGGCCTCTGTAACGTAGGTAGGCCATACGAATGGAATATCTATGCTTTTCAAGTTCATATCCGTAAGGAGGTTGCAAGTACTGTTGTCTACAGAGAAGAAGTGTAATGCTTGTTGTTGTTTTTGTGACTCATCCTCAGTGTCCGACAGTGCTGGACGGACGCCCCATGAGTAGTCTACTCATAGATGGAGGTAAAGTGGGCAGCTTCTGTGGTGATGGAGCCCCCGTAGGTAGAAGTATGATTTTTCTCAGAGTCACTGAAGAAGGAGGGCAGTGCCTTACGGGAGAATTTTTAGGAGAACTATCCCGCATTTGGGTATCGTTTGGGAGAAAACCAGGAAAACTCCAACCAGGTAGTCTGACTTACGAGGCAAGATGCTGAACATCCCTAACGCCATCGAGTTTCCTTGTGTTTTGAAACAGTGTCTACAACAATGCCGCCAACGGATTGAAACTCAGTCCTAATGTTCACCAGCAGGGCACGTCAGTACTGATCCACGAGTCGGGCAGCATTATGCCTTACTATGTGTGTGTGTGTGGCTTATATCGCTTGATTGACAGCAGCAGTACATAAATTAATAATTTCATGCTGACGAAAAGTTTTAAGAAATCTGAAGACCAACGGTTCTAGAAGATTAATATTGATTTTTCCATGGAAGAGTAATGCCTTTTGGGAAGACTTTAAGAAGTAATTGACCCGCATTTACATATCGTATTGTAGAAAACTTCATTTAAACCAAAGAATTTGACTGGCAATGTCTGACCTTTACTGAATCACAATTACCATCCTGTGTCTCCTAATTTGTTTTTTATAGCTGTGGTTTATATTGTGCTACACTATTGGGAATCGTCTTCTTTCATCTCGGTTAACGCATACAGCGACGTGGCCCACTAGCTATGTACTTCTATAAAGAAGAATGCTGAGAACTTCATTCAAAAAAGGAATCTGACTGGTGATCCCATTTACTGGGTCACAATTACCATCGTGTGTCTCTTAATTTGTTTTTAACAGTAGTGGTTTATATTGCCATATACCAGTGGGAATCGTCTTCTTTCATGTTGGTTAACGCATGCGGCGATACCAACATTATGAAAAGAATGATGCGATATACGATATAATGTTTTAAAAAATGGATAAAATAGGAAACAGAAAAATAGTTATGAAATTCCCAAAGAGTGAGAAACATTTTTCGAAATAGTATAAAAAAAATATATATACATCATATTATGACTAAATATTTCATTTAGGAAAACAAAGGAACTGAAAAAAAAAATACAAAACGAAACTAATTCCTACTTAATTTTTTATCCCCTCCACGCACAGCAAAATGGAGAAAAATGGCTCACAGTGCCATGAATTACTGAGAGATAGAGAGAAACATACCCTTTCTTATCTCATCTCTGTAAACGGTGAAACAGAGAGCATTGTAAGAAGACTTTATGAAATGATTTATGGAGTGTCTTAAGCATTCGTCGGAAAAGAAACGTTTATAATTTATGGAAACCCATAAACGATGAATAGGGACTCAGCAAATTGCCGACAGCACTCATTGTTGAGTTCGTTCCCAGAGCGCTTCCTAGTTGGGTTTCTTTGTGATCTTTTTTTCGTTTTTGTTTTTCGTTCATTTTGTTCTGCAGAATGGCAACATCACAGAGCGCCTATCTAAATGCGTATCCTGCTATTCGTGTCCTTTCATATGAACGCTTTAAAAATTTAACACATATTCTGAGTGGGGGTTTCTTTTACACTTCTTGTTGTTACTAGGTCATTTGAGTCAATCAAGAACGAATTTTCAAGAAAATAGATGGTATAAAGTAAAGAAGATGATATTAATTTGATTTATGTTCAATTTCTTTGCATCTGATAGTATTTCTATAGCTCAACCAACACATATGAGGTTTTCCCTCATCTTTCAGGGAATGTCAGGAATTTAATTTTATACAATCTCCTCAAGAAAAGAGTAGAAACAGATGATATAAGGTAAAGAATGATAATATTAATTTGATTTATGTTCAGCTTTGAAATATTTCTATAGAACGATTAGCACATATAAGCCTGTTTTGTTCAACTTTCAGGGAATATCAGAAATCTAATTTTATCAAATGATAATACTAATTTGAGTAATGTTCAGCTTCGCTACATCTGATATTATTTCTATAGCTCAACTAACACACATGAGCCTGTTTTCCTCAGCTTTCAGGGGATATAATATATTTAGTAAGTGATGACTTTTTGTTGAGAAATATAACCAATAAATTTTGAAACAAAAGGGATTTAAAAAAAAAAAAAAAAAACATTCTTAAAAAAATGTTGTTTAAAATTTTATACAATTTCCTCACGAAAAGAGTAGAGACAAATGATATTAGGTAAAGAATGATCATAATATGATTTCTGATGATTCTTTAATATGATTTAATAACTGATTAATATGATTTACGTTCAGCTTCGTTGCAGCATCTGATAATACACTCACGAGTCAAAACATTATGACCACCTGTCACCTTTCACTTACTTCTGTGTGTGTTTCCATCACACACAGAAGTAAGTGAAAGAATGATTCTTCAGACTCTCCAGCAGCAGTTAAATATCACTTCCACCTGATCACGTGCCTTCCACGTCATCCAGGCGAGTTCATTGCAAAATGTAGGGGTGGTCATAATGTTTTGGCTCTTGAGTGTATTTTTATAGCTCAATCAATACATATGTGCCTGTTTTGCTCAGCTTTCATGGAATATAAAATTTTATACAATCTCCTCAAGAAAAGAGTAGAAATAGGTGATATTAGTTAAAGAAAGATAATATTAATTTGATTTATGTTCAGTTTCATTGCATCTGATAATATTTCTAGAGGTCAACTAGCACATATGAGTCGGTTTTGCTCAGCTTTCAGGGAAAATAAAAAATCTACTATTATATAATTTCTTCAAGAAAAGAGTATAAACAGTTGATATTAGGTACAAAATTATAATGTTATTATGATTTATGATCAGCTTCACTGTATCTGAAATATTTCTATATCTCAACCAATACATAAGAAATTATGCCTTATATTATGCTGTTGAAATTTTAAGATAATTTATGAACATTATTTGATGACATTTTACTAGACATCTGATCTATTTTATCTATTATATATGAATTGTTCAAATAATTTATTAATACTGTTTTTTTTTATATAAAAAATTATTCTTCGAATGTATACAAATTTTAATCATAAATTTCAGATGTTTAAAAGTATTTTTAATAGACATATATCGATTTTCTTTCTATCACATATTAATGGATGGAAACGTTACGTTATGTTATTAATGGATTTGTTTTTATCAAAATTTTTAATTTTTAAACAAATTAATTTAAATATCAAATATTTTTACGATTCTTATTTAATGTTAAAAATGTACGTTTCTTAATAATAAATTTTCTTTACAAAAGGATTAATTATAATCAATTAATTAACAAAATCAAAAATTTAAAAATTCTTCAATATTCATTCAGCCCAAATTCAGAGAAAAACGAAAATTTAAGTTTTATTCATATTAAATCATTCTTTATATAATGATGCATTTCCGATTCACAAGTTAATAAAAAAATAATGCAAAAATCAGAAAATAATATTTCAACATTGTATCAATAAAGAATTTTTTAACGAAATATTCTCATTCTTTAATACTCAAAATTGACGAATTCGTCAAACTAATGATTCGAAATGATCGATTCATCTTTTACAATGTTACAAGCCCAAATCATCAATCTCATTCCTCACATCAGCACCAGCAAGCTACTCTAATGGAAAAATACCACACTTTCTTTATTCAATTTCCATTCAGTCTAAATTTAAGGAAAAACGAAACTTTAATTTTTATTCATATTAAGTTATTCATTAATGAGGCATTTCAGATTAGCACCTTAACAAAAATAATGTAAAAATCAGAAAATAATGTTTCAACATTAAAATTGTATCAATGAAAAATTTATTAACGAAATATTTACATTCTTTAATGCTCAAAATTGCTGAATTCGTCAAACTAATGATTCGAACAATGATCGATTCATCTTTTACAATGTTTCTAGCCTAAACCATCGATCTCATTCTTTACATCAGCACTAGCAAGCTACGCTAATGGAAAAATCACAAACTTCCTTTATTCAATTTGATACATCTCCCCCCCTTAAATGAATGTCAAGCATTACTCGCCATGGCAAACAAAGGAAGCCAACGAAATACATTTTAACAACAGAAGCACTCACACTAGAGGTCTTATCTTGCTGAAGAAACCAGGCAAGGCAATTGCGCAACCCAAGTTGCGCTGGATTACAAAGTATGGCTCAGAAAGATGGATGAGGCTGTCGGCTGAGGAAAACAAGTGCAAATGGCATTTTAATTACTACCTACTGAGTGGTAAGTGCTCGCCATTGTTCTGGGTTTTCTTTCTTCTTCATTTTCATCTTCTTCGTTTTCTTTTTTTATTATTATTATTTATTTGCCAGTGCCATCTCACAGTGGCCCCTCGGTGTCCTGCCATCATCTTGAGGTAGAAGATTCATCCATCTTGGCTGCGGATGTCTGAAATAGAATGAGAGTGACATTGTCGGCGATATGCGAGTGGTATCTTCTTGATGGATAGGACGGCTGCTGTTAATAGAAGAAAGGAACAATGAGGAAGATCTCGCTGGTTGGGTCACCTTTTTGAAGTTACTTTGATGAAGAGTTTTTTTTTTCATCCCTTGCGTAATTGGGGACGGTAATTTAAAATGCTACGGTGGTTAGTTTTTTGAGGCAGCGTTTATTTATTTAAGTGAGCAGACATTTTTTTTTTTTTTTTTTAAAGTAAAGTTAAGAAATGATCAAGCTTTATTTGGATGGATATTTCATCAACATTATTTTTTATCGTAGTGCTCTTTGTCAGTGTGGGACATGGTCAAAAAGTACTGGACAGCCAGTGAACTAATGACTTTGGCGCCAATAATCGGCATTTGTAAAATAAATTTTAAAAATTTAATCGAGCCAGGAAAGGATTAATTGTGGGCCACATCATTGTCACACTGTCACTAGTGCTAAGATTCTGCTTTACAGCTTGGGAATGATGTGGGTGAAGCTGTGCCTCCACAATTTAATGGACATCACCGTATTTGTGGAGTTAGCACCTTCGAGGCGAAAAGAGTTCCTCCTCGTGTCTTAGAGTTTCTAAATTGGAATATTTTAACTCAAAATCCAGAGAGCAAATCGAGCTCAAAGTTAACATGTCTATATGGCAAGATTGAACGATACATCTATAAGTCGGAAAATACCTCTTTGAGTTCCAATTCTTCAAGAACGGGAAGCTGAGGAACTCGAAACCTACAGACGACAACCTTCTGTTCGACGCTTTTCGTTCCAAATTTATGTTGAAACAAACAGAAAGAAGCATTGTAGCAGCCCTCTGGAGCCCCGAATAAATGTCAAACTATGTAATGTATCTACCGTAAGGGTATTCACTGCACTAAGGTCACCATTAACAAGTGGTCAATATGTAACCAATATAAACAAGTGGTTATAAATTATTACGAGTGAATTATAGAGACTGTTTTGTAAAACTAGTTAATATAGTCATGATTGTGGCCCACTTTAATAATAGGTAAAACTTCCAAATAATAGTTTTCCGGGTTTTCTATTCTAATATACTCAAATGCACGATCATCGCCATCAATAGCACGACAGCCCATGGTGGGCCAAGGCTTCCTTTTGAAGAAATCTTCCTGGATGACAATGGTTCATTATTTCTTAACTTTTAGTAGAGCAAAATCATTTTCAACTGCATCTATCCATCGCAACTTGGGTCGTCCTCTTCCTGCGGTTTTCCAAAACTAGCCTTTTTACAAGTTTTAAATCATTCATTCTAAATACATGAGCAGCCCAGTATAATCTACTAACATTAATAAATTATATAATATCTGGGTCTTTATAACATTTATAAATTTCTGCATTATACCTCCTTCTCTAATAATCACTTTCCCTAACTCCTGCAAGAATAACCCTTAAATTTTTCCGCTAAAATATGCCCAAATGGGCCTCATCAGATCTTACCAAAGGCCATGTTTCAGAGCTATATACCAAAATAGGTCTAATAAGGGTTTTATATAACAAGAATTCAGTTTTCCTGCATATGGACTGTCATTTAAACAGATTTCTTAACCCTCAAAGGACCTTATTGGCAGACACAATTCAAATACACGATAGTTACCTTTAAATATATCATGAAATGAATAATTTTAAGCATTCTCGTAATAGACAACTTTGATGTATTAAAGTAGGTTTCCATAACAAATTTTAAAGGTATTTTAAAGGTATGGCCTTCATCGAGGTTATACATGAAAATCATGTATAACCTTGATGAAGGCCAGTGTACTCACATCTGGAATAAAAAAATAAATCTTTAGTATTTTTATGTCAATAAATATCAGTATTCAACCAAACATCACAAATGTATGCATTTTTGTATTATAATAACAGAATACATCAAGCCACAAAATATATATGTCAAATATCTTTTAGACAGATACTTGATTGACAAATAAACCAACTGGTTAATATGCATAGTAACCATATGGATAATAGCTTTTCAAAGAAAGCCTATTTACGTTCCAAGATGTTACATTTCTTAATCAATCCTCAACTTCAGATTCCTAATAGTTGAGTAAGCTGAGATCATGTGACATTTTTTATAAATCACGTGATATTCTTTCCGCAAAGTTTTGTAAATTTTATTAGCCTGTCAAATCATACTGACAGTTTCACTTCTGATGATCGGATGTCAAACGACACGATATAGAGAATACTTTTTTTTCGATGTTTCATATTAATTCAAAAAGGCATTAAAAAGAAAAAAAAGGAAACATGTTTGTCATTGGTGCTTTGCTATATCATTTAAACAGACTTTCAAAATCAATTATGTTTTCGTTTCTAGAATAAATTAATAAAAAAAAAAAAAAGTGCCATTTACGTTTGACAGATTTTAAATTAATAAATATTTTAGATGTGCAAAAAACTTAAAATAAACTTTAAAGTTAAAAATAGATTTAAAAAAAAGAGATAAGTTATCATTTAAATTCCATCAAAATTCCTAATTTTTAAACGTTATAATTTCGTTATGTAACTTTATACTATGTATTAATGTATAAATTTGCATTCCAATTTCAAAATTTCCGAACCAATTGACTTGTATTGGCTCAAGTCAATATGCCATTATTATTTGTGTAATAAGGTTTAATCTGGTGTTCTTTAATCTGGCACGTTCGGAACCACGGCCGTTCAGGATTAGTTATTTTGCCAACTAGTATCAACGTAGTGTTATCGAGATTACCAAAAATAAATCATTCTTGATAAAATTTAAATGTTTAAAATATGTACAAATTTAATGTGCTTATGTACACTTTGAGCCATATAGACAATATAAACATGCGACATTCTTTTTCTTCAATGGCGCAACAGTCTAATGGAGGGCCAAAACCATCAGCCTACTGGCAGATTCTGAAACATAAGATGTTTTCTTTTTAAGGAGTAGGGTTGTCAGCTCTACGCCCTGTGGTCATATTTGACCGGACCTATGGTTTAAAGTGGATTCCGAATTACTACTAGCATCCACGACATCTTCGCGATTTGAATCTGAAACCTGTGACACAGACCACTATTCACTCGGCCATCAGGCCGACATTCTAGTGACTACAAATTCAAAATTCATTCATTGAAAATTAATTTAATTGTATTAATTGAAAACACAGCAGAAAATAAAAATTAATAGAGTACAATGGTAGCTAAGTTGTGACTACTTTATGGCAAGAAAAAATTGAAGCTGCTTTACTTCTTACAAAGAAAGCATCTGATATCGCGTTGCTTCCGTGATTCCGATCTCTACAAAAATTATTATGAAATAAACACAAATTTGTGAGTCCTAAACTGTACTGAATTGATAACGGATAATTACGATAATCACTAGGTAGAAATGCGAACCACGCTATGTCGCGATTTGATGATCAAGATCAACAATCCAAATCCTAAAATTCCCACCAAAAATTGCGAAAGCGAACTGTTGTACCATGAACCAAGAATTATGATAAGAGATGTATTATTATTGTTTTACCTATTCCAAACATTGCATACTTCATTTTTTTTATTAGATTAAGCGTTGCAGAGGCTGTATTATCAGAAGATACGATGGAATGTCTTTCAGGGTGTCTGTTCCGTATTTGCATATTATATTAGAGAAAACATAAAATTTCGACGATACAGTCTCATGCCTAATGGGAAACATTTCGCCCCAATCTCCAATCCTTTTCAAAACAGTGATATTAGCCCATGCAAGCAATGGTAATGAAATCTTCACCCATCTACAAGTTAGATAGTGTACACTACCATTAGATCATGTGTGAGGTTGATCTATACTAATAATAAAAAGAACACTGTCATACAATAACTAAGTAAAAGTAAATGGCAAAGTTTCTAAATGTTCACAAAATTATATCAAACAATTGTACAAACATTTCTGTTCAGAAATAAGAAATAATGCGTAATAATTGCATAAATAATTAGACACATTATTTAGTGATACAAAAGAAATTTCTATTAAATTTCTCAACCCCTTAGACAATTCTACCTATCCTTAAGCCAGGTTTTCCATACAAAACCTTACCAACAGCAGTTGTGCAAGCTTAAAGAATAAGTGGTACGAAAAGGAAAAGCTGGAAGGTGACTTTACTTATCACCAAATAAGTAAAGGTGAAACACAGACAGGTTTCTTAATGTTCTCAAAGTTGTATCAAACAATTGTAAAAACAAATCTTCAATTTTATTTTATTTTATTTATTTATTTATTTTTTCCATGGACATCTCTGTTTAGATATCAAAAAGATTTCTCAACCCCCTTAACCAATTCCACCCATCAGTAAGCCATGTTTTCCATCCCAAACCCCAACAACAACAGTTGTGCGAGCTTAAAGAATAACTGGCACGAAAAGGAAAAGCTGGAAGGCGACGTATTTATCGCCAAATTTTATGTCGCCTATGCCAACTATTTACGAGCGAATAAAAATGGAACGTCCCTTTATCTGTCGTTTTGAAGTCCACGCCCGGCGATACCACAGCAGAGGGACACTCAATTGACCACCCTCCCGAACACCCCCGCAGCCAAAAACTTTATGACCCAGTAAAGGGGGGGAGGGGGAAGGAAAGATCGAGACATGAAATCTGCTGGGTGGTTAGAGGGTGGGAGATATAGGAGAGCATTGGGGCTCACTACTGAAAACGTGGTTCGCACTGATATCGGCTAATTTCCAGGGGGACCTAGCGGCCGTATTTACGGTATTTGTTACGGGCGTCGCAGCCCATTGACGGCGCAGTAACGGTCAGTCCTTTTTGCTGCTTCGCCGATTGACTGGCTGTTACGCCGTGGAGTGGAAAGGTTGCAATGGAGGGGAATCAAGCCCATAGAGGTTGCTAGGTGACGCCGGATTTTCATTAACAAATCTCATTATTTCGGAGTGCTAATAATATTCCCATTTTATGCATGACTTTACGTAAATAATTGCATACATTATGTAGTCACCCAAAATTTTTTCTATTAAAAATTAAATAATGTGTAAAATTTCTGGTTCTCATTAGTAAATATTATGCAATTTCTAATGATATTCCTAATACAGTAGAACCTCTGTAAGTCGAACCACGATAAATCGAAAACCTCCCAAACTCGAAAAAAATTTTTGTTCCCTTCCCTTCAAGCCCCAAAATCTCTATTAGTTGAAATTTTAAACTCTATATGTCGAAATAATCAGTCAATCCCCACAAGCCATTTTGGTATATATTTTCCCTACGTAACTCGAAAAAAAAAAAAAAAAAAAATTGGACCTCTGTTTCTCGAACATTATCAATGTTTGATTTTACAACCTTTACAACTCGATCATTTGAAATTATTTTCATTTTTTATTGTAGTACATAACATAACTTTTAAGTTGCAAATGAACATGTTTATTACCTCTGTAACTTGAATTTTTATTTATTTTACCTCTCTGACTCAAAATAAGTTAGAAAGAATCTAAACCTCTACAAGTCGTATATTTCCTTGCAAAATCCGCGTAAATCGAAAACTCTATAATTCGAATTATTTGGCGTCTCCCTTGAAGTTCGACGTACCGAGGTTCTACTGTAATTAAATGTTTATTTATGTTAAATTAATAATTCGATAGTTTGTTAACGTATATAATTTCTTATGATTTGATTAAATATTTTTTTAAAAATAAGTATCTAATTTTTTTTCTCTCTCTTTCCGAAATGTTAGACCAGGGGTAGCGAACCCAAATGATCTTGCGAGCACTTCGGAAATACATCATAACTCAACGGATCGCATATAAAATTATATATCCCCATATTAGATTTAGACCCACTATAGACATTTTTTTGGAGTGGAAAAATTGATAAACATAGTGAAAAAATGAAAAATCATTCATAAACAAGTCAATTTCTTCTCATAAAACCGCTGTAAACATTATCCGCGATTTAACCATCTGACTTGACTGAAGTACATTATGTCACCATATTCTGATCAACGGCCGTACCATGCTGAATTAACCGGTTCTCGTTAGATCACCGAAGTCAAGCATCATTGGGCGCGGTCAGTGCTTGGGTGGGTGACCACCTGGGAACACTGCGTGCCGTTGACAAATTTGGGATCAGAATGGCCGAGTGTCTAGCGCTCGGTGCCACAGGTTTCGGGTTCGAATCCCGGCGGTGCCATGGATGTTTGTAGTGGTTCGGAATCCACTTTAAGCTGTAGGTCCCGGTCTCCTATGACTGTAAAGCGTCACGGAGCAAAAGTCAGGCTTCTACCTACGGGTGCTCCATTACAACAGAAGCTGCTTCCTTCCCCTTCAATCATGAGTACGTATGGGCTCGTGGGCTTGGCCAGCCAAGTGGGATAAGAAACAAACAACAACAAACCATATTCTGTATCTAATTCTTTCAGGAACTTCTTAAATTGTCTCTGCTGAATTGCATGTGATCGAATATAATTCACTGTTTTTTATAACTACTTGCATAACATGGATCCATCGATAATACTTGGCCACAAATTTTGTTGATGAATCAGATAGTAAATTATAATTAAATCCTCTCTTTTGGTGCAGCTACTAGTCTCGTTATTGGATTCTATTTTATCGATTAGTAATTTTATAGCTCCCTTTTCTTTACCTAGCATTACAATTAATTTTTGAATAAATAGATGCACGAATAATGTGTTTTTTTAATACATTGATTTTCACTACTTTGGTCATTATAAAATAAATATATTTTGTAAAAATATGATAAATCACATGGTTCCAATGGCTTCACGGTTCCTATCTCAATGTTCAGGGGGGCGCATGTGGACAGCGGGTTGGCCACCCCTGTGCTACACGAATGTAAAATAGTATGATTGAAAGAAAATTGCAATTCATTTTATTATTATTCTATCGTTAATATTATATACTACAATTATATTATTATTACTATTATTTTCTAAAAGGAATTAGTATGTATTTCCTCTAATAAACATCATAGATTTATTGAATTGCAGTGATTACAAATTTATAAGCAAACCCTGAGGAAATATTTTGTGTTATTATATCATTATTTATTTTAATTATGCCAATTTGTATGTAATATGCAATGCCAGATCTTTATAATGACTGTCATGATGGAAACTCAGCAGTATATAGATTGTTGGACAGTAAACGACTTTCATTAACTATAACCATCATTTAGTAACTCATTATTTGTCTCAACTATTACAAACCTGTAATGTTATTCCTAGTTGCTATTGATTTTATCTTTATGCACATTTCAGTAAGATTTATTTTCGATCATTAAATAGTGGCAAGTAGTTTGAAGGTCGAATTTATGGGAATATAATTAGATTCTTAACTTCATGTCAACAAGAAATTTTTTTTTAAATATACTTAAGTGAAATTCTTTGTATCATTTCTTTTATTTCGGTAGTACCAAAGAAACTTATAGAATTGCTTAAATATCATGAGAACAATAAGTTTCCTTAAATATAATTTATTTAGTAAGTGCATTTATCTTTAACAGGCTTATTTTTTCAGCAATTGCATTTATTTTTAATCGGCTTATTTCTTTCAGTAAATGCATTTAACTTTATTAGGCTTATTTCTTCAGTAATTGCATTACCTTCAATAGGTTTATTTCTTCAGTAATTGTATTTATCTTTAATATACCTATTTCTTCAGTAATTGCATTTATTTTCAATAGACTTATTTCTTCAGTAATCGCACTTATCTTTGGCTTATTTCTTCAGTAATTTCATTTATATTTAATGGGCTTATTTCTTCAGTAATTGCATTTATTTTCAATAGGCTTATTTCTTTAGTAGTTGCATTTATCTTTAATAAGCTTATTTCTTCAATAATTGCATTTATCTTTGATATGCTTATTTCTTCAGTAAATGCATTTATCTTCAATAGGCGTATTTCTTCAGCAATTGCATTTATCTTTAATGGGCTTATTACACAAAAATAGACAAATTACACGTTTATATTTTTATACGAAAAAATGAAGAAGTTTATTTAAAATGTGTTTTTTACTTTTATATCAAAGCTCGTTTACTTTAATTACACGCATAAAACAACCAAAATGCTTCTCTATCAAAATAATAAAAATCCAAAATAATTTTTTTGAAACAGAATGTTCTTACAATAAATCTATTTTGTTAGAGTTCATATAATTTACAAAATGTTTATCTATTAGTATATTTATTTCCACTTAAAATTCTCTCTCCGTTATGCATTATGTTATTCCGTGAAAAGTTTCCACTTAATTTTAATTTCAATTTCTTATTACCCGAAACATTAGTGACTGATTTATGATGCCAACTAATCTTCACTGCTCTACAGGTTGATTTAAAAAACTAATGAAAAAGATTATACAACAGAACACATCATTAGTCAAGCAGAAGCAAAAATTAAAAAATTTTTTTTATCTGTAGTAACGAAAATATCCTGAATGATTACGTCTTCTTCATCGTTACAGGCTAAGATCATTTAAAACAAGTTACTTATTTCGCCTTTATTGAAATTGAACAGGATAATTGCAAAAATATAATACTGATGTTCCACCATAACGAAGTTTGATGAATCGTCGGCCTTATAAACGATCTTGGGACGTTATTAATTATTCTGCTGTTGAAGTTCGCAAGATCAAATTATCGATAAAACTGTCATGTTCGAAAAAGGACAAGAAAATATACATGCCTTGTTGGAACCGGAGGTCAAAAAAACCTGTTTTCGTCTCATGTTTGCCGATTAGGGAATATTTCTCTCGATAGATGGCGCTACACGCCCCAAGTCGTGTTGAAATAAAACTTTTTAACTTCAGCATCGGGAAAAGTTGGAAATTTAAAAAGGAACTTTATTGGATTATTATTTATTTAAATTTATTGGAAGAAAACATGTTCTAAAATTTACTTTTGATCATTTGATGAAATAGATAAAGAATGATATTTAAATAGAATAAAAAATATAACAGTATGAAGTAATTTATATATAAAAAAAAAAATGGATGTTTTATAATGTCTGCATTTAGTTTATTTTTTCAAAATTCATGATTTATTTATAATTTTAAAAAATATGTCAAAATACAGCAATAAAGATATTAGAAAATAAATTGTAAAAGATTGATTTAAAAGTTAGATAAATTTTCACGTTATTTTTCTCAAAAATTTTAATTTTACATATTGCATCATCAGAATAAAGTGATTAATAATAATAAAATGATTTTTATATGCCTTTGATGTATCCAAAATATAGATACAATCTTGAAATTTAAAAATAGATTTGTGAATTAAATATTATTTGTTTTAGTTCCAATGTATATTTCCAAAAATAATCATAATAAAAATAAATAAAAATAATAACTAAGCAAACTCTAAAAAAATCAAATTATTTTCATGACCAAATTATTTTTAGACCAAAAAAAAAAAAAAATTATTTATATTTTATTTCACTTTCTATAAAATAAATATTTTTATTCCTATTCGAGTAATATTTTACAAATTCCTTTTATAGTCGAATTTAAATAATTATTATTTTTAAATTATAATTATCTTTGAGGATAATTTAACGGAACGGAAAAATCTTAAAACAATTATATTTTAGCAAACTATACATTTCTTAGTTTATATCACTATTTTACCTCTGTGTGTTTATTATTTTCTTAGTTTTTCAATTTCTTATTTAAAATTTTTCTCATATTACAATTCAGTAAAAAAAACATGACTGCCATGCTAAACAATACTGTGTGGCAAAAGACGATCATTCCAAAGGACGATCATTTTCATACTGCTACTATGAAGAGGCTTGTTTTTCATTACTGGGGCAACGGGCAACGGGCGTACCGATTACGGAGTTCCTAGTTTTGCCACCTATTAAACATTCCTATTAAACACTATTAGCTAGCTGAGTTAAGATGGGCTTCTCCCTCCAACCAATTGGAAGCCAAGCATGAGGGGTTCAAGATTACGATTAGCTGGCCGTCTACGAAGTAAGATTTTAGAAATCGTTGTAAATTCACCTTCACAGCAGAATTTCATAAAATTTCGAAAATTTCTAAAACATTTAAAGTTTTCATTTAATTGCACATGTCTTATTGTTGTATTGTATATGTCCATTATTAACTTATTATTGTATTATTATTTAATCGAACCTACTATGGTATGTCTTATAATTGTATTATATGTTTCTATTATTATTGTCTTATTATTGTATTATTATTTAATCGAACCTACTATGGTATGTCTTATAATTGTATTATATGTTTCTATTATTATTGTCTTATCATTGTATAGTCCTTTAATTGAACCTATTAATGTATGTCTTATAATTGTATTGTATTGTATATGTTCATTATTATTATTGTATTGTCATTTAATTGAGCATTTTATTGTATGTCTACATTTAAAATTTCATGGCTCTGAATAAAAAGAAATTTCTCATCACCTGAAGAAAAAGAATCTTAAAAAAATACATCCATTTCTTTTAATAATCCAAGGCATTTAAATATTTGATTAATTTTGCAATAAGAAATTAAAGTTGCAATAGTAATCGTTACATACAATATTAAAAAATTTGATAATTATAACTGATAATGGTTGTTTTCCATATTAATATTTTGAAAAATACTGAATTAAAAATAATGTGGTTCATGTAATGCTGACTGGAAATATGCTAAATAAAGCCTTGCATCTACTATAAAATTAGTCATTGTTACATATTATACTAAAAACTGGATAATTGTAACTGATGATGATAGTTGTTTTCCAGATTAATATTTCGAAAAGTACTGAATTAAAAATAATGTGATTCATGTATTGTTGACTTGAAATATGCTAAATAAAAATTACATCTACTTCTACTATAACGTATAATAATGAAAATAGAGACAAATAACTAAGGAATAATGTGATCCCTTGAAGATGGTGCAAAGGTAATAAGTTTGCTAACTACTTATTTAAAGAATTAACATAATCCATTTTTAAACTGCTAATTTACTAAAATCTAATATAGCAGGTAAACACTCATTAAACAGAATTTACCTCAATATATTCACAAAAACATGACGCTGTTTTGAGTTATTTCCGCGAAAACCTGGCTTAACCTTGGCAGCAACTTACGTATGCTCATATCATTAGCATTTAGCAAGTGTTGCTTCTTGGAAGCTGTAAATATTTCTCTCCGGGATTGTATAGTGGACATTTTAAGTGAAAAGTGTGATATAACAAACATAAATGTCACCGCAACATGTTTATAAAGCTCATTTCACATTCAAATTCACCGTTCTGCTGCATTTTCCTGACCTTCACCCGATTCCTGCAGACATGCTTTGTACTTAAGTGATGTTGTAAAGATGCCGTGTGTTTTGTTTAATATGAGTTTCCTGTGACATGTCACGTCTTTTTCTGTTTTTTTCTTGTTTTTTAAGTGAATTTGAAAGCGAGAAATGTCTGTATTCATGGAACTCAAATGTGCAGACTTTTCAAAAGAGATGAGAAACGGTAATACATGCGAATTTGTACGCACGCATTTGAATGAAGTGCTCAGAAATCCGAAGTAAATCCTTTTTTGAATCTATGTGCTTGTTGTTTCGCTTTCAAATTACTATTAGGAAGTTATTGTTATTACTTCTATAATCAGAAAACGAACTTATTTAAATAAAATGTTCACAAAGACAATAATAATAGTCCAAAGTAATTCATCTTATTAAATCTTTGTGTTCGTTCTTTCGCTTTCAAATCACTTTTAGGAAGCTATTGTCATTACTTCTATAATCAGAAAAATGGTTAATGAAAAAAGCAAAATAAGCTAATTCCATTTTTATTTCATAAATAAAAAAAATTTTTAAAAATGTTTGCTTTATTAACAAGATGTGGTTAATGTGTTTTATTAATATCAATAGATTAAACTGGGCTGCTCGCGTAATTAGAATGAATGATTTAAGCCTGTAAAGAAAGGATCGTTTGGCAAAGCCACAGAGACAAAGAGGAACAGGACGACCCAGGTTGCGATGGATAGACGCAGTTGAAAAGGATTTTGCTGTATTAGAGTTAAGAATTGGAGGACCATTGTCACCCATAGGAATGCATGGAAATATCTTCAAAGGAAAGCCTTGGCCCATCATGAGCTGGCGTGTTATTGATGATGATTAATATGTATGCTAACAATATATGTTAATTAATGCGTGTTAACAATGCGGTTAATTACAAAAGTAGTTCTGAATCAACTGTTAATTTGCGCTTTTTTATATTTTTATTTACACGCTAACATACTCACCTTATCTTTTCTGTGAATTGGATACTAAAATTTTAAGTCTTTAACTTATGTCACTTTTCTTCAAAAATATGATAAATTAACTTGAAAAAAAACAAGAAGAAGATTTCAATAGGAGTTAAGAAATAGACACAAATATAAGGTTGATAAATGGGAAGAAAAAATAAATTAATTAATAGAAAAAAAAATATTAGTGGAAACTTTTTTTAACCAAGCGACTAAAGAAAAAAGGTGTTTTTGGAACAAAAAACTCAAAATAAACTCAATATTAGTAAAATGAAATGCCTATTCTCAACGTCTTTCGATTTCTTTCTTTCCTTTTCCTTTTTATTGTATTTTATTTACTGGTATTAAACTAAATTTATGTTAAAGAAACTAATTGCCTTTTTAAAATAATGCCGAAGAAGGATTTTGCAAAATTAAAAATTCATATCAAATGATACTAGATAACATTTATCGAAACCTGATAAGCAAATGATATCAATAGAGATTAAAGACAGAGAGAGACAGCGAAAGAATTTAGATTTTTAGCTTAGAGATTTTGTACTGATAAACAATCGTTTGAAAGCATGTTGTGGAATTTTCAATTACTAATACTGGTTGGAAATTATTCATAGGACTTTTTTAAATATCATTCAATAATAAATAAAATTAAAACGGAATTTTAATGGAGACTGTGTAAATACAAGACTTTTGCATGACAAAATAGTAAAGAAAACAAGTAATATATATATAAAAAAAAAAATTTTTAATCAATTCCTACTTTTTTTTTCACTCTGTAGAAAGTCCTTTATAAAAAATTTTCATTCATTTTTTTTAAGTTTATTTGGCGCCCTATATTGGTAGATACATGCAACTTCAATCTAAAAAAAACCTAAAATTAATTAATTAAATTTAATTACTGAATTAATATTTGAAAAAAAACTGTATTAATATCCAGTGACATCCACTACAAGTTCAAATGAATTTTTTTAAACTTGAGTGGATGAATAAAAAGTATTTTATGAACGATTGAAAATGTGAACAAGATATATATAGGGAGAAAGTGAACTAATAGAAGGAATTGAATAAAATGTAAGTGAAAATGATTTAAAATTTGGATTAAGATATATGATATCCTATATTTCGAAATAAAATAGACTTATTTAGCTATTTCTGTATTTCATTAGAAACTGCATACTATTGCAAATATGTTTGTTGTATAAACAACTTCCTTTCAACCCGATTCGTGGCTCAGTGGCAACGCGCGCCGCGAGCATTCAATCCACTGGCGGCTTTGTTTTAGACAATGTTTCAAAAAACGAGGAGCCTCGATGGCGTTTGTAATGTTCAACATCTTGCCTCGTTAATCGGTTTACTTGGTGGAAGTGGGAAGTCGGAATCCATGTTAAAATGTAGGTTCCTGTCTAATTAACCCAAAGTGGCAAAAAATGACCGTAGAGCAACAAACCAAACCAATTTGAATAACGTGATACAACTTCTATAATATATACATAAACATATACATTGAATGCTCTAAATATAAAATAAACTTAAATGTTAAATTTATTGGGTACTTACGTATTAACGGTACCTTGGCGACAGTTGCGCCAATAAAGAGCACACGCGCCAACCGCAGCTACAGATTTGGCGCCAATCTACACTTAAAATTTTTGTTCCAAATAACAAAATATATATGAAACACTTTATTTAAAATCAAAACGCTTTCAAAATATTTTTATTCCAAATAATAAAGATTGGCGACACTTAAAAACCGCCAAGTCTGTCGCCAAGGTACCGTTAATACGTAAACACCATTTAAGGAAAATCATACAAATTAAAATACAATCCAAGATTTTAGAATTAATCTGGGATAGAAAATTATCTTTATATTGCCTGTCAAAAAAAAATTTGAAAGGTTTTATAGAAAATTCTTAATATAAAGTACAATGGAAAAAAAATTCTTTTAAGTAAATTGCTAATGAATTGGTGAGAAATCTTTTCTTACCAAAAAAAATTTTGGAAAGATATCAAAGTTGATGTAAAGAAGTACATTAAATTATAATGCTTAATAAATGTTTAAGAAAAGCAAAAAAAAAAAGTCATTTTCTTTAATAAACTTTGTAAAATGTAACATAAACGTTTATTAAAATTTAAATTAAAATCATAATTATTAAAGAAACGAAATTTATAAAAAGAAAAAAGCATCATTTGAGGAAGTAATTATTAGTACAAAAATTAAAAAGTAACAAAAATGAAAGGAAATGAGATAATTTTCTTTGCCAAAATAAAATTTATCAAGCCGAATTGGGATAAAAAAATAAATATTAAAAAAAAATATCGGAATTAGAAATTAGAAATGTATAAAAAGTAAGAAATCATTTGCTGAAATAATTATTTGTAAAAATTAATAAAAAACAAACAATAAGCAAATAAATTTGTAAAACAGGGGGAGGGGTATAACAAATCAAAAAATAAATAAATTCTTTTATCAAAAAAATAAATTTTGTAACATACTAAAAAAAAAATCCGATTTAAGAAATCAATAATTAAAAAAAAAAAAATCATATTTTTGTTTTATCAATCCAAACCCCGTGTTATAATACAGCGATGAGTTACTTTGATGTTGCCACTGGAAAAGAAAATTTCCAAAAAAATTACATTTAACAAATTTAAATCTTCATGTTATAGCATAGAGATAAATCATTTCGATGTTGTGATGGCAAAAATAATTTTAAAAAAGTGGAGGAATTTTATTCTTGCCACTTCAATACGCTCTCTACCAAGGTGGATCAACAAACGTCACTTCCGGTAAAAAGTGTGTGCTTTTTCTATGACGTCACTTCCATCTCCTATAAACCTACCCATACTTAGTTTAATTATATTAATGTATACTACTCAAAACATTCATCAATTTTCCTCATTTCATTTCAGAGATAAAAAAACTATCATGGTATTTTCCAATGCATTGAAAACATTGGGGGAAAAAAAAAAAGCAAGAAAAAATTTCAATGACAACTTCCGACATGTAGTTTTCAGATTCAAATTTTTTTTTTACCGCTCATTCCATTGTTTTCTATAACACGAAACAAAGATCCAGAATCTATCCTTTTCAAATGCAGCATCATTCCGAGAATTGAACTTTTCCTCATTCAATCCAAACTGGAGCAAGTCCTCAGAGCATACAATCAACCCAAATGTCAAAACTGCCGATGTTGACAGCAGGCTCTAAAACAAATAAAAACGTTTGCGAGAGCAACAGATTCAACACGCTTTTTACTTGTCAATTTACTGTCAACCTAATCGTCATTTCCTGGTAGAACTCGAATCGCTTAGCGTCAAATCCTATCTAACTCATGTCCGTGGAACTAAGTAGTACCTGTCACTCACGATCTGTCGGCAACAGGACTTGTCCATTGAAACTTGATAACGGCAGACAATTTCATTGCGATTATTCTCCACCGATGACGTTTCTTTGTGTATATTCTGCCAGGACAATGAAATGTCAAGCTTGTTCGAAGCCAGACTTATTAGCACACGAAGTTAGACATCGCAGATGACAAGATGTCTGGCCTGCAATCCTTGAACGCCTTCTTTGGTACTTGGAAGTGGAGGTATATTGTGACATTTCTGCTGCATAATACCTGCAGGCTATGAAGCAAGCTTTCTTCAGTTCAGCGATTACAGATAATTTACGATTAGAAATTGGTATAGTTTAGCGGTACCTTTTAACCTGACAGAAAGATTTTAAAAGTTCGTGTTATAGCATGGTTGATAGTTTATTTCTTTTTGACATTAAATCCTTTAAGTTGCGTTGTCCCAAAATGATGGAATCTATTTACGACAGTAAAAATTATTAATGTTGTGGTTGATTGATTATTTATTGTTGATATTAAATCTTTTATGAAATGTTCAGTTCAAAAGGTAAAATCTGTTAAAGGTAAAACCTATCAAAGAAAAAAATTCAAATAATAATTGTTCATTTATTCATGCCAATAGGTGTCTGGTATTGTTAAAATTTGTTAAAATAATTAGTATTGTTAAAACTGTATTGTTCTTAAAATCTTAAAAAATAAACTCTTTAAGCTTACAAGTATTCACAAAAATATTTATTCACATTACAAAAACTTGCAATATGAATGAATGAACCACAAAATGAATTTATTTGTCATATTACAGTTGTATTCCAATGTGGTACTTAACAATTAAATTGAATGAATTAACAATGCAATTTTAGAGGGAATAGCTTTCCTTATTGTATTGTCAATTGTATTGGATTGGATTGTTAAAACTTTTGAGGTTTCGCTGTATAAGGTATTCATTAAACCAATTACTTCACAAATCTTGAAAGATTGTAATGTTACTGGAATTTATTTATTCAATGTTCTGAACAACATTTTTTTTTTTACCATGTTTAGTTATACATTTTCATTCATATTTGTAAAACTGTAATTAAAATTGTATGTTCTTACAATCTTTAAAAATAAAATCTCTTTAAGCATGCAAAGATTCACAAAATTATTTTTACACTTTACAAAAACTTGTAATATAAATGAATGATCGGCATTAAAATAGCAGCATCAAAATACAATAGAACCCCAAACTTTATTTATCATATTACAGTTGCATTTCAATTTTTAACTTATCAATTAAATTTTATAAATTAACAATGCAAGTTTAGAGAGAATAGTTTTTCATTATTCAAAATTTTTCATTTGAAAATAATCTGTTCATGTTCACCTTAATTAAATTGAATTTAGATAAAAAATCATTTAAAAATATTGAATTAAATCACAATGCAACAGTAAATATGTCGTATATAAAAAAAACCCTTTTTGAGAAATTATACTTTATACTGTATTTTTTAAGACATTTATAAATTACATTTACTTTTATTGTAGTTAGTTCAAATTAGATTTACATTTATGATATTCATCAAAACATTTACATATTAGATTTACAAATCGTGTAAGATTGTAATGTTATTGGAATTTATTACAATAGTTGCAATTCTGAACAATGTTCAGAACAACTTTTTTTTACAATGTATTACCTTTTTTATCAATAATTATATGTATTTATTCATATTTATGAGATGTACACTAACTTTAGTTATGTTGTACATGTGAAGAAATGAAAAATGGTTACAAAAGATAGGATGATTACTGTTTTTTGTCTTTTTGAAAAAAATATAAATAAATTTTTACCATTTACATCTACATACAAAGATATAGTATATTATTTTTTTCATCCTCATTTTTGTATTATAGATGTTTCAAAAATAAAATGAATAATTTTTAAATAAATAATTTTTCTTTCGGTTTCTAACATCATTTCAACACTGCGTCACATTAAATTAATGAGTATCATTTTGGAAATCATTTAAATGCATTGTGTTCAATGCTGTCATATTTAGACATCTTAAATTCAAATAATTCTTATACAACAACTGACAATGTTTAGTATAATATTGTCAAAATTGTTACAAACCTTTTTTTTTTTTAAACTATTTTTAGTTATATGTTTTTATTTATATCTGTGAGATGCATACTAACTTTAATGATGTAATGAATACTTACAAAAGATAGGATGATTATTGTCTTTGGAAAAAAAAATAATAAGTTTTTACCATTTACATCTACATACAAAGATGTAGTACATTATTTTTTTACCCACATTTTTTGAATTATGGAGATCTGCTTCAAAATTATAATGAATAATTTGTTTAATAAATTACTTTTTCCTTTTGGTTTCTAACATCCTTTCAACGTTGTGTCACATTAAATTAATGAATATCATTTTGGAAATCATTTAAAATATCATATTGTGTTCAATGCTATCATAACTAGACATCTTGGATTCAAATCCAAATGTCATCTTTGGTAATCCCACAAGGATTTATCATAATTGTATAGGAAATCTAAAGCAACATGAATTCATCAAACATATAATGTAAAGTGTAGTAGCATTTCTTTGTCTGAATTCTGATTAGAGCAACTTATCACCAAATCTGCTTTACTAGTAGAGATAGTCATTGCAGATGATAAGATGTCTGATTGCTTCTTAGTATTAAAGAAGCAATCAGACATCTTATCATGGCATTTCAGTTTCCATTGAGGATACAGGCGGCTTTCTCAAAGAGGTTTTTATGAATTCATTTTAAATTGCTTGCCATTGAGAATCAGTAATGAAGTGTAGCAGAATCGATTATCCTCTTCAAAGACTTAAATTGATGAGATTTTATCAAATGTATGGGAAAAACCAATTTGTAATTTTTTTAATACATATATTTTACTTAGTTTTATAAAATATATTTATATAAATCGTTGATAAAATTTTATCATGAAAATTTTCCAGTGTAATATGAAATGCTTTATAAAACTTTAATCTGTACACACTTATCTATTATCATATGTATATATTTTTATAATATATTTAATTAAATGCATTATCGCTCCTTACTTAGATTAAATTTATTGTAATTATTGTTTCTGATTAAATTAAAGTTTATTTAAATTAGTGTAAATGCTTATTCATGTTCCTTATTAATAATAAAGTTATCCTACTCAAAATATTCACACAAAATTTAATTAAGGCTGTAAAATCGAAATAGTTTATCAGATATATTCGTGTTTCAAACTAACTTTGATATGTTTTATGCTTATAAAATCGCAATATTTTTAGAACTGATGCAATGAAATATATATATAAGCAAACAGAAACAGAAGGTTTAAATATCTAACTAACTTCCTGGCACTACTGTCCATGTTGGACCATGGCAGTTTGCCTCAAGAGGTCTGGGTTTAATAGTCTCTGTTTACCTAACTCAGGGGTGGCCAATGTGCGGCCAGCCTTGAACATTTTTCGAAAATGAAATTGATCAAACGCAAAACACACTCAAACATAACAGACTCTCACATGCAACATCCATTACTATGTGTAAATACCCAAATTGAGATCGATTTACAAAAGCTAAGTGAAAGAGTGGAGAAACAAATATCGCACTAGTAAAATAAATATTTTTTAATGTTTTCTTTTTTTTTATTTCGTTTATATTTATATATTTTTTATATTTCTTTTTTAGTGTTATATATTTCTTTCTAATGTGCATTTAGTATCATTATTATTATATTATCTATGCTTACATGTAAGAATAATAGTAAACACAATAATAATAACTCCTTATGTTTCAATTTTTCACTCCAAAAAATGTCTATAGTGCATCTAAATCTAATATGGGCATATATAATTTAATGTGCGGCCCGCGGAGTTATGATGCATTTCCAATGTGGCCCTCAAGACCGTTTGTGTTGGTCACCCTTGATCTAACTAATATCACTCAAAATGATTGACAAAATCATTAGATCGGTTCCATGGATTGTTTTATTTATATGAAAAACAAACAAGTCCAGTTCCAAGTCCAGTCTCCAAAAAAGCATTTATCCACTCTTACTTAAATGATTATGTAATAGAAACATTATGGTAATTCTGGCTAATACTAAATTTTCTATAATCCAACCATAGACGAACGACAGACACCAAGTCAAGTATATGGCCATTTAAGGAAAAGAAGAAAAAAACATGTTTTGGAAAAACTTCTTAAATGATGACTTCTTTTGTAAGCAAGTACATTTTTCATTTCTGTCAGTACCAAAACCAACACAATTGCTGTTGGAATCCATGCGTCCCATCGACAAGAGTCTGCTGTCCCAAAAATTCTATCCCCTCTCCCCCTCCCTTCAAGCCCCCATATTTTCTTATTATTCCGACGCGATTCGTCATCACTCATGTTTAGAGAAACACTTGAGGGGTGGTGTTGGGGGGGAAGTTGAAAATCCGCAATTCGACGATCCGTCTTCGTTACGTCTCGGCGGAATAGTGCGGCCCCGTCATCGGAGAACCTGCGTCTTATGGAAATGGATGACACGGAAACGTCTGCCGGGGTCTCCGGAATCATTCATCTTCATACTCCGGGATGGGGTGGGGGGCGACCTAAAGGGGGGTCGTTTCACTTTTCGCACTGCCCTCCATCCCTCTCTCCTCTCCACAGTTTACTTTGCCACCAAAAGTGTGTGATGTGAATATGAGAGAGAATTTTGAGGGGGTCAACGGTATTATTTCTTTTATAAACTATGTGGGTAATTAAAATCTGTACTATGTAGATCTTAAATTCATTCATAAACAAGTCAATTTCTTCTCGCAACTCATAAAACCGCTGTAAACATCATCCGCGACTTAACCATCTGGCTTGACTTAACGTCACCATATTCGGAATCTAATTTTTTCAGGAACTACTTAAATTGCCAATGCTGAAGTGCATGTGATCAAATGTAATTCATTGTTCAATTCCTTCTATTAGTTCCCACTCTCCCTATATATATCTTGTTCAAATTTTCAATCGTTCATAAAATACTTTGTATTCATCCACTCAAGTTCGAATACATTTTTTTTTATCTTGTAGTGGATGACGATGTTAATACAGTTTTTTCAAATATAAATTCAGTAATTAAATTGAATCAATTAATTTTTTTTTTTTTTTTTTAGATTTAAGTTGCCTGTATCTACCAATAGATGGCGCCAGATGTAGGAGAAAAATTTCAACTATATTTATAAAGGAATTTTCTGCAATATAATGAAAAAAAAGTAGGAATTGACATTAAATTTTTTTTTATATATTACTTGTTCCTTTTATAAACAATGCAAGTAATTAAAATCTTATTTTATTACCATTTGTTCTCACCCTATTCGTCTAAACATTTAGATATACATTTTGTTTTGTTTGTCGCTCTACGTTCATTTTGTACAAACTTTGATCTTATGAGATCGGGACGTACAGTTTAACGTGGATTCCGAATCACTAACAAACATCCATGCCACCGCCAGGATTCGAACCTCAAGCACTAAAGGCTATAGCTCTGGTCAATTGGCCTTCAGGCTGCTTTAGCTATACAAGATAATCTTCTTTAAATGGTATTACATAGTTAAATAATTTACTTTAATTGCTAGTGCTCATCGTCGTTCACTCAAAAAATGAATTCATCGCTGCGCGCACATCCAACTTTAACTTTATCATTTTGCACTGTCCCCTCCCCCTCTTCCCTTCTCCACAGTTTACTTTGCCACCAAAAGTGTGCGACGTGAGTGTGTGAGAGAATTTTAAGGGGGCCAACGACATTATTTGGGGGAAAACGTTTATTTCATAAACTGTGTAGGTAATTAATTTTATTATCGTTTGTTCTCCCCATATTCGTATAAACATTTAGATATACATTTAGTTTGTTTGGTCTCTCCACTGTCATTTTGTGCACACTTGGGCTAATTAGACCGGAAACTACACTTTAACGTGGATTCCGAATCACTCACAATCATCCATGCCACCGCCAGGATTCGAACCCGAAGCCTGTGGTAGCAAAGGCCAATGCGCTAACCAATTAGCCATTAAGCCGCACAGTGTTTAGGAGAAAGAACAGTTACGAATATAATTTTTAATTACTTCCACTTGGGTGAGAGTTTCGAACCCAACTATCTAGAACTCCACAGGGGGTGCTCTTGCCAGTGTGTAGGAGAAAGCATGGTTACATTACCAAATTCAGCATCATAAGATTTATAGGCGCTTTTAGATATGTATGATTAATCTTCTTTAAATGGTATTTCATATTTAAATATTCTTCTTTAATTGCTATTGCTCATTGCCATTCACTCAAATAATGAATTTATCGCTGCGCGTACATCCAACTTTATCATTCGTAACTTTGTTTTGTTACTTTTAGTATGAAGCATTCTAACAAGAACCATTGACAACAGGGCTTTTGCATGGCTTTTTCACTCGAAAACAAGTTCAGTGAAGGTTATACACAAATAAGTTCAGTGAAGGTTATACACAAATAAGTTTGTGTATAACCTTCACTGAACTTGTTGAGAGTGAAAAAGCCATGCCAAAGCCCTGTTGTCAATGGTTCTTGTTAGAATGCTTCATACTAAAAGTAACAAAACAAAGTTACGAATGATATAGTTGGATGTAGTGGTAATGATGAATCCAACTGAAAGTAATGAAATAAGCACATCTGATATACTCCTGAGAAAAAATCATGACACATCATCTACCATCACTTTTCAAAGTTATTTTAGCTGAATGTCTTCATTTGGATTTGAATCTAAGCTCACATTGCATCATTATAAATTTGAATTTTACTTCATCATTATAGATTAGAATTCAACAAGTTTGGGTGAGTCATTTTAGATGTCGAAATAGGGAATCAGGTGTGGGCCATGCCCTTTCAACATCCAATTGTTCTTCTTTGTGGTTGTTGCTGTTGTTATTGTGAGCATTCTTTGACGAAGTGTTCCTTGATTGTCAGTTTCCTAGATATGTTTTCTTTGATGTGAAAATTGAACATGAGTGAGAAGATTAAAAGAAGATTGATAGCCATTTAAAAGATCTCTCCGATTAGCATAACTTATTATTTCTCGCCCATACTTTCTCTGGGCTTGGACCAAGTTAATGAATATATGAAGTATCTTAAACAATCAGAAAACTTGTTGATAAGATTGCATGATGCAATAACTTAAAAAGTTTCCGAAAGTGATCAAATCTATCACTTGTATACTGAAAAAGGATGGAAGAAATTTCATGTCTGTAATCATAAATACGAAATGTGAAATATTTAATGTACATAAACTTTAAATATTTTATGGAATATGATAATCTTACAGAAATACTATTGAAAGACTTTACTTTGTCTTTAGTAGAAAGTTAACATAGAAGGAATGAATTAAGAATTTAGTATGCTGTGGCTGAATATTTAAAGCTTTAGAATACACTAGTATGTTTCAAAACATTTTGTCGAAAAGTAAGGAATGCAAAGTATGCAATAATGAAAAAAAATGAGTACTTTTAAATAAATAAGTTTGAAAAATATTAAATTTGTTTTCAGTTATATGCAGATAATACGTCTCAGAGTCAATTGTTTTTTGTTTTGTTTTCTATAGCTTGCCACAATTTACAAAAAAACTGCTATTACAAACTGTTAACAATAACATTTCTGATGTTCTATATTAAAGTGCATATCTATATAGAACATTGCTAAAAAAATTTTTAAAGGAAGAAACCGCTGCTTAGATTCTTGAATTTCAATGTAGGATAATTCTTTGTAACTTAAAATCCTGCTTAACATGGTGGCTGGAGATTAATAACAATATTTTGACAGAAGGTGAATTCTGGTTCTTTCCATGGCCAGAAGCATGTGGTAGGCAAAGCATAACTGTGCTGATACAAAGAAGTTTTCAAAATTAACTCTATATTTTTAAAACACTATTTGCGACCAAACCTGCTTTTTAAGGAAGTTGCATCATTTACTCTTTCATAGTGCCATAGGTATGTTGTTTAAAGGTTGCTTGAAGATATATTTCGTAGCTGGATGTCGTATTGTCGCTGTTGTCATATCCCCTGAAGAATACAAGAAAATCAAATATCGTGGTGCTCCCGAATAATATTGGCTAGGCTCAGAGCATAAATCCTTTTCCGGAGGATGGTCCAGACAATGTATAGCTGCTGCAACAGCTGGGCTGTCAAAGACATGATGAGGAGTAAGCTGGACATCAGGGCAGTTGCCACATTTTTGGTATTTTTTAACGCCCCCAGCAGAAATTTTCATATTTTTGTGGTGCTTCATCCTTTATCTTGTGAGAGTAGTAGCGGTTTTTCTGTCTACATTTAGTTCTGTAATTTGGATTCTGTAACTAGTTTTAATTTTAGAATGAATACTATGTCTTTTTTTATTAGCCATAAGTATAATCATTAATGACGCATTAAAATATATTTAAAATCATGCAGAATTTGATTTCTTTTATGGAAGAAGTAATTTGCCAATTGTTTTTCATTAGAGTGTTGATGATCCTTTTTCTGGCCATAGTTATTTCGATAAAAGGAAATGCAATTCTATCATCATCTTCACCAACCACATGATAATTAAAACCACATATTGAATTAGATATGTGATTCAGTAATATACTTTACTGTAGTCAGGCTTACTTTTTTTCCCTCACAGTTACACAAATGTGAAACACTTCCTCTTAAAATTCTAGTAATGAAACTGATCTCATTTGCAGGATATTTACAAAGCTAAAGACATTACATGATATTTGTAAAGTTACAGGCATTGCAGAATATTTTCAAAGCTACAGACATTACAGAATATTTGTAAAGCCACAGACATTATACGATATTTGTAAATTTTCAGACACTTTAGAATATTTTTAAAGCTACAGACATTACAGAATATTTTTAAAGCTACAGATAATGTAGGATATTTGTAAAGCTACAGACATTGCAGAATATTTGTAAATCTACAGACATTGCAGAATATTTGTAAGGCTACAGACAATACAGGATATTTGTAAAGTTACAGATATTGTAGGATATTTGTAAAGCTACAGATATTACAGGATATTTGTAAAGTTACAGATATTGTAGGATATTTGTAAAGCTACTATGCTACTATTTGTAAAGCTCTGTATGTGGCCCATAACATTAAAAAAAGTTCATTGTAACAGATCACAATATTTTATTCTCAATGTATCAAAAATGTTATACTATGAAAGGTATTCTTAAAACAATATCGAATTTTTATTTCTCCATTTTACAGATCTATGAATCATACCAAACTAAATTTGTCGACGCACCCTCTTTAAAATTCGCATATCCTTCAAACACAGATCGTTGCCCATGTTATAACATATAGGAAAGACTTCATTTATTTCTAAATTTTTATGGATCGTTTTTTTCTCTCCACCCCTGTGCTGTCAAGAAAACTTCCACGGATCCTTTACCACCCCTCTTCATTCCATCCTCCTTAAAATGTCAGATGATGTTATGATAAATGACGGAATTATCATTTACAGAGATACACCATGATCAATGACTCACATTATACAAGAAAAAGCGACATATTTTCTCTGGTATTTTGTTTTCCTCTCTGAGCTCATGCGTTTACCAACAGAAACATGATTTCTGTTTCCAGCGCTATAGGATCCGGTGGAAGAGAAATATCTTCCTTTGCCTTTTTTTTCTTTTTTATTTATGCTTTTTAATGAAGAAAAATGAAATGTTCGAGGTTTGAAAATGTGACGATTTATTTTCGGATGAATAGAATGTTATATGATGGAATGTATTTGAAGATCTTTATGAAATGTACTTGAAGATCTTTATATAACAGCATCATCATCTCCATATCGAGTTTATGTATTCGATTATTCTAATGATACTACAAGTTTTTCATATATTGTAAAAAGATTATTCACTTTGTAAAAAGATTTCTCCATTATATAGTAGATTCCTCCCATTGATTCGTAAGAGGAATTTTTAAAACACTATGTTGAAAAGTTTGTGTTTTGTTAGAATTTGTGAACGAGTAATTTTTATATGAAGAACTTATAAACTTTTTTATTTTGAATTATATGGTTGTTTAATTGGCTTGGCATGGTTTGTCGCTCTACGTTCATTTTGTGCACACTTTGGGCTAATTAGACCGGGATCTACAGGTTAACGTGGACCTCGAATCACTCACAAACATCGATGCCACCGCCAGGATTCAAATGTGAAGCTTATGATACCAACGACCAGAGCGCTAGCCAATTGGCCACCAGGCCGCATATGGTTGTTTAAGGAGGCATATACCATTAAATTAATCAATATAGGACGTATGAGGTTTGCGGGCCACATCTGCCGATTGGACCCCTCATCCTTCACGTTTAGGATGTTCAACAATATACCTTTAGAACTAGAACTAGGGATAGGCCCAAGTTGAGATGGACTGATTGTGTGGAGGAAGATTTTACATTTTTAAAAGTTAATAACTGGAAAACTCTTTCAAAGCAGAGATTTGAATGGAAGAAGATTCTCTGAAAGACCTTGTCCCACTATGGACTAAGGTCTTCATATTAATCATTTACTTCTTAAGGTCACCGTATAATTCAGTAGCAGAAGAAGAAATATTTTTCTGGGAATATGTTGTTATAGTTTTCATATAGGGGGTACAAGAACGACAAATGTGATTGTACAGTATAGGGGTATTGTACTGCGTTACTGTATAGTATTATTGTACAAGGGGCTCTATTCAGGGCTGCTATATATTATTATTGTACAGGGCTCAGATTCACTCACTGCACATATAGGGGTACTGTACTGCGTTACTGTACAGTATTATTGTACAAGGGACTCTATTACACAGTATCTACATTTTGCAAAATTCTTTAAAGCACAAAATTCTATAATCACAAAATTCTTTCTTTATTCATTTTTCACGTTTTCATTGAAAAATTTTTTATTATATTACTTTATTCTAAATAAAAAATTACTTTAGTGGAATGGTATTTTTTTTTAATTTTTTATTTTTATTTCTCTTGCAATTTTAACATTTTTGAAAATTTTTTCGGCAGTAAGATCAATTCCAATTACAACAGCTTTACTTTTAACCTGTGTTAAATTCTGTTGCGATTTTTTAATTCCTACTTTCACTATACATGAATATAATTAAACGCTTCAATTTAAAAATAATGCCAATTTAATCATTTTAAATTAAGAAAAAAAAATTTTTTTTTTTTATTTAACATGTTTATTAATAATAAGACCAAATAAAAAATAATATCTCTTTAATTAATTATTATAAGAAGTTTAAAATTTCAAATCTTGAAGAATTAAAAATAAAACAATCAGATCCATCAATTAGCTAACCGATGGCGAAATGCAGTTCCCCTACCTCTTCATTGTTAGAGTTATGCCCACATAACTTAGATTCATTTATGGACTCGGCGGTTGAGAATAAACGTTTATGCCTCATCAGTTAGTCAGTTCGGCGTTGAGGCATCCTTCTTCCTGTCGCCAATTTATCACGCCAAGCTCTGTGTTTATAGCAACCCTGGCTCCAGAGACAAAGGCCTATGTTTTAGGTAGACAAGGACCATTTATTCTGTCTAATTCCCGACTGACTCGGCGGCGAAGGGCCCGGTGATGAATGATGTGCCCGCCAACCGCCAGGCGGCGCTGCTAGCGCCCTTTGTCACGTCACTCCCGTTGACGGCCTTACTGCTATCTATCATTTCTGATAGAACAAAACAGGCAACTATGATTCTGCTCTTTTTTTTCTTCTTTCTTTTAGTCATTGGGCTAAAATGAATGATTCTGCGAGAGAAAAAAAATAAAAGAGGAAACTTTATTATATATTATTATTGGCGATAAATAAGAAGGAAAAAATTGTTGAAGGATTTATAAAAGCTGTAATTATATATAAACTGGTCCATGGTGCAAGAAGAGTTCGTTTTGGATTTTTTTTTTTTATTTAAGAAGATTTTTTTGTTTTGTTTTGTTTGGTCATTCTACTTGATTTACAGTTGTCGTTAAAAGCGGAAAATTTATGTCTTCTAAGAATGTTGTGATTTTTTTTTGAGTGTATTTTGTTAGAAGACTTATTTTTATAACCCGTTAAGTTGTATTTAAAATTAGTGTAATATATCACAATTATATTCACCTATTATAATAAAATCTGTTGTAATTATATCTTTAAGTGTCCAATTAATTGCTGTTCACTCCTTTTTTATTGGTAACAATTGCTTTACTTGATAACTCTCGCATAGCATCTATCAAAAGTAAACATAATTAATCTTAAATAGTGTACATAATTACATACTTTATGCATATTTTAATACTTAATTATTGTAATCTAATAAAAGAGATTTAATGTAACTGGACGGTATATAGAAACAACTTGTTTAATAATAGATAATGATGATTCTGGTTCATTTTTACACCTTAGATTATTTCATTAAAAGTGTTTTTCTAATAAATATTTTTTTTTACTTGTCTACAGGAGTTTCTATAGTTTTGAGCATATTATAAATTTTTTAGGCATGTTAGCACACACACACACACACACACAAAAAAAAAAACACCCTGAAAATAATCTATAAAACTTAACTTTTCATTGAATATTTAGAATTATTCAGGAAAATTTCATTTCATTAATATTTTAACTTTGAAATATGGTAAAAACAGACCGAAAAAAAAATGCGTCGTGATGGCTGAGTGACTAGCGCTCTGGTGCTAGATGTCATAGGTTTCGGATTCGAGCCCCGGCGGTACCATGGATGTTTGTAGCGGTTCGGAATCCACTTTATGATGGTAGTGTGTTGTGAGGGTAGTGTTACTCGCTTTCGTAGCATATCTTCAAGCTACACGTGCCCCCTGGGTAGAGCTAAATGTGTAATTTGTAGCAACAATTGCAATTTAGCTGTCGTAGAATAGATTTTGGAAGAAAGGAAAATGGAATTGACGCTAGAGCATTATTGCGCTATGATTTTAATGTGGAGTTAAATCAAGAAGAATGCCTTCAACGTCTACAACTAGCATATGGAGACTAAGCTCCATCTCGTGCTACTGTATTTAGATGGTTTACAGAATTTTGTAGAGGTCGAAGTTCTCTGCTGGATCAAGAACACACAGGAAGACCTTCATCAGCTGAAGTTCCAGAAAATGTGTCGGCCATTCGAAAAATGTTAGTCGATGATAATCGCTGCACTCACCAAATGATATAGAAGAAACTTAACATTGAATCCGCAGCTATACATAGAATTATTCATGAAGAAATGCATATGAAAAATGCAAAAATGTCCCCCATAATTTAACAGAGCACCAAAAAATGGAATCTGCAAAGAAACCATAAAATTACTTAACGATGATGGACACCGCCTTCTAAAATTATAATTGGTGATGAAACTTACATACCTTTTTTTGACATTTCAACACGACAAGAAAGTAAAGTATGTGTTTTTAAAGATGATCCCAAACCACCAATGGTGAAAAGACAACGAGCAATGAAAAAAGTAATATAAGTCGTTTTCTTCAGAAGTACGGAACTGGTCAAAGTCATTAAGCTGGAGGGACAGAAGACAGTCACAGTTAACTGGTACACCACTAAGTGTCTTCCAGAAATTATTCAAGAAGTGAATGTAAGGGGACTCATACTTCACCATGATAATGCATCTTCTCATACGGCATGATCGACAGTCGAATTTCTTAAGCAAAAACATATCAAAGTGATAGAACATCCACCCTATTCCCCAGATCTTGCTATGTGTGACTTTTGGCTGTTTCTTAATCTGAAGAAAAATGTACGTGGTCGCCGTTTTCATTCCGAAGATGAGATTGATGAGGCTATAAAAGCATATTTTTCATCAATTGCAAGAAATGGATGACGCGAAGCATTTAAACTTTGGTTAAATCTTCTGCAATAGTGCATTGATGTTGGAGGGGACTACTTTGAACACTCTTAAAATTTGGTAAGTTAAACATGTACCATTTAGCCGTATCTCAAGAATTTCAGAGTATTTACGTTCGAAATTGTTTAACAGATTTAATAATATGTTTGTGGGGCCTGATGGCCGAATAGCTAGCGCTTGGCGTTCGGTACCACAGGTATCGGGTTCAAATCCCGGCTTTGCCATAGATGTCTGTAGTGGTTCGGAGTCCACTTTAAGCCGTAGGTCCAGTCCTAATAGGATCGTAGAGCGCTGCGGGGGGCAGTGTTACTCCGCGTCCGTGGCTTACCATTAAGTTACACGCTCCTCCTGGGTAATGCAAAGTGAATAACATCAGTGCAGCCCTTATGGCGATATTTGCCAGCTGCATTAGAAGAAGAAAATAATAATAATAATAATATGTTTGTCTAATGCTAATATTATTAATCAAAAATATTTTACTTCTTATATTTCTCAGACAATATATCAAAATATATAAATATTTAAAAAAAAAAGGGGGAAATAAAATAAATATAAATAGATTACAAAAGGATAAAAACATGGGACATTTCGAATCAAACATAGTCTTAGCTGATTCTTATTTTAGGCACAGAATTCTACAACATTCAACAGTAATCACTTTAACTGCCATTTAAGGGCAATGATTTTCAAATACAGAACATTTCATCTAGTTCAAAAAGTAAAATCTTTCCCTTTTAAATTGATTAGTTCTTTATTCCTCAGTTCGGAAAGCTAATTATGTTAGAAGTTTTCTTTTATGAAACTATTGAATTACTAATGAAGAACGTGATTCTCATTAGTTTGGAGTCAAAAAACGTAGCAAGAAACGAGTAATTGGTTTAGTATAAAGCTAATTATTTTTTGAATTTGGCTCACTATTTTATAAAGTACTAGAAATATATCATATGCCATTTTTAAACAGCAATAGTTAATTGATTGGTGGTGATTTACAGTCAGACACATATCATTGGGGGCTTGAAAACCCCAAGCCCATAAGTGAAATGTGCGCACATATTCAAACTAATTATCACTACCCACATAGACCTAATGGTTTTTTGTTACATATATTACCACGCCTGAATTTTTTGAGAATCCACCTTTTTTTAACTAAATATTAATCGTAATGTAAGATGAATATTAATATTTTGTACTAAATTTTCATCTTATTTTTTTTTTTTTTTTTTACAAACTAATTAATATGGCATAAACAATGTAATCAATAAACTAGCGAAAGAGAAAAAAAGATTGGAATTTAATTTATGCTTTATTAATTTAATTTCTAAAAGAAATTAAAATTTTATTTTTAGCCTTAATTAACTTATTTTCATGGTTTTTGATATTTAAAAACAACTTTCTTGAAAGCTTCGCAGTATAGTCGTCTATTGAATCTATTTGATGATTATAATGCAGCACGCTATTTGTAATGCACCAGGGGGGTTTCCATAATTATTATAAGGACTTTATTAACTTGATTTTGCTTCTATTTGTTTTTGTAGCTAGGTCCCAGGTGGCTGCTGAGTAAAACAAGATGTGTCTGAGAACTTGATTGTATAAAAGGAATTTGTTTTGTAAAAACGACGTAGAGTATTTTTCTATCAGCGGCAAGTTAAAGTGTAATTTGTTCCAACATTTTGTTTTTATATTGTTGAGATGTTTCCGGAATGCTAATCTGCTATCGAGGATTAGGCCAAGATATTTGACATGATTGACTCATTCTATCGGATCGTAAAACAGGAAAATATCTTCCTATGGAGACTTGGCATGACCTTTTCTGAAAATGAGGGCTTCACATTTATATCTGTAATGATCGCAATTCGCCATAGTGTTAGCTACTTTTCAAGGGAGCCAAGAAAGTTTTGAAGAGTTCTTGTCACGATTTTGGAGGTAATTCCCTGAATTAGGGCTGCTGAATCGTCAGCGAAGAGACAAGTACTCATATGATTGACTGACTGCATATGAATGACTCATTACAGAAAGTCAAATGTAAAAATATTGGTGATAAAAGAAATGAACTGAGTAAGCTGGAACCTTAAGAGGTGCATTATTTATTTTATCTATTTTTAGTGAACAACCTGTCACTTAAATCTGACAGCAGATAATCAGTGTTATGGATAATTATGTATCATAAAATTAGCGATTGTCTGTTCGACTTTCAACGATCGAAACAATTTCAGATGGAATATAGACTGCACTGTGAGTTGCTGCCTCATGATTGGGGATAGACTATGGGCAGAGGAAGTGTCCACTCTAATGAGAAGTGATTGAAGCTGATCTTCCATCTTGACGGATTTTCTTGAAGGTAGGTTTGTTGGAGAAGCAGAGAAAGATTTCTGCGACGAATCGACAAGAAGTATTGAGTTTTTCTCTTTTTCTGTGAAGTGACTGAACAGGCCGGAGTTTCCACCTGTTTACAAAGTGATTCCCTTGTGCTTTCATGTATCATGTCATCTGATAATTAAAGTTTGCCACAGACCGGGTGCATTAGATTCGTCGTAGACTCAAGAACTCTGAAAATTTAGACCTTGTTTTGGTTTGTCACTCTACGGTCATTTTATGCACACTTTGAGCTAATTAGACCTACACTTTAACATGGATTCCGAACCACTAATAAACATCCATGTCTCCGCCCAGATTTGAACCTGAAGACTGTGGTACCAAAGCCAGGGCTCTAACCAATTAGCTATTAGGCCGCAGTCATTTTGTGCACACTTTGGGCTAACACCTTGGAGTGATCTGCACTTGTGAATCAGAGTTATGTCTTTAATTTACATTTCTTTGTAAATACTATAATAACCCACAGTTCTCTCTCTCTCTCTATATATATATAATATGTATATATTATTTGCAAGCATTATATACACTGAAGTGACAAAAGTCATCTTAATATCGTGTCGGCCCTCCTTTCGCCCGGCGAAGTGCCGCAACTCGACGTGGCATGGACTCAACAAGTCGTTGATTTTGGGCACGAACAGACCTCTCGATGATGTCCCATAAATGCTCGATGGGATTCATGTCGGACGATCTAGGTGGCCAGATCATTCGTTGGAATTGTCCAGAATGTTCTTCAAACCAATCGCGAACAGTTGTGGCCCGGTGACATGGCGCATTGTCATCCATAAAAATCCCATCGTTGTTTGGGTACATGAAGTCCATGAATGGCTGCAAGTGATCTCCAAGTAGCTGAACATAAGCATTTCCAGTCAATGTTCGGTCCAATCTCACCAGAGGACCTAGTCCATGCCATGAAAAAACAGCCCACACCATTACGGAGCCACCACCAGCTTGAACAGTGGCTTGCTGACAGTTTGGGTCCATGGCTTCGTGGGGTCTGCGCCACACTCGAACCCTACCATCAGCTCTTACCAACTGAAATCGTGCCTCATCGGACCAGACCACGGTTCTCCATTCATCTAGGGACCAACCGATATGCTCACGTGCCCACGAGAGTCGCTGCAAGCGATGTCGTTCTGTCAGTAAAGGCACTCGAGTCGGTCTTCTGCAGGAATAGCCCAAGAAAGCCAAATTTCTCCGCACAGTTCTAACAGACAAGTCCCTTGTACGTCCCACATTGATTTCTGCGGTTATTTGACTCAGTGTTGCTTGTCTGTTAGAATTTACGACTCTTTGCAGACGTCGGCGGTCTCGGTCGTTAAGTGCAGGCTGTCGACCACTGCGCTGTCCATGGTGGGATGTTATGCCTGAAATTCCATACTCTCGGCACACTCTTGACACAGTGGATCTGGGAATGTTGAATTCCCTAACGATTTCCGAAATGGCATGACCCATGCGTCTAGCTCCAACTAACATTCCGCGTTCAAAGTCTGTTAATTCCCGTCGTGCGGTCATCATCACGTCAAAACCTCTTCACATGAATAACTTGAACAGAAATGAAAGCTCTGCGAAAGCACTGCACATTTATACCTGTTCTACGCGATGCTACTGCCAGCTGAAAATTTGCATATTGCTATCCCATGACTTTTGTCACTTCAGTGTATATATATATATATATATATATATATATATATAATGCTTGCAAATAAAAATTTAAGTATTCTATGAACCTGAAAGTGGCCCTCTTCTTGAAGCCATTATAGGTCTAGTATAGGCCGAGACGTTACAGTATATATAGAGCCATAAAAAGGATTCCAATATATGGTCAATTAATTATCAAAAAATTATGAAAATAATAATTCATATTCTATGAACCTCCCAGGGACTTTGAAGTAAACTAATGACACTCATTTTGAAATAAAAAGATACACAATTCGCTTACTTATCAAAAATAACGTTGTAATCCTTTAAAAGTAGATATTCATTTTTCAATTATCAATATTTAACATTCACATAAGAGCGTTCTTTTCAATTTATTTAAAAAGTCTCGCATGCGGTTACATGCTTGTTCTGAGACTTTTCAAGAACATTATGTTTCAAACAAGCTTTTCCACCTCAAATTGAATATTAAAACAAGCGGAAACAAGCTGTTTCCACATTTTCAGAAAAGCATCACTTAATAATAAGCTTAATTTAGCATGCTTCTAAAATGTAAATTCCATTTTCATGAGAATCTTTAAAACAAGTTTTTAATCCTTTTACCAGCACAACGACAAATCAGTTTTTGGTTTCTTGCTTTTAAGATCGTGTGAAACAATTTAAGGTTTGGATAATTTATTTAGTTTTTATTTCTAGAAAAGAGGGAAAATCAAGATATTACATGAGGTATTTTAAAATAGTACTAACACTTGATAATTTAACTGTCCATAAAATAATTAATAAAATCTATTTGTAGAGTATTAATTAATAATAAAAAGGGCAAAGGTTTTGCATACTTCAGTAACATTTACATTACTTATCTCTTCATTATCTAATATACATATATATATATATATATACAAATACAGAACTCTGGGTTATTATACAAAGAAATGAAAATTAAAAATATAAATTTGATCACCACTGCACGATAAAGTACTGCTCACTCCAAGATTGGAGATTTTCAGAGTTCTCGATTCTACGACGAATTTTAAACACGTGTCTGCGGCAGATCGTAATTATCACACGGCTCCATGGAAACTTCCGGATCTATTCAATCACTTCAAAGAAAAAAAAACAATAACTTCTGGTCGACTCGTTGCAGAATTATCCTTTGTTCTTTAAAAAATCCGTCAAGGGGGAAAGGTCAGTTTCCCTCATTTGTCATTAGAGTAGACATTTCTCGGCTCATGGTGTATCACCAATCATGCTGGAACAACTCATGATATAGTGCACATTCCATCTCTAATTGTTTTAACATGTGAAATCGCACAGTGAATTGCTAATTTCATAAGTCTGAATATCTGCTATCAGATTTGACTGACAAGCTGTTCTCATTAGTACAATACACTAATTGCATGTAACATAACTACCCACAACCCTGTTTGTCAGTGGTCAAATTTGATTGATAGGTTGTTATTATGTACTTGTCAAAGAATATACATTTTTCTCTTCTTTGAATGAAATGCCCCAATTCTTCCCGTAGGAAAAACGATACACACACACATATATATATGTATGAAATATGAAAAAATAATACAAATTATTAATTTGCTTTTAAATTTTTATTATTTTGTTAAAATTTTTCTTTTATTTTTTTAATTACATAACTTTTTTTCGCATGTTTTATGTTACGTAATATAAATTTGATCATTTAAACAATTTAATAATGGAATAGTGTAACATTTTTAAAAAATAATATAATTAATTATTCTAATATTAAAATTTTAAACGTCTGAGGGATAGATATTGGATGATTAAATATCTTAAATGATGTTGATATTGAGAGTGCAATTTCTCAATGCCAGAAAATTGGTAAACAAATACAGGAAAATTAACATCGAACCAATATTCATTAGAAATTTTTATCACCCTCAATTTCTTACAACAGCTCTTAATTTTTTTTTATTATTTTGGATTTTATCCTTAATGTTCTACTGCGCTTTCTTCTTAAATTTCTTTAAGTCAATATTTTAATTAAATGCACAGTATTCTTTTCTGAATATCATTAATTTATTTTTAATAAATGCACAGTTTTTAAATTTATATATTTTTTTTTCAAAATTTCTCTTTGCGTAATTTCAATTCCATTCTGTTAAAGAATAAAATCTTATTATTATTATTATTAATCTTTATTATTTTATTATTTTTATTTTTATTTATTTATTTTTATTTTTTGCCTTGAAATGTAATGGGATAATTAAAAGAGAAATTTATAAAAATAGCATCAGAAAGTATCGTATTAGTAATTTTCGATTTGTAAAAAAAAGCGATTTTACTTTTCGTCGAAGTAATTAACGATGTTCTTCATGGTTTCAATTTCACTACAACCCCCCTTTTGTGAAAGAGAGGAGAAAGAAGTCCTCACCACCATGGAAGGTGGAAGTCTCCTTCAATCTCTTTTTGTCGTTTGATTGAACAAGCCTGTTATCGGCTTCAAAAACTCAAAAAAGGGAACAAGAGCAACACAGCAAACGGCTTAACATTTTCTTATCAGCCCAAACGACTTTTACTCTAGAAAACCTTTTGTCTCTCTTTTCCACCGCCAAGCCTTTTTCTTCTTTTTCCTCTTTTGAACTTTTAACAAAACTTCGCCAACGCTCTGCGATGCAAAGAGTAGGTGTATCCACACACACACACACACACAGGGCGACTTTTAAAAGAGTTTATACAACAACAACGCCGCCTTATTCATAGAGAGTGAGAGAGCAGATGGAAAAAAAAAATCAACAAGAATGTTAAAAAGCATTGTCATGATCAAAAGAGTTTTCTGTGCATTACAAACTCATTTGCAGCTGCTCTTTTAATCTAGTGTGTGTACGTATGTATGTGTGTGTGAGAGGTAGGCTAAGAAAGAAAAGTTGGCGGATGGGATTTTAAAAGTTTCAACTTTTGGCGAAAAAGAACGCTGCCTGTGGTAGTAAACGGCTAAGCCTGAAATCTCTTCAGGGTTGAAGAGTGTTGCCAAATGATATCGGACAAGTTTTGGTTTGTGGTCTCGAGTTTTGTGACGAGTATCACGGCAGCGTTTTTAATAATTCAGGATATTTAGGTCTTTTTACAAAGATGTTGGCGATGTTCTTTTAAGGCGGGGCATTAGTGTCCTTTGCTACCTTAGAACGAAGTGTCAGATAGTGTTTCACTGTTGGTGGAAAAAGTTCCAAATAGGAAATGTCAATGAGGCCTGTGGTTTCTTTTACAGTTAATTTTGGACCTTTGAAGTCAAAACCGAGAGACAACAAGAAGGAAATGGAATGTTCTTTACATTTTTTTCAGACCTTCATCCTATAAAAGTCATCTCTTTGAAGAGCAATGTAACTTTTAGTATTTTGTGATTATTTCCATGTATAAAATTATGTTTTCTTAAAATGACGATTTTTTGGATGTTTGTTCACTGATAGAATCATGTGTTCATGATTTAAATTTTTGGAGAAAAATGAAATAAAATGCAGCATGTTTTAGGAATATGTTTTTAACTTTTGTTATTAATGTTTAAAGAATTTGCCAATGTCTTTTATAACTTTTTTTTTTATATGAATGTAATTTGAAACACATAAACCTCTTTATTTGAAAAAGAATTAGTACAAAGAGTTAGAACAAAAAACAAAAAATAAAAAGAAGTATGCAGGAGAATCAACATACAAATCCATGAGGAAAGGAAGAATATAGAGCTAAAAATTTGACTGGAGAATCTGAAAAGCAGAAAAGAACCTTGAATATGATAAATACAATTTCAGCGCGTCACCATAGCTCCTAGAAGGGTATGAGGTTAATTATTGCATTCGGGAACTGTCAGAAATAATTGCCTTGCATTTTGAAGTTCTATTTGTGTAAACCCGGAAAACAACAGGCAATAATTGTTAAGCAAATATTTGGTACATTGTGTATCTAATGAAAATATGCTGGTATTACTCGACAATTTATAATTTTTTTTTTTTTTTTTTTGTTGTTGATTTCTACCTGGGTGCTTGGTTTTTATTTTTATGAACACGGTCGATTCAATTTATATGTTTCCAATGAATGGAGTTGCATGTTTCAACGTGTCCAATGAATGAAGTCGTATATTTCAACGTGTCCAATGAATGAAGTTGTATGTTTCAATGTGTCCAATGAATGAAGTTGTATGTTTCAATGCGTCTAATGAGTGGAGTTGTATGTTTCAATACGGAGTCATATTACTGCTTTTGAGACAAACTTCAAAAGTAACTCTTCCCGTTTTAGAAAACTTTGACTACACAATAAGAATATTTTATAGTAGATGGACGTTTTTCAATAAGCAACTTTATTTACAACTGAACTAATAAATCTGTATTGAAAATTAAATTATTATGTTTGTAATGATATACTTAATTTCCTCGACTTTTCTTCATTATGCAATAGTGGTCAAATATAAAATATTTTTCCCAGAATAGCCCTGTTTTAACATATTAAAAAATGACCGATTGCAAAAGGGAGTAAATAATGCATTGTTGTTACATTGAATAATTTTTCACATTTATATCTGAAGGCCCAAACTCTTAACATCCATTTGTCAAAACAAAGACAGCAAATATCTCTGTCTTTCCCTTCTTTTTTCTTAAAAATAAGGTAGTTAATATTTAGCGAGAAAACTGCTGGTGAAATCTATCACTTTGTTTCGCTTTCTTAAAAAAAACAAAAAAACATTTGCTTCCTATTTATTCTTACACAGTGAAGTAACTGGGCGGTCCACGAGCGAGCATGATAAATAGCTGATTTGAAAGCAGAGCACATAAACAATAGCGCAGTCATCGGTTTGGAAGGATAAAAAGAGAATCAAACATACGGTCGGCCGTAATATATCTCCAAACAAGAACGCCAGAAGCAAAACAAAACTGAAAAATTTCCCAAAACACTCGAGCTGCTATTGTAACGCCCATTCTCGAAAGAAATACATTCTTCAAGTTTAAAACGACCAATCAAACGCAGCCAGGTTTTCATTTGTTTTCCTGCCGATCGTTTGGCAGATTTTTTCTTCTTTTTTTATTGCTTTCCTTCCGTTTCGCCTTCTTCAATTCTTTTTGAGGAACCTGCAAGCTGTGTAACTAAACAAGACGAACGACCAATCGTAGAATGGCGAATGGAAACCGTGTATAACGCATTATCGCCGCCTGCCGCTGACTGTGACGGATTCGCTACATGGATGCGATGCATTGGAAAGAATGAATATTTCCATCATCCATCTTTTTATTCCCATTTGTTTGGTCTTGATGATTTCTTTTTTCTCTTTTCCTTCTTTTCCCACTTTTCCTTTTGTATGGGAATGCGCACGTTTTGGAACAGCATACTCAAAGTTTGGAACTTGTTTTTGGTTACAGTGAAAACAGTACTAAGTGAATAATACAGTACTTGAAGATATTTTAAATTAAGGATTTTAATATATAGTTACTGTGCAATTTAAAATTATCCATTTTTTTTTTTTTTTTTTTTTTTTGTAATGGAAAAGATAGTGTTTCATTTTGATAGTGTTTTTCTTGTTTTGCTGTCACTACTTCCAAAAACAAGTTGACTTGATGATGATCATGACAGAATATCTCGCATGGATTACATTGTGGAATATTTCTCTACTATATGAAAAGGGAATTTGCGGTAGTTACTCCTGAAAATGCTTCTCTAACTCCTCTCCTAAGGCGGCCTGATGGCCAATTGACTAGCGCTCTGGCATTTGGTACGACAGGCATCAGGTTCAAAGCATGGACGTTTGTAAGTAATTCTGAATCCACGTTAAATACACTCATGTCCATAAATTAAGGATAATTCAGAATCACACAGAAATTGAACTCTAAAATAAAAATTTCACCTGTAGAATTATCACACACATCTTGAAGAAAAATATGCCCATTACAGGAAATCGCCAAATGGCGCAGATAGTACGTCACAATGACGAGAGTGTAAGAGAGGGGTATATAAGGAATGGTGGCAAAGAAGTAAAATTGTTCACAAGCGCTTTAAAAACCTTTCAGTGCAATAACCGCATAGTTATGGCACAAAAGAAGCATTTGGATGATTTTTTACGTGGTAGAATTATCGGGCGACTGGAATGTGAACGTACCCAGCTAGAAGTATCCGAGGAACTTGGAATCGCCCAGAGTGTCATCTCCAGGCTTTGGCAACGATTCCAAGATGATGGTAATGGGAGCAGATGTTACAGCACAGGTCGCCCCCGAGTTACAACGCCGAATGAGGACCGGTATTTAGCAGTTACTGCCAAAAGAAACAGACGGAGCACAGCATCAGACCTGTCTCGTCAGCTCTCTTCAGCTACCGGTACGACAGTTTCAAGGCAGACCGTGTACAGACGCTTAGGGCACATTGGTCTATATGCTCGTAGGCCTGTTAGATGTCAGACTTACCGCAACTCACTGTCGCCTGCGATTAACCAGGAGTAGAGAGCATGCATTGTGGACACCGCAACAGTGGTCTTGTGTGATGTTTTCCGACGAGTCCAGGTTTAGTTTGCAGTCTGATTCTCGCCGGACCTTCATACGGAGAGCGCCAGGTACCCGTTACCACCAAGAGAACACCATTGAACGACACCGTTACGGTGGTGCAGGATGGCTCGTTTGGGGAGGAATTATTCTTGGTTCCAGAACTGACCTGCATGTTCAGAGTGTAACGATGGCAGGCCACATCTATCGGGATGTCATTCTGGAGCAACATGTACGTTTGTTTCGGGCCGCCATGGGTGCTGAAATTCTGTTTATGGATGACAACGCCCGTCCTCACCGTGCAAACATTGTAGACGAATGCCTTCAATTGGAGGATATCACCCGTATGGATTGGCCAGCATACTCACCGGACTTGAATCCAATAGAGCATGTATGGGATATGCTTGGCCAACGAATTGCAACCCGTCAACCCCCTCCCACCTGTCAACCGGAACTTCGGAGGGCATTGGTTGGTGAGTGGTGTAATATTCCCCAAGATGAGATTGATAATTTGATACTCAGCATGCCTAGGCGTTGTAAGGCCTGTATTCCATCGTCCGGGAGACATACTCCATACTAACCATGTTATACTGTTTTTTGTAAATAGGTTCTTTTTTTAAATTTGCTCCAGGGAGTAAAAATCGCAATTTTTATTAATTATGTCAAACATATAGCATGTTTTTTGCTCTTTACCTTTTGTTTAATAAATAAACTTTACAAATAAGTCAAATTTGTTTTTGCTTCTGTCTCTTTCTTTGCCTGAACTTCATTATCCTTAATTTATGGACATGAGTGTAGAATATCGCCGCCTGCTTTTGACTGTGACGGATTCGCTATGTGGATGCGATGCATTGGAAAGAATGAATATTTCCATCTTTTTATTCCCATTTGTTTGGTCTTGATGATTTCTTTCTTACTTTTTTCTTTCTCTTTTCCCACTTTTCCTTTTGTATGGGAATGCGCATGTTTGGGAACAGCATGCTACCAGACGCGAAGTTTGGAACGTAATTTTGGTTACAAGTGAATAATACAGCTTTTGAAGACATTTTAATTTAAGGACTTGAATATATAAACTGTATTATAGACTTTAATATTTATGCTGTGCAGTTTAAATTTTCCATTTTTTTATTTCAATGACATTTTTGTAATGGAGAAGATAACATTGATAGTCTGGAAGTATCTTGCTTTGCTTACTTTGCTTGTTTTACTTCCAAAAACAAGTAGACTACATGAAGAGCGTGACAGAATATCTCGCATGGATTGCTTTGTGGAATATTTCTCTCCTATATGAAAAGGGAATTCGTGGTAGTTACTCCTGAAAATCCTTCTCTAACTCCACTCTGAAGGCGGCTTGATGGCCAATTGGGTAACTTTCTGGCCTTCGATGCTTTAGATTCGAATCCTGGCTTTGGCATGGATGTTTGTTAGTTATTCGGAATCCACATTAAATAGTAGGTCCCGGTCTAATTAGCCTAAAATATGCACAAAATGACCGTAGATCGCTGCCTGCCGTTGACTGTGACGGACTCGCTACATGGATGCAATGCATTGGAAAGAATGAATATTTCCATCATCCGTCTTTTTATTCCCATTTGAATAAAGTCTTGATGATTTCTTTTTCACTTTTCCTTCTGTATGGGAATGCGCACGTTTTGGAACAGCATGCTACCAGACGCGAAAAGTTTGGAACGTGTTTTTTGGTTACAAGTTAATAACACAGTACTTGAAGATGTTTTAATTTAAGGATTTTAATGTGTTACTGTAGAATTTAAATTTTCCATTTTTTTTTATTATTCCCACGGAATTTTTTTGTAATAGAAAAGATAGCGTTTCAATCTGATACCAACTTGTTTTACTGTCACTACTTCCAAAACAAGTTAACTCTATGACGATCGTGACAGAATATCTCGCATGGATTGTTTTGTGGAATATTTCTCTGCAACACGAAAAGGGAATTCGTGGTAGTTACACTTGAAAATCCTTCTTTAACTCTTCTCCTAAGGCGATCTGATGGCCAATTGACTGGCTCTGTGGCCTTTGGTACTACAAGCTTCAGGTTTGAATCTTGACTGTGGCATGGATTTTGTAATGGTTCGGAATCCACGTTAACTGTAGGTCGTGGTCTTCTTCTTTATTGATATTACAGCCAAGTACAGGCTTGAGTCTCCAACACAACAGCTTTCCATCTGCGCCAATGCCGGTCTCTTCCAGTTAATGATTGTCTAAGATCCTCTTCGACACTATCCATCCACCTTTCCCTTGAACTTCCTCTCTTCCTATTGTTGAAGAATTTACATAATATAATCCTTTTAATGATGTTTCCCTCATTTCTGCGATGTACATGTCCCAGACAGCAGATTCTTTGTGATTTGATGTGTTTCACAAAGTCGCACATTTTTAATTAGGTGTTCAATTTCTTTGTTTGGTCTTCTAATCCATATATTATTGTAGAGGCCCGGGTCTAATTAGCCTAAAGTAAGCACCAAATCACCGAGAGCGATAAACCAAATCTCTCCTAGGACTCTTCATAGCAAACTTTTTATAACGTGATGTTTCTGATGTAAAAACAACAACAAAATTATATTTTTTTATAACCATCTATTGATAACATTGTGTCAGTATTTAACTCTTTGGCAACATGTATAGCAAAGAATTTCTTATCCGATCTTTGTACTGAAAATATATTCCTGACACAATTGGTGTCGAATACAGGATTTAAGTACCGCGTAATCATTGTTTCTATTAGAGTAATTCAATTTTTCAGCTATCTAATAGTTGGTCGCGGATTTCAAATATGTATGAAAGAATAAATTTTAATTTATATTGAATAGCACAAGTATAATATTACAACCTGAACTGGATTACAACTTGTACGACATTATGACCAGTATTACAACCTGCATGACATGAATGATATTCGTCGAATACAGGAATTAAGATTAGCTAAGCCTGACTCGTGGCTCACTGGCAAAGTGCGCCGATGGTCAGCATTAGTGCTGAGATTCAACCCTCTGGCGGCTTTGTCGTAGACACTGTTTCAAAAAGCGAGGAGATTCGATGGTGTTTGTAATGTTCAGCATCTTGCCTCGATAGTTCGTCTACCTGGTGGGAGTTTTCCGAGTTTTCTCCTATACGATATGGGAATGCGAGGTAGTTCCCCCTAAAAATCCTCACGGAAGGCACTGCCGTTCTCCTTCAGCGACACGGAGCCAAGTCAGATTTCTACCAACTGATACTCTATTGCAACTAAAACTTCCCCCTTCCATGAGACCACAAGGGTTCATGAACTTGATCTAGATGTTGCTATCTACCAAGTGGGTTAAGAAAAAAACATCCTTGCTACCTCAAAATATATGCATAATTATGGCAAGAATAGTTAGAGTAACCAATGTATTCTATGCACGAAAGTTTCATGATAGCCAACTATCAAATTTCAAAACTCCATTTGAATTTGTGAAACCGTTCAATTGAAAGATCAATGGTAAAGTGCGCAGCAAGCCGGCAAAAGGGCTCAGACTCGAATTCCGTACAGAGTTCGTTGTACTTAGTGCTTTCAAAAACGAGGAAACCCTAAATTACGACAACGTGTGTAAACAGTCTCGTATCGATAGTCAACTTGCTTGTTAAGAATTTTCCGGAAATTCTCCTATACCACACGCAAATGGGGGGTTTACACTCATGTCCCTAAATTAAGGATAATGAAGTTCAGGCAAATAAAGAGACAGAAGCAAAACAAATTTGACTTATTTGTAAAGTCCATTTATTAAACAAAAGGTAAAAAGCAAAACAGATGCTATATGTTTGACATAATTAATAAAAATTGCGATTTTTACTCTCTGGAGCAAATTTCAAAAAAGAACCTATTTACAAAAAACAGTATAACATGGTTAGTATGATGATTAATATGGAGTATGTCTCCCGGACGATGCAATACAGGCCTTACAACGCCTAGGCATGCTATCAAATTATCAATCTGATCTTGGCGAATATTACACCACTCATCAAGCAATGCCCTCCGAAGTTCCGGTTGAAAGGTGGGAGGGGGTTGACGGGCTGCAATTCGTCGGCCAAGCATATCCCACACATGCTCTATTGGATTCAAGTCCGGTGAGTATTCTGGCCAATCCATACGGGTGATATCCTCCAATTGAAGGCATTCGTCTACAATGTTAGCGCGGTGAGGACGGGCGTTGTCATCCATAAACAGAAATTCAGCACCCATGGCGCCCCGAAACAAACGTACATGTTGTTCCAGAATGACATCCCGATACATGGTGCCTGTCATCGTTACACTCTGAACATGCAGGTCAGTTCTGGAACCAAGAATAATTCCTCCCCAAACGAGCCATCCTGCACCACCGTAACGGTGTCGTTCAATGGTGTTCTCTTGGTGGTAACGGGTACCTGGCGCTCTCCATATGAAAGTCCGCCGTGAATCAGACTGCAAACTAAACCTGGACTCGTCGGAAAACATCACACAAGACCACTGTTGCGGTGTCCACAATGCATGCTCTCTACTCCAGGTTAATCGCAGGCGACAGTGAGTTGCGGTAAGTGGAACACATCTGACAGGCCTACGAGCATATAGATCAATGTGCCCTAAGCGTCTGTACACGGTCTGCCTTGAAACTGTCGTACCGGTAGCTGAAGAGAGCTGACGTGACAGGTCTGATGCTGTGCTCCGTCTGTTTCTTTTGGCAGTAACTGCTAAATACCGGTCCTCATTCGGCGTTGTAACTCGGGGGCGACCTGTGCTGTAACATCTACTCACATTACCATCATCTTGGAATCGTTGCCAAAGCCTGGAGATGACACTCTGGGCGATTCCAAGTTCATCGGATACTTCCAGCTGGGTACGTCCCCATTGCAGTCGTCCGATAATTCTACCACGTAAAAAATCATCTAAATGCTTCCTTTGTGCCATAACTATGCGGTTATTGCACTGAAAGGCTTTTAAAGCGCTTGTGAACAATTTTACTTCTTTGCCACCATTCCTCATATACCCCTCTCTTACACACTCGTCATTGTGACGTACTATCAGCGCCATCTGGTGGTTTCCTGTAATTTGCATATTCTTCTTCAAGATGTGTGTGATAATTCTATAGGTGAAATTTTTATTTTAGAGTTCAATTTCTGTGTGATTCTGAATTATCCTTAATTTATGGACATGAGTGTAATCTTCCCGGAAGTCAATACTCTCCTTATCGCTTATTGGTATGCTGTTCCCGGCATACATATATGTAATATTGGCCTACCGATATTCATTACACATAATGGAATATTGAAAAAAATATTACAAATAATTATTCGGATTTTACCTGCAAAACAGAAAATTATTTACAGAAAAAGATGGTATCCAAATAAAATAATCATATGGTATTTATCAAAGCCAATTAGCACTGATACTATCTCTATTATGTATTTTTGTTTATTGTTATTGTTTATCTCTGGAAATGAATAGCATTAGCTTTCTTACATCTGCTGTCTTCTCTCCATACACCGGTGGTTCTCAAATGTCCCACCACTGATGCGTCTTTGAAGATTTCTGGATGCGCCCTATGGTATTTCGGAGAAATATATGTCCAGATATAACAATAAATATAGTTACTCTTTTTCTTGTTAATTTTCCAATTCAAAGACAACTATCATTACATATTTGTAATTAACTTTTATGTTTAGTTTTTTTTTTCACGTAGAAAGTGCCAAAAAGCGATAATGCACCAAAGAATGCTTTTGGGAAACTAGGAACGGCCACTTCCATGGTTGGCTACTAGGAATGTTAACATATATGAGACTTTCATTTTTTAAAAAAAAATTTCATTGCAACCTATGAGACTCCGCAGTTTATAAATTGGATTGAGGAATTGCCTCTTGAAATCGTCTTTAAAAGAAGAATGCGTGTCAGTATCTCAAAAAGCTTTGAAAATTTTACTACAATTTTCTACATCATATTGTGAAACAGGATTTTTTTCGCTCGCCAAAATGGAATGTAAAAAGAGAGGAAAACTTTAATGTATTGAAGAGGAAATAAGAGTTAATTAATGTTCGCAAATTCTGAGTATACAAATTGATTATACGAACTGAATATACTTTTTAAAAAAGGAAGAGATGATTGGTGTTTAAGGCAGTCCATAATTGTAAAAGTTTCGCATTGGCGGTAGAGATGCCAGTTTGATAATGAGTTTTTCAAATTAATTCATGAGTCATTTAAATGCGGAAGTATCTGAGGTGTGAAAGAAAATCTGATTTGATGTAAAAAAAAAAAAAAAACATATCTTTGAATTTTTCATTATTCAATAATAATAATATTGATAGTATTTTTAAAGTATATTTTAAAAATAAGTTGCTACATCATAGGTATCAATATTATTCCTTTTTATAGCATATATGTAAGAAACATCACATCTAAGATCCTTATGTGATTGTTTATTTTGTTTTGTTTTATTTTTTATTTATTTATCATTATTTATTTTATTCTTATTTTTTTTCTGTCATGTTAACAAAATTGTTATAATGACATATATGTAATGGAACATCACATCTAAGATCCTTATTATTTATTATATATATATATATTTATTTATATATTTATATATATAAATATATATGTACATATTTTTTATTATTATTATTTTTTTGCTCATGTCAACAAAATTGTTATAAGATGTATACATCTTAAACGAAACTATATAACTTCAGTTTCCCTATACGTGCATATCAATCAATGTCCAAAAGATATATTCAATAAATCCAGCCATCTCAGCTTTCTAAAGGGTCTATCAAAATAACAGGACACCCCCTCTCTTCAACGTGAGTTTGAATTTGCTTTATTTCTAGAAGGATGGTAAGAAAAAAAAAAGATGCCCAGAAGAAGAAAAAGGCAAGATAAAGAGCGAACTCACCCTTCTGGAAATATGACATGGAACATCTTGCGTCAACAGCTGCGGGGGAAGAATGGACGCAAGTCCGAGTCGTCCATCATCCGTCCAGCAGTGAGGGATGGTCTGGCTGCCGGATTTTCGAGTCGCCTGTCTGCATCAAGACGAAGACCACACAGGACTCCGGACAGTCGTCATCCATCTTCGCAACAGCTGTTGCGACTGCAAAGAAGGACGGACAGTATTGTTTGGGCACGATCCTCAGGTGCTGGAACCTGCATTAAAGGGGAATAAATACTAAGTTTGTAAAATTACAATGAAAGTTAAATGGCTGATGGACTGGAATTAATTGGGAGGTTATTTCGGTATTGTGAAGTGCCTATCTTACAAAATGTCTTTTATCTTTTTTTATTTAATATATATTACTTTTAGTATTGTTTAAGCAGGATCCTCAGGTGCTGGAACCTGCATTATAGTTTGTTAAATTAAAATGAAAATTTAATTGTGCATGGACAGGAATTAATTGGGAGAAGTTTTGGTATTATTAAGTGCCTATTTTACAAAAAATCTTATCTCTTTTTTGTGTAGAATTAACTTTTTTTTATGTAATATGCATAATTTTTAATATTGTTTGAGCAGGATCCTCGAGTGCTGGAACCTACATTATCGGGAATAAATAAGTATTGTTTGAGCAGGATCCTCAGGTGCTGCATTATCGGGAATAAATAAGTTTGTTCCATTAAAATGAAAGTTAAATAGTTGATGGACTAGAGTTAATTGGCAGATTTTTCAGTATTAATAAATACTTATTTTACAAAAAGTCCTATTTTTTTGTGTAAATTTTTTTTATTTCATTTTTATTTAATATGTATTATTCTTAGTATTGTTTCAGCAAGATCCTCAGCTGCTGGAACCTGCATTATCGGGAATAAATAAGTATTGTTTGATCAGGATTCTCAGGTACAGGAACCTGCTTTAAGGGTGATAAATAAGTTTGTTAAATTAAAATAAAAGTTAAATGATTGATGGATTGGAATTAATTAGGAGATTTTTTGGTATTGTTAAGTGTCTATTTTACAAAAATCTTTTCTTTTTTTTGTGTGTAAAATCATCATTTTTTATTTAATATGTATTATGTTCAGTATTGTTTGATCAGGATACTCAGGAGCTGGAACCTGCATTATCGGGAATAAATAAGTATTGTTTGTGCAGGATCCCCAGGTGCTAGAACCTGCATTAACGGGAATAGATAAATTTGTTAAATTAAAATGAAAGTTCAATGGTTGATAGACTTGAATTAATTGGGAGATTTTTCGGTATTATTAAGTGCTTAGTTTACAAAAAATCTTTTTTTTATTTAATTTTTGTTTAATATATATTATTTTTGGTATTGTTTCAGCATGATCCTCTGGTGCTGGAACCTGCATTAACGGAACTAAATAAGTTTGTTAAATTAAAATGAAAGTTAAATTTTTCATTAATTGGAATTAATTGGGAGTTTTTTCGATATTATTAAGTGCTTAGTTTACAAAAAGTCTTTTTTTTAAATTTAATTTTTAATTAATATATATTATTTTTGGTATTGTTTCAGCAGGATCCTCAAGTGCTGGAACCTGCATTATCGGGAATAAATAAGTATTGTTTGAGAAGGATCCTCAGGTTCTGGAACCTGCATTAACGGAACTAAATAAATTTGTTCAATTAAATTGAAAGTTAAATGATTGATGGACAGAAATTAATTGGGAGATTTTTTGGTATTGTTAAGTGCTTATTTTACAAAGAATCTTATCTTTTTTGTGTAAAACTACCTTTTTTTATTTAATTTTTATTTAAAACACTTGTCTGCACACTTTGAAACAATTCCTTAAAAAGATAGCTATTTTTAAAAATTTAAGCTATTTTACTGCCAAATTTTGCAATTAATATTATATTATAATTGAAAAGTTCATTGACTGAATACAAATAATAAAAATTATTGGCTATTACATTTAATTGATGTGATTTTTTTTTTCTTTTTTAAAAAAAATTTATGAATGCTTAAATCAAAGTATTGTCCACCTCCAACTTCTTCACAAAAAATGGATTTCTCTTCGAAACACTAACTCTTGTCCTGAAGCTATACAAATATCTAATCAGTTTTTGACTTAAAAAGAATGAAACTGTTGCTGTCATAGATAAAAAAAAAAGTGGCAATAAGAAGGAGAAATGCCTGGAAATTATTTCAAATCGGTAACCAAAACGTCCCAAAGCTTCCCATCGAAGTTTTTTCAACTAGATCTTAAGAGAGAATCGACATGTTGAAAAAAAACTTTGGCGTATTCTGACCCTTTTTTATTCAATGTTTGGCTCAAATGTATCAACTACATTTGATAATAGTCTCCAATAATGGTTTCATTAGCTTTTAGCAGCATGAACGTTTTAAGCAGACCTGATGCTCATGGTTTCCCTTATCAAAATTGAAACTATTAAAAACTTAATAAAATTAGTATAATTAAATTAATATAAGCTAAAAGTGTAACTATTAAACTATTAATTCCCTTTGAGACAACTGAAAACATTTTTTAAGCAATTTTTCAGATAGGCTGAGTTTCCTGTAAATTTCTACAATAATTAACTTCCCGTTAATATTACAAGTACAGCATTCTACATACTTAAAACTCAAAAACAGTTCTTGAAAATACAACGAAATAATGTAAAGCCTAATGAACTGTTTCGTATCAGTTGGCATTTAATAATAGTTCATCAATCTATTAGAAAACCGAACGAATTCTGTTTCATATTGCAAAATTGGAATTCAATCCATTTACATCAGGCCACTCGCCAAAGAATAATGCAACAGTTAAATCAGAATTACACACTAACAAAATATTAAGAACACATAAAATCATCATCATTAGAATTAATATGTTAATGTTAATGCTTTGTAAATGTTAATGTTCTTATTAATTAAATGTTTTGATATTTGATAATATCAAAACATTTAAAAATTACACAAGTAAAACCCTAAAAATTAAAGATACATAAAAGTCTAAAAGGAGAAGTAAACATGTGCTCAAGACATGAGATTCCTGGTACAACAGGCAAATATTTCCTCTATGTTGTAATGTAGAGTCTAAATGTAGGGTTGTAATGTTGGACCTATTCATAGAGTCTGTTTTACAGATAGAGCATAGGCTATTAGTAAATTTGTCTAACGTTCGGTCAAGCAGTCGTGCCCTATTCTCAGCCTGAAGTTAGCCACTACCTCTTTACGTGGCCTGCTACTGAACTCTTTCCAATCATCTTTGATTTTCTCCCAGAGTTTAACCCTTGGTTTAATTGATAGTTCTGAGTTGTATCCCAATATAACATTTCCCGTGTATTTTCCGTAAGGGAATCTAAAGGAATAGGACCCCATTCAATAAATAATTTGATACCCCTTTTTGCAAATTGGTCTGCTTTTTCATTACCATCAATATCTACATGGGATGGTATTGACTGGAATATTGCAGTTTTATCGTTGATATTTAGCTTCTTGATTTTTTTTGTTTTATTTTTGTCTCAAGAGGAGATTAGAAAAAGAGTTGGACAAATTAAGTTTACTAACTAATACTAATTAAAATAGAGTAATTCTGCGAAGTCAGCAAACTAAAACAACAAGTCAAATAATTAAAATATTAAGACACTATAATCAATAGGGATTATCTTGTCCATCCTTACCCACTTATCCTTACATTCCAACAAGAAAAAAATCGAAGCTACTGAATAAATAGTATTTAAAAAAATCTCATTTAAAGAGAACATTATAATACCTACATCTGAATCAGATTGAAACAAATTCCAAATCCTCACTGTCATACTAAAATAGATCTTCTTTATATTGCATATGTATGGCAAGAGATAAAGGAAAAGCTCAAGAGACAAATCTAAAGTGTGTTATAATGAGGCGCTATACATGGAGCATTTATTATGTTTATTAGAATCATTTCCTAAATATCTGATAGTTAATTTTTCTTTCTTCCGCATAACATATTCTGAATATAAAAATAAGCGTTTCTTAATTAAGTTAGTAATTCTTTAGCGTTAGTAAATTAGATTCACCTTATAAATCTCTCTTCTAGAAGAAACGCTTCAGATAGTATTTTAATAGTGTTTCTCCATTATTTAATACATTCCAAAAGCTCAAGACCAGAGTTCTATTGTTGAATTGATTTTAGAATCAGAGTTTTGTAATATACTGCGATTTCTATTAATAAGTTAAACTTCTAATGTCTTTATGCCAAGTCGGATATACACATTAATACCATTAAAATCCGCTTTTTTCCCTCAAGTATTAACCAGTATTTGCATGTAAAGTATACGTAAAACTTATATATGAAATTATTTATGAAGCTTATCTAATTAATACATATTTTGCAATAATATTGTTCACAATTAAATTACAAAGAGCATATTCTCGTTCATTGCAGTTTAACGATAATTAAAACTCTTCATATGCAATAAAAAATTCATTGCAGTTTATATTAAATGAAGTAACTAATTTTTTCTCTTCAATATTGAACGCATTATTTATTATTTGAGTTTAGGTTTATTTAACGGCACTTGCCAAATTGGAAGATTTAATTTCTGCAGTTGTCACCAGTAGTGAACAATCTCAATTAATAATATTATTCACAATTAAATTATAATAAGCACATTCTCGTCCATTGCAGTTTTTCCATGATTAAACCTCTTTATATATAATAAAAAAAATTCCTTACAGTCTATATTAAATCAACTAACTAATTTTTCTCTACAATATTGAACGTACTATTTATTGTTTCTGTTTATGTTTATTTAACTTGCCAAACTGGAAGGAGTTGGACTTTACAGGAGTTAGCACCAACAGTGAGCAAATTCAATTAACAATATTGCTCACAATTGAATTATAATGAGCAGATTCTCGCCATTGCAGTTTAACGACAATTAAAATTCTTTATTTGCAATAAAAATTGATTACACTATATTAAATCAACTAACTAATTTTTCTCTTCAAGATTAAACGTATCAAATGTCCGACACCTGAGGTTTCTTCCAAATCATCAATGGCACTGCCGAGATTTGAACTCCAAGTCTGTGGCACCGAGCTCTAGTCACTCGGCCATCAGGACTTACAATATTACTGACCTTAAATTTTAAATATCATCATTTATTGTTTAAGTTTAGGTTTATTTAACTGCACTTGCCAAATTGGGTGATTTAATTTCAGGAGTTGGCATCAATAGTGAGCAACCTTAATTAATAATATTGTTCACAATTAAATTATAAAGAATAGATTCTCGTCCATTGCAGTTTAAACTAAACAATTAAAACTCTTAATATGCAATAAAAAAGATAATTAAAACCTTTAAAAGACAAATAAGACAATTAAAACTCTTTATATGCAATAAAAAATTCATTACAGTCTATATTAAATCAACTAACTAATATTTCTCTACCAAACTGAACGTACCAAATGTCCGACACCTGAGTTTTCTTCTAAAAAACAACCACTACAAGACGACACTACAACTCCGAGTTCGAGTCTGTAGTAAGTCTGTGGCACCGAGCACTAATCAGTCGGCCATCAGGGCTTACATTATTACTAACGTTAAAGTTTAAATATCATCATTTATTTTTAAGTTTAGGTTTATTTAACTGCACTTGACAAATTGGGAGATTTAATTTCAGAAGTTGCCACCAACAGTGAGCAATCTCAATTAATAATATTGTTAATTATTATTATTATTATTATTATTTAATTAATTATAACTCTTTATATGCAATAAAAAAAATTCATTACAGTCTATATTAAAGCAACTAACTAATATTTCTATACCAAACTGAACGTAGCAAATGTCCGACACCTGAGTTTTCTTCCAAAAAAATGTGAAAAATAAAGTGTCTGTCCTTTCTTCTGGGTGACCGTTAAGGTGCAATGCCCGTATAGCCTCATGCTGAGAAGCCATTAATATCAGTGAGCAAGTCGACACGCTAGACTAACACTTCTGAATGAAGGAGGTCCATGACACATATATGGGACTTTTTCTGTCAGCAAGGCTGAGGGGACCAACAAATCTTCAAACAATCCTTTTTTTCTTATTATTGAAGTTTCCGATAGGAGACCACACACATAATCTGACGATAAGATTTATTGCCTTCCAGATTTGTGAAAAGATTGCCATCGAAATCGGATGAATTCATGCTGTGTGTAAGTTTACTAGTGATAGGGTTGGTATGTGGCAATACATAACTAACCGCTTTCTTTGTGTGATAGGGCTAATACTTTTAAAAAATAAAGAGTACTACTAAAATGTACTTTGCCTGTCTTTCTGATTAACCGTAATACCCGAAGTTAGGCGGTAGATGAATCTGATGAAAGTTGCTTAAGTCGAATTCGCGTAATTTGGGGTACAGTTTTGCCAATAAATCAGACAAGAATACTATATATTATAATTAAAAAGTATCTATATTTAGAAGAAAAAAAATAATAAAATTATAGTTCTTTTTTTTTTTTTTAAATTTATTGTTGTAGTATTATTTTAAAATGGAAGTTCTTAATCTAAAATTTTTCTGCCTTCCAATACTGTAGAAACCATTTTCCTTGCAAGGAGAATTTTTGTAATATCTCTCTTTGTATAAGTTGATTTATATAATCAAAAATTATAATTTGACTTTTGAAAGATTCTTTTTGCTGAAACAACTTCTAAAATTTTAGACTTTTTAATTTTTTTTATTTTACATTCGTGAGAAACTTCATTGAAAAAAAAATACTTGACAAAAAAAAAAAAAAAAAAAAAATGTTGCCTATGTTCAAGATCTTCCGCAATGAAAGCACATAATGATAAATGAAAGAAATTTATATACCACATTTAAAAAACAATCGCAAGGAGATTAACAATAAAAATTTATTGATAAAAAGATCATATCTCCCTCTTTCTGTTGCTTCTGTTCAAGATCTTCCACAATGAAAACACATTATAATAATTGAAATTTATAAACCATATTTAAAAAACAACAGCCGGTAGATTAACAATAAAAATTTATTTATAACAAACAAAGATTCTCTCTCTCTATGTATATATATATATATATATATATATATATATACACATACAGAGAGTGAGAAAGAGATAACCATATACGAGTTGATAAAATTTAAATAGAGACAATTACATTTCTTCGTAAATTAAGTAAAGCCAATAAAAATCGTGATAGCAGTAGTATTTATTGTACATGAAGATAAACAATCAATGTATTTTTGCTAGGTCTATATGAAAATAAAAGATGCAAAATTGAAAATTGTAATTAATATATAAAAAAGTTAAGTTCATATATAAAGATATAACAATACTTCAAGTGTTATATATAAGTATAATATATATATATACTTAAAACTATTAAAAGTTAATATATAAAGTTAAATTATGCTGATTTATTGCGTATTAGGAATATATTTATGTAATATATTAATATATTCACAATATTCAATAAATCAGTATAATTTAACATTTACATTAAAAAACTTACCTTGAACCTTAATAATTAAGCAAAAGTTAGTTATTAAGGTTCAAGATGACATCTTTTAATAAATAAGGTATTGGTTAAACATTTTTCTTTCTCTTTTTTTATATACTCAAGATTGTCATAGTTTATCAAATATAAATCTCACTTTCTTTACCAAACAAAATAGTTTAATAATTTACTATATATCTTCCAAAAACAAATTGCTGAAAAATTTATGATTTGTCTCCTCAAAACCGACCATCCTCCAAAAATTTCAATTCCTCTTTTATTCCAACACTAAACAACGTTCCATGTGTACGATGTATCTCTTAAACCCTCAAACTTGTTGTTGTAAGAATTATTTATCAATTTATTCTTCAATTCTACTTAAATTATGCAACGCCGATAAAAATTTCGACTTTGGTAAACAGTAGTATTGCATGCGAAGATAACCAATTAATGTATTTTTCCTATGTCTATATGAGAATAAGAAATACAGAATAGAAAATTATAGATACAATATTGCATAAATATATTCATAATACGCAATAAATCAGTATAATTTAACATTTACATTAAAAAATCTACTTTGAATCTTAATAACTAAACAAAAGTTAGTTGTTAAAGGTTCAAGATGACATCTTTGAATAAATAAGGTATTCGTAGAGTATCTTATATTTTTTGTTTCAATTCCTACTATTAGTTCACACTCTCCCCATATATATCTTGTTCAAATTTTCAATCGTTAATAAAACACTTTTTATTCATCCACTCATGTTCAAATACATTTTTTTGAACATTTTTTTTGTAGTGGATGACACTTGATGTTGATACAATTTTTCAAAAATATTAATTCATTAATTAAATAAAATTAATTAATTTTAGTTTTTTTTTTTAGATTTAATTTGCATGCATCTACAAATAGATGGCGCCAGACGTAAGAGGAAAATTTCAACTTAAAAAGTAAGAATTGACTTTAAAATTTTGTTTTATATTTCTCTTTTTTTATATATATACTCAAGAGTGTCATAGTTTAAACATAAATCTCACTATCTTTACCAAACAAAATAGTTTAATAATTTGCAGCATATCATCCAAATAAATAAATATTTGCTGCCAAATTTATGATTTTTCTTCTCAAAACCGACCATCCACCAAAAATTTCAATTCCTCTTTTATTCCAACACTAAATAACGTTCCACGTTCCAACAACACTAAATAACGTTGTGCACGATGCATGTCTTAAACGCCCAAACAGCAACTCGCATTGGGAAAACATTATAAGCTGCGAAATATATTCAACCTCATAACGCAGAAGGTGAGTTTTGCAAAGCCGCTAAATCAGCACTCTAAAACTAGAAAGAAGAAGAAGAAATAAAAAACAAAAAAGCTGCCAGAAATAAAATAAAGGGTCTGAAATCCCGCTTTATAGCTGGGAATAAAAGCTCGCCAAATGGCAAACGCATCTGCAAAAATAAACAGCCTTTCTTCCTTAAAGCTTGTTTGATAGAGAACTAATGCCTTTTGATTTTTGGATGAAATATGCCTTCGGAGGGCACGGAACAAAGGCAAGTTAGTATCTATCGCCGGGTGATATACGAGCGACAGAATGAAGTTACGGATGGCAAAAAGAGTGGGGAGGGAGAGGTCTTCTGGGAATATATTGGTTCGTAGTCATAAAGGAATGGGCTGACATATCGGTCCTCTACTTCGGACTCTTGATCCTATAATGGCGTTGTTGAAACACAATCCCGTACATTTTCACACGTAATGCGTTTCTTGCAGATTTTCCGATACGAAGGGTTACAGTAGTATATGGTGAATCTGGAAGTGTGAAAAGTGTCGCCAAAACTGCTCGCCAGATCTTTCGCGAGAATAAATCTTGCGGCTGTGTGTTTTTTTTAAATGGCTTGAATCTCATAATATAACTTTGTCATTACTAACTTAACCAATAAATGTTAAGTCCTCTTAAGCGATGTTTCAAATAGTAATTAATTAAACTTGAATGAAAATCAAATCAGCATTGTCCTGTTTAATTAACTGCTGAATGTATTTAAAATTAATTCTATGATTAATTTGATGTTTTATTAACACCAATATAAAAAATAAATTAATTAACTAAATTTTGAAGCTTTCAGAATTTTTTTTATTTTTATTTTAATTAATTAAATTATTTATTTATTTATTGGCACACCACCTAAACTATCTTTAACCACGAAATAAACACATAATTGTTCAGAAAAAAAATTTCTTTAAATAAAATAATTTTTACTTAAATAGCATTTTCCTTTATCACAATATTACAAAATACAAACAGAAAAAAAAAAAATGATAACTTAATTTTTTGTCTTAATACCACCTTACAATAATGTTTCGAATAACAATACTCAACCAGAAAATTAGAAACTATACACAAATATGGAAATCTACAAATATAACGTATTGTATACAACCGAAAGTCATTTATAAATGTTTTAAATAATGTTTACAAATATATTGTCTTATGTTTATATAATTTTTAATCACCATTATTTAATCTTTAAATGTGTTATATATTTATATAAAAAAATATCTTTTCCATTAAATAAAAAAATATGTGGAAAAATCCATAAAATATTTTTTGAAGATAAATTTGCACTGATCTGAGATATTATACAATTTTATGATCCCATATACTTAATTATATTCATATTTTCTTGTCACGCATAGGAAAAATTTCAATAACGATATCGTATGAAATAATCATTATTATTAACAAACTCAGTCAATGAAAATTTCAGACTTTAAATTTTTAACATAAAATATTAGTTTTTTAATCATGGAATAAGTAAATAATTAAAAAATAAATATTTATTATATTTGAAAAAATATTTCATTACAACTTGCCTGAAATGGTTTATTATAGCTAAATTTTGCTTTTCTTTAATATCTCTAGATCTACTTATAAATATGTATTGTAATAAGAATAGAAATATACAAAATAAAGATTAAAGATGTATAACCATTCCGCTCTTGCAGTTACATAATTTTAAACATATATAGAATAATTAATGTTGTAAATTATTGTACCTTTTATGGGTTTTTTTTTTATGTATGAATTATAGCCTTTAATATGTTTAATACACACAAATTTTTCAAACCATTAATGTATAGCATTGTAAAATTTAATTATGTGTCTGATGCAAAAAAGATAATAATAACAAAAATAATAACAAATAAGTAAATGTAAAAATATACTAAACAAAAGCACAATTATTTTAATGACGTAACAAAATTTAGATATTACTGAAACTTCCAAGTTGATAAGACAGTAGTATAAGCAGACAAGAAATATTACTGAAATATAAACATCTTTAGAAAAAAAATATGTGATTTCATTTGTGAAAAAATATAATGTTGATAAGAGAAATAATCATAAAAAATATAACGTTGAAAGGAGAATTAACCTTTAAAAAATATAATATTGAAAGGAGAATTAATCATAAAAAAATATAATGCTGAAAGGAGAATTAACCTTAAAGAATATAATGTTGAAAGGAGAATTAACCTTAAAAAATATAACGTTGAAAGGAGAATCAATCGTAAAAAAATGTAATGTTGAAAAGAGAATTAATCTTAAAAAAAATATATGGTTGAAAAGAGAATCAATCTTGAAAAATATAACGTTGAAAGGAGAATTAACCTTAAAGAATATAATGTTGAAAGGAGAATTAACCTTAAAAAATGTAACGTTGAAAGGAGAATCAATCTTAAAAAAATATAACGTTGAAAGGAGAATTAATTTTACAACATAACGTTGGAAGGAGAATAATTCTTTAAAAAAATATAACGTTGAAAGAACAGTTATATATCACACATTAAAAAGTATAATTAAAAAAAAAACATCAATAAATTATCAGCTAGAAGCAAGAATTTAAGAAAATAACAATACAAAAAACCCATTTTAAAATGAAAGTTAAGTTTGTTCTTGTCGCCAAAGGAGTGCTCAGTGCATATTTGTTTGCCCCCACTTTTTCCCTTTGATCTCCCTCTTCAGTATCAGTTTCTGTGTTTTGGCGACCAATTCCCAGCGCATTTTAAAACTTTTGTTACAGACGTCAGGAGAGCGCGTGGGGAATGTACAAAATTAGATTTCGACACGAGGGCTTAAAATGGGTTATGCGCGATGCGGGTTCGATCAAAGAAAAAATACAAAAGCCCCTCTCCTTTTTTACTCCTCTCTTTCTCTCCCTCTCTCTCTGTGGGAGTTTATTTTATTCGCTTTTTTTAAAGGGTACTTATATATTTTGTATATTTAAAAAAAGTAGTTTTAAAAATTCTTGGGAGTATTTATTTTAATGAGTTTAATTAATATGCAATTAAATTGTTCAGTAAAGTAATTTCAGATTTTGTTTTACTTAAATTATAAAACAATTAGATCTATTTCTTTTTTTAATTCTCTATTTCCCTAGTTTGCTCCATTTAAAAAAAGATATGAGATGTAAATGAAATAAAATAAAATCTCAGTATTGTTAAAAAGCAAGTATTTATTTTGAAATAACATGAAATTGAATAGAAAAAATGCTAATTATAAAATTGAACAAGTTTTTATTAAAATAATCTAAAATTTTTTTAAATGTATGAAATATAATTAATTAAGAAAAAGTTAAATAAATCTCCATTGGATATATAGGTACTTATTGCTTTATACAACTAACCTTTTGATGAATTTTAGGTATATTTAAAAGTTATTTTTAAAACTTAATTTTAATAAATTACAATAGATCATAGAACCAAACCTAATATTCATGAAATAGAAATGATATATTATATTAAGCACCAAAAATAAACTTTACTAATGAATTAAAAATCAAATATATTAATTTATTATATCATTTAATAATCAATTGCTTAGATATTTTTAATGCAGTAATACTCTTTGTGTAGGAGAAATAATAATAAAGTCAATAATAATCAAGAAATAATATTAAAGTCAATTCCTACTTTTTTTTCACTCTATTGCAGAAAGTCCTTTATACATAATTTTCATTCATTTTTTTTTTACAATTTATGTGGCGCCATCTATTGGTAGATATATGCAACTTAAATTTAAAAAAAAATAAAATTAATTAAATAAATTTAATTACTGAATTAATATTTGAAAAAAACTGTATTAATATCAAGTGTCATCCACTACAAGTTCAGAAAAATGTATTTGAACTTGAATGGATGAATAAAAAGTATTTTATTAACGATTGAAAATTTAAACAAGATATATATAGGGAGAGTGTGAGCTAATAGAAGGAATTTAAAAAATACCGATAAATTTATTATTGAGTTATTTTCATATAAATATATGGCAAATTATTAAAAACACTTCTATTCTTATGGAGAAGAATACAGTTTCTCTCTTAAGGTGGGTTTCCATCAAATATTAAAATATCACGTCATAGGATGCCAAGCACTTGAAAGCTTAGTACGGTTATAAGGAATCAATTGGTTGTCATTCTACGATATGAGATTTTAATAACCATTGGAAAAACACTTTTATATTTTGTGAAATCAGATATGTGTATCATGTAATCGCATGACCTAAAATAAGTTTCTAACCTTTTAGTAAAGTGGAATATTTAATATTTCTTTTGATTAATGATAATAATGAGAATAGTTTAAATTTAAGATTCTTTCAAGAATAATAAAAGATATACAAGAATTTTATTAAATAATCTAAAGAATTTTATTAAATAATCTAAAGAATTTTATTAACTAATCTAAAGAATTTTATTAGTAAATTTACTTTCATATCATATAGGGAAAAGCTCAGTATAACAGACGACTCGATTAAAAAAAACATTCAACTACACATGTTTATTTTTGTAGACATTTGAATAGTTTGTTCAATGCATAAAATGTAAAAATTGGATTTTTTTTTTACAAAAAATAATTTTTAATGTTAACTAATATTCTATACTGTTGCATAATTATTTCATATTACAATTTAATACAATAGTTTACAAGAAACCTGAAAAAAAGTTCATTTGCTTTCATATCACATAGGGAAACAACGAAAAAGCTCAATATAACAGACGACTTGATTAAAACAAATGTTCAATTTCACATCTTTATTTTTGTAGAAATTTGAACAGGTTGTTCAATGTGTAAAATCTAAAAATGGAATTTTTTTTAATGAAATAGTTTTTGTACTAATATTTTGTACTGTTGCATAATTAAGTATAATAGTTTAAGATTACAGGAAACTTGAAAAACAACTTCATTTACTTTTATATCACATGGAAAATGAATAAAAAGTTCAATATAACAGGCGGTTCGATTAAAACAAACGTTCTACTTCACACCTTTATTTCTATAGAAATTGGAATAGATTGTTCAATTCGTATTATGTATAATAATCTTATTTTGCAGGAAACTTGAAAAACATGTTCATTTACTTTCTTATCACATAATTAAACGATAAAAAAGCTCAATATTACAAAAGATTCGATTAAATTTAATTTTCGACTAGATAAAGTTTATTTTTCAACCAAGATAAATTGGAGTTTTAAAGAAATATTTCAAAGTACGAGATGTAATTTTAACTATTAAAATTACAAATATTAGTCTTGCCTGCTGTACATACTACTTGAAATTTTGTTTTATGTATATTAAAGAGGATTTGATAGGACGAATACTTAGTCCATATTTGTGAAAAATATATTAAAATAGAACAATTTAAACAATATGTATTTCAAATAACGTGAAACCAATACCTTTTGTGAATTAATTTTATTAGTTTTGCTACAAACTTAGTTAGTTCCTCAATTTTCATAAGCTTAAGATCTGAACAAATATCGTGCAATAAATATCGTGCCACATATATATCGGTTAAAAATCTAATAATTTAATTACAAATAGCGTTATACCATCAAACTAAGCATCTTAATCAGCCCATAGCATATTTATTTAGTTCCTGAATTTTCATACGCTTAAGATAGGAATATGAAATAAGGCAATAAATATCGTGCCACATATATATTGGTAAAACTTCCAATTATTTAATTACAAATTGCATTACACAATAGAACTATGGATTATAAGTATATAGCAGCTCATAGCATATTGAATACAGTTAGGCCAAAAAACATAGTGTGGGAAGGCAAGGGGGGGGCGATGTATTCAATCTATACATTTTCGCCTGTGGCCTGCCCCCAGGACAAGAGGTCAATCAGGATATAATGCCATAAATTCCCCATTCTTGTGGTGTGGGGGTGTCCTAATAGAATCAAGGCCAATAGCGTATTCCGCTGGGCGGAGTCCCTAGATCAAAGGGGCACGCAAATAGAGCCTCAGCCCCGGCGAGACCCACTTGATGTTGATTGGTGTGGATGTCGGTAGGTGTCGCGCCGATCGGAAACAGCCCCAGGTGCAAACTTCGTTAGAAGGGGAAAGCGGAAAACTTCAAAGTTTCCACGATTGTGAAAACGATATGGAAAGGGTGCAATGTTTGGCGGTAATTGCTCTCTGTCAGTGTGTCGAAAAATGTCACCGGTATAGTTCATAATGTATTAAAATATAAAATATTTTAATGTTGAATAAGTGTGAATTTTATAGATAAAAAATATGAAATGAAGTTTCTTATTTTATTAATATAAAATAGGAAATTAATATAATTATAAAATGTTTTTTATTTACAGTTGATATTCTGCGAGGATTTGGTTAAATTACTAGAAAAAAACAAACACTCAATTTATAATCGGGTAATTTAATTTTTAAATATACAAATATACTAGTATATAACATTTAATTTTCATTAACACAACTGATTTATTTTTCTATTTTTTTAAAATAATTATTAATAATTTATTCTTTTCAAAAATTAAGCCAAATATATATAAATATATATGTGCCATATTTTTAAGCTTAAAGGGATGAATAACACAGTATGCATAATAATAATACAAGACAATGTCTTTATATGGATTATATTTGACTCTATATCTCAATACTTCTTATTTTGCTTACGACTTACTTAAGTCAACAACAAAAATCATTATTTGCAGAGTAGGTTGTCATTCTTTTTAGAAATTAACGTTAGAGGTTTAGGAGAAATTATAATATTTTAGTAAAATTATTTCTGTATTTAATTTTCAAGAAAAATAAGCTGGCATTCCTTTTTGAAATTATTATTTTATTTATTTATTTTTATTAATCTGAAATTTAAGACATTAATTTACATTGCATATAACTAAAAATAAATGCTCTTTATGTATTTGCAAGTTGCTAATTTAAAAAAAAAAATGTTGCGTGGGAATATAGATTAACAAGAAAATTAGTTGAAATAAATTGATTTACTTATTAATTTAATAATTAATTCACTAGATTGTGAAAAATTTAATGATAACAATCCTTTTAAGTTCAAATTTCTATAAATATAAGTAGGGAGCAATCTTTATTTGTTAACTTTGACATTATTTTTTCTCCCTAATTTGACATTGATAATAGTTTACAATTGATAGTAGTTTGGATGTAATGGTAAATTACATTAAAAAGTCATAAATACATCAATAAATAAAAATGTAACAATATATAAATGATATAAATGTAATTAATTAATAACATCTAAAAAAAATTCATTGATTTAGCATACAATCACAAAAGTAGAAAATAGAAATCCTTTTAGGGTAATAAAAATATTAAAGAAATCAAAATATTTTAGATTAAAACAAAAAGATTTTCACTAAATATTTGTACAATTTTTTCTGAATATTTTTTGATTAATGAAATAAAAAATTAATAAGACTAATATTTAAATATCATATATAACTCAGTAAAAAAAAAATTTTCACATATATCAAGTATTAACGAATTTCTATAAAAAATATTAATAAATATGAAATTGTAAATTAATTAATAAAAATATTATTTAAAAAATAATTTCATTATATAATAATATTCTAATGATTTCCTTTCAATCGTAATTTGCATCTTAATAAATATCTAAAACTAAAAAACTTAATTTATTTTAATTAATTAAACATCTAACTTTGTGACAAAAAAAATCTCTGTACGAACCGGAACATTTTCCTCGCCAATAAAAGTGCGAGCGGCGCCAAGAAATCAGATCGGCAACCCTGAATCTTTGTCGGCCGTTATTGGCTTGATGAACAAGAGAGATCTAATGCCATTTAGGCCTACTGGAAAGGTGAGAAGTGGAAAAGGGGGTTCCAAAATCCCCAAAGACCAACAGTAAATCCCTCTCCGCAAAGCTTTTTGGTCTAATGTCACGTTTCGTTAGACCTATGTGCTATGAAAACCTTTAAAAAGGAGAATCGGTTATGTTGCAGGATTGTAATGCCATTGTCAGCGATAGGCCCCCAGTATGGAGTTACATAGGGAAAATGCTAGGGATTTTTTTCTTTCTTTTTTTCATTAGTGTGATCTCCCCCATAGAAACGTGTTTGACATTTTCATGGTTGATATTTGGGTTGTGTGAGTTGAGAGGGTAATATTTCTGAAGTATCGGTGTCATCTAAAAGCTGTAATGTAAAATGAATGTAAATATGTGAAAACTTTTAGTGAAAGGCAAGCCGAAATAAGTATATGTTTATAATGTATTATTATGATGAAAAATAAGAATTAAAATCATACTATTACCAGAAAAGTAATATGTGAACTAATTTATTTTGATTGCTATTGTCATATCATATAATATTTATTAAAGAACACTAACATATTAACACTGGATATAACTTCTTATAAAATTTATTATAAAATATTTATTTAAAAAAGTAATTAATTAAATTTCTTAAAAGAACCCTCAAACATATTTATTAGGGGTGGAAGCATAATAGTGTCCTCGGTAGTATAGTGGTGAGTATTGCCGCCTGTCAAGGGGGGTTACTTTGGAGAAATTTTATTTTCTGTGTCTAGCGCTCTGCCGCTCGGTTCCACAATTTTTGAGTTCGTGTTCCAGGGGTGCCATGGATGTTTGCAGTGGTTCGGAATCCACTTTAAACCCTAGGTCCCATAGGTAGGTTTGACAAATCCTGTCCTGCAAAAAAAAAAAAAAAAAAAATATCCTGTCTAAAAAAATCTGCCAGTAAATAGACGGCCATTGGACCGCAATGGGGCTGTTACGCCAATGAAGAAGAAGGAAGCATAAGATAACTGAGAAATATATATTTATTTTGTGATTTAATGCACCGGAATTAAACAGTGACTTAAAATATGCTTTAAAAATTCTATTAATTCCTTAAGTGCACCTTAAAAATATATCTGATGAGAAAGATAGTTTTAGAAGAAAAAAAAAAAATATTTGGATATTCTAATCTTCAAATCTGGATACTCTTTTTAATTTAAAATAAGTGATGAAGGGAACTTTGTTCGCTGAACGTTTAATTGGAATATTTTGGTAAGTCTAAATTGCATTGTTTAATAATGAACAATTATAATTTTTGCGTATAAGCAATAAAACAGTGATAAATATATTTGATAATATTATATTTAAAAAATAACGAATCCATCCAGAAAATGTTTCAATATTTTGTAAAAAGAAGGAAAATGTAACATGGTAAAAAAAGAGGTGATTTCGTTTTATTTTCGTGTGTTAATATTGGGGGAACACATAAAATTTAATGAGGTGATAGAAGTGTAGTGTTTTAGTGTATTAATTCAATGTCAAAGTTTCCAGGTGGAACATGTTTGATACATATTTTTAACATTAAAATTCATAACATTGTCTAATTTTCTTCATGATTTAAGAACACGAATTTTAGCAAGTTATTAATTAAATAAAAATAAGGAATTAAGAAAAAATAATTTATATATCGACCTGATGGCCGAGTGACTGGCGTTCTGTACCACAGGTTTCGGGTTAGAGCCGCAGCTGTGCCAATGATGTTTGTAGTAGTTTGGAATCCACTTAAAACCGTGGGTCCCGGTCTAATATGACTTTTGGACGTAGGGTTGACATCCTTACCCCGTAAAAATCCCATCTATTTCGGAATCTGCCAGTAGACAGACGGCCTTGGTCCAATATGTATTGAGTGACAGGGAGTTAGTAAGTTTGTACTATATAAAAATGAAGTTGCCACTGAAGTCATAACAAATGCAAGATAGCATTATATAAATATATATAAAAACATTTAATATACACTTAAAACTAGTTGTACAGGAATTTCATATATATATATATACATATATGCCAGAGCGACTGCACTCGGTGCCACAGGTTTTGGATTCGAGTCTCGGTGCCACTAATGTTTGCAGTGGTTCGGAATAAATTGTAGATACAGGTCTAATATGACGACAAAGCGTTGGGAGTAGGGCTGACAACTCTACCCTATAAATCTCAAAACTATCTCCTGTTTTCTCGCCAGTAGGCAGACGCCCATGGTCCAACATTGACTGTAGGATAGTACCGGGAGTTAGTTACGTAAATAATAAACTAGATTACTAAGTTAGTTTTATATATTATGGAAATTTAATTACAGATATTTTTAACTTAAAAAATGTTTGCATTGAAGCTTGCAAATGTTTGATTGTTTTGCACGAAGAAATAAAGTAATTATTAACTTAATAAAGAGTTTTTTGGAAATCATGAATCAGAACAAAATAAGAAATAATTTCACCATGTTTGATATTACGCATATAAAGATTTCTCTGCATATGAAATATCGAAAACGAAACAGGAGTATTTCGCTTTTATTATTCGATATAAGATTTGCCATTTTAGAAAGATAAATACATCCCTCGGCATATGTAACTCTTTTTCTGTATTATCCATGAATTCTTTATTTCCAACGAACGCTTTCAAGTCGAAAGTACGCACAGCGCACAAACGAGAAATACGCAATCCAAAATGCATGCAAACTTATCACCGCTTCATATGCCATCCTTTGACGTTTCCATGAATATGAAGCATAGCTTTCTGATACAATGCAAATATCTTATCCCGTTGTTTTAAATATTTAATAAGATATTTCCATACCGGATATTTCCAGTGGTTACTTTTTTAAAAGTGACCACAACGGAATTGTGTGGACCGTGGGGTATTTTTATTTTGTATTTATGTGGTCCGGTGGTCAATTTTGTAAACTTTATAACACTACTATATATGACCATCAATATTTAAAAAAAATCATAGTAGTATCTTGGAAACATTATCAGGTTTGAAGTTTTGGTTCAATTATCAAGTTTGAAGTCTTTGTCCTTTTTATAGCTGAGGGTCAGTTGAGATTCGATCATTATTAATTCATAATCTAAAAAAAGTTTTTCGGAAGGTTTTTTTTCACAAAATCCTTTGTGATTCATTTTGCATGTCAGTATATTTCAAATATTCTATGCATAAGAGTAAAATTCACGTTTCCAATTGAGAATATATTTAAAATAAACTTAAATATGCATGAAAGTTTAGATTTAAAATTTTATATATTTAAATTTTTGTCAAAAATGGTGGTAACTTCTTGTAAAATAAATCGTCTACATTGATATATTTTACACGAATTTTTAAAGATGTTGGTTTAGTAACATCATTATATTTGCATTACGAATACAGGACTTAATACAGATTAGAGATAACGTTACAAAGATATACATTACTAATTAAGATAGATACGTTACAGATTTAACACATAATCTTTTAATAATAATAATAAAATTCAGAATTAATTTTTTCAAATTTATATATATGCATTTAAAAATGGCATATTGTACTAAAAAATTAATTTTTTCCTATATTATGAATATGATTTCTTATATATGAATTCTTTCTTAAGATGATGAAAAGTTTGAAAACAATTGTAGTAAACTTGAATTGTTTAATAATCATTTTTCTTTTTGTTATATTTGCTAATCATAATCAATAATAATTTTTTTATATTTACTAATCATAATCAATATTTAATAATCATTTGTTTTATATTTATTAAATATTAATATCAAAAATTAAAAAATTAACATTACATTTTTGTTAACAATTTATAGTTATAAAACATCCAAGAACATTTAAATAAATGTTAAAAAGTTTTTAAATAATGTTGATTAATATTTTTATTTTTTAAATAAGATGATGTACATTTTGAAAGCAAATGTACTAAACTTGAATTTTTTTTGATAATCGTTTTTTATTTTTTTAATATTTATTAATCATAATCAATAATTAATAATCATTTGTCTTATATTTACTAAGTATTAATATCAAAAACCAAAAAATTAACTTTACAATTTTATTAACAATTCAAAGTTATAAAACATCTAAAGACATTTAAATAAATGTTAAAAAAACTTTTCAAATAGGGAGAATTAGAGTTGTTATTTTTTTAAAATAAGATAATGAAAATTTTGCAAGCAATTGTACTGAATTGAATTGTAAAATGCAATTGAATTTAAATATTAAGATCAAAAACAAAAAAATTAGCATTACAATTTTAAATAAGAGGATGAAAATTTTGAAAGCAATTCTATTAAACTTGAATTTTTCTTGAAATTCTCGTAAAAATAGTAAATTAAGTAAGAATTAAAAAAAAGAAACATATTGAAAATTATTTTTTTCAAACAGTTGGCATTGTTTTTTACACAGGAAGTCCAAATAATTAATAATCGATTTCAAACTTTTAACCTACACCACAAAACATTAACAGTTTTTTAATAGAAAATAAAAAAAAAACCTATCTATAATTTAAAAATTTATAATATCTTTTTTTTTCTTATTGATAATATACTTATGGCAAGTTCAAACATAGATATATATAGTAAATTTAAACATATACATGTAGTAAATAAATTTGCAATTTTTCAAACAAGACATGACATGGACTTCGTTGGAATTGTTTCTTACATAGGAAGATTTTCAACGAAATAATTAATAATCGGGCGATCTTAAATTGTCCAGAATGTTTTAACCAATCGCGAACAACATTGTCATCCATAAAAACATGAAGTCCATGAACAAGTGATCTCCAAGTAGCTGAACATAAGTTTTTCGGTCCAGTCGCACCAGAGGACCAAAAATGAAAAAATACACCTAGTCTAGGAATTTAAAATGGGTCTGCGCCAGCCACACGAACCCTTTAAATGACTTATCGAACCAGGCCACGGTTTTCCATTCATCTAGGGACCAACCATTCTGCAAGCGATGTCATTCTGTCAGTAAAGGCAGTCGTAATATACATTGATTTCTGTTCAAACATATATATGAATTTACGACTCTTTGCAGACGTCGCCGGTCTCGGTCGTTAGTACTGCGCTGTCCAATGTTATTCATATACATCTAGTAACGATTTCCGAAAATGATATACAAAGTCAAAATTCACATGAATAGAAAAATTCAAGCATATACGCGATGCTACATCTGAAAATTTGCATATTGCTATCCCATGACTTTTTGTCAATTCAAGAAATTCAAACATATACAAGTAGTAAACATATACATATAGTAAATTCAAACATATACACATAGTAAATTCAGCAGATGTTAAATTCAAACATATACAAAAAGTAAGTTCAATATTTGGTAAATTCAAAATAAGTCATGAAACAATTTTTTATAAATATATTAAGATTCCTTTCCCATCTGTAGCTGAGCAGTAACAGTTTATTCTTTCAAAAGGCATTTTCCTTGCCTCATAAATACATGAATCATTATATATCCAGGAGAACATTGTAATATCAGACATCGTAAGGCTAGACAAAATCTATAGGTCTTGGGATATGATTTAGTGTGAAGCATAAGGGCAAGGAGGAAAAAGCGGTTGATGCATTGCCCAGATATGGGGTTAACTGACTATCGTCGACAACTTGATGTTATGGAAGATTCAGTGATCGCATTTGTTTGGTCACCCTGCAACTTATTTATCCATTACCGAGAACAATATATGAGCGTCATATCGCCCACCATCGTTGCTATTATGGGAGCTGTTTGTCATTTGCAATCGCCCGTCGTCTCTGGCCTTCTTCGTGCAGAACTGACAGGCTATGGTCCTATATTCCTCAAAAAATATTGAGAAGCCGTGTTCAGTTATTTGAAGTTAAATATTTTCATCGATAAATAACAGAAAGTAATGCTTTTTGTCAAAAGATAAACATAAAGTGCTGAAAAATAGGGATGTTTCATCTGAAGAACTTTGTGTTTATTCGGTGTTATAGGTTTCAATGATTTGAAAAAGGAAATGTTACCATACATAAAATTTTCATGCACAAAAAGTATCATGATGTCGAAAAACAAAACTGATTTATACATATTAATTTTCACGAATTCTGCCATATGAAGAAGTTACATTAATGTATTGTGTTCCAATTCAAATATGCCGGACACTTAATTTATAATGACAATATAGTTATTAAATTCCATTAATATTTTATTCCATCATTTTTTTTATTAAAAATTGTCATAAAAGGACATTCGCTTTGAAAATTAAATATAAGAAAAGATGAAATTTAAAATTTTATAATTAAAGATAAAGTTTTAGGCTTTAAAATAGAAGGTCCAAAAATTAGACTTTTGATTAATATGTTAATATAAATTTTAAGGGCAATTAATTTTATTAAAGTCAATATTTATATTTTACAATAAAACATCAAAAGAAGCGAACTGTACAATATGTGATTTACCATACTATCATAATAATTGCAGAAATCAGATTAATTTAAATTAGGTATTTTCAGAAATAATTTAAAAATTTAAAAATGAACAATGATACTTTATAAATCAAGATGGATGTTTTTAACATTTAAGTTACTTTGAAAAACTGTATTATAAATAAGGGATATATAATATTAGCTAATGATTTATATTAAGCTAATGATTTTCACTCTATTTTGGAAAAAAACTAAAAAAAAAAAAAATACCATTCAAAAAGTACTTTTAATGTTGTGTGTTTTTTACTTCCTTTTTCAGAAGAAAGGTAATATTTACAAATCTATTTTCCTCAAAATGCAAGGTTAGGCAATTTCCAGATTTCTGAAATCTGTTATCCGCCTGTATTTACTGTAAAAACTTCACAAAAAATAAAACCTGAAAGTTTTATATGCATATATATATATACATTTATAAATAATAAAATGTAAATAAAACATTTTATACTTGATATGACATTGATTTACTGTGATTTAGTGTTTGGTTCTATTTCCGTAGAAACTGAGCTCTATAGTAATTAGTCAAATGGGCTCTATCCCTTTTCTGATATTCATGTTTGAAAATGCTTGGTCATAAATATATGATGATCCAAATAAGAGTGCGCATTTTATTGCCGTATCGAGCAGTAATCACAACCACTTTCTTGAACGCAGTTTGAAACAGAACATGTTTTTGGCAATTCCATAAATATATAAACGATTTTTGAAATAAACATTCGTCAACGGTCAATGTCTATGAGACTTGTTAGGAAAAGAAATAAAAAGAATAACGGAGATAGGGTCTTGCATCCAGGCTAGTGCTAGTGACAAAATTTCTAATATCAGAGAATATAATTAATTAAATAACATAAAAAATATTTTCCTAATCTTTAATAACTTACCTTTTTTAATAAACTAAATCCGGTTTAAGTTCTTCCCAAAATCAGAATCTTTCAAAAGAGTTGCCAATCATACTCGATTTTTAAAGTAAAAATGGCGCATGATGAAGTGGGCCCGCAACAAAAGTAACGGTATGTAGGTTGTAACCCGCTGGCTGAACTCTGCACTTCTTCAGTAAAGCATCCTATTTTAAAATAAATAAAGACATTAGAGGTCAATTGATGAAAATATTTTATTTTAATTTGTTGTAGTTTGTCTTATGAATTAAATGGTATAATTTAACGTGACGTGTAACATTTCTTCAAGTTAATTTTGCATGTGGAGAAAACATCCTAAATTTTTATAAGAAATGAAACTCAGTTCAATATAATTATTTAAAAAGAAATATGTAATTATCATGCCGTTAGTAAAGAAGAAATAAAAAAATAAATTTAAATACATAAAATTAATAAACTAAAATAATAAATAATAATTAAATTTTAATAATAAAGATGTTTGTAAGAAATTTCATGTGCTTTAATGATTTTTACTTGATGTTTTAATATGCTTGAAACTTTTCACTAATTCTTGCTTGATGCTTTGATAATTCTTACTTATTTACTTTCACGCTTTATTTTATTTATTTATTTTGTTGTGATTCCGAACCACTACAAACATCCATGGCACCGCAAGGACTCGAACCCGAAACCTGTGGCACCGAGAGCTAGGCACTCGGCCATTCAGGCCCATTAAATCACTGGATAAATAAATTTAGTATTGGTTAAAAATGGTTTAAGTATGAAAGTTTATAAAGTATAATTGTTTTTAAGTATAAAAGTATGAAACTTTATAAAGTACAATTGTTTTTAAGTATAAAAGTATGAAACTTTATCATACTTTTCGATTATGCGATACTATTCGATCATTTTTAAATAAGCTTTATATACCACTAATCTGAACATTAACTTGTTTAGTTAAGTGGTATATAAAGCTTCTTATAATTAAAAATTTATTAGGAATAATTCAATAATTAATTTTTTTAATATTTTTTATTCCTTATTTCAGTATTTAAATTAAAATAACCGTTTTTATCTAAAATTAAAATATTTAAAATAAATTTTATTGTTTGAAATAAAGATATTTTATTGATAAAATATTTAAATTATGTTCTTGTTTCTACCAGAACATCATGAATCTTATTTTAGTTGCACTAAAAATTGGTTAATTTATTATATATATTATTTTTATTTCATTTCCTTTCTTGTTGTATGTTATTTTACGAAGAAAAAGGATTTAAAATTCGCTAGTAAAACCATTATTCTGAAACGATCATCCATCTTTATCCTTTTATTTTCATCTAAAAGAGTCAGATGTAAAAGTCTGGAAGACGTTAAAATCACTACTTCACCATCCATCCTTAAATATCCCTTTGAAATTTCAAAGATATTAAACATCACACCAGAAAATTCCCTTTGGTGTGTTTAATATCAAATTACCATTCCGGAATATCCATTTTATGTTTGGATCCAACATCATCTTTCCTTGCCCAATATCTTGCAAGAACATCGGAGCAACATAAACTTTTTCCTCCTTGTAGCAACTGAAGTTGAAAAATTGGAGTGGAAATTAAGAGGCAACGAAAATAAAATAAAAATTTTGAAATCTCTATATCCATCTATTTCTCTATCAAAAATATCAGAATCCAGAAAACTCCTTTCATTGCCCAGATTCTTCAAATACTGATACAAAACATAATAAAATTCTCCAGGAGGCTCAATTCAAAAGCGCTTCTGACATTGATGAAACACTTGTGCTCAATTCTCGGAGCGCATACCCTTTTTTAAAAGAGTATAGGAAAGTATATGCATTGATAGGCGAATCAAACATGATAGATTTCTTGCGATAGAGGGCAAAAAATTGTAATATCGGAACCGTGTCAAATAAAGCACCACGGCGTGAAATATTAACAAGGCAAATAACTTCTCCTTATCACAGAGTTATAGTAAACGAAATTTAAATAGGATATCATAGCGTCTTCCATTTTGTTTCGACACAGATAAATGAGAGAGGGATATCAGTAAATATCATCACTGTTTCGTTCGAAACCTAAATGATAAACTATAGCACACAAAAAGCATATTGAGTCAAATCTATTGTGAAACTGTATTGAATGTTCGAAAAACCGTTGAATAACGGAAGGAAAATTAATGATTGATATTTATACTTATAAAATGTCTAATTAACAAGTAATATAAAAAACAATTTTTAAATCAATTCCTACTTTTTTTCACACTATATTGCAGAAAGTCCTTTAAACATAATTTTCATTCATTTTTTTACAATTTATGTGGCGCCATCTATTGGTAGATATATGCAACTTAAATTTAAAAAAAAAAAATTAATTAAATAAATTTAATTACTGAATTAATATTTGAAAAACTGTATTAACATCCAGTGTCATCCACTACAAGTTCAAAAAAAAGTACTTAAACTTGAGTGGAGGAATAAAAAAATATTTTATGAACGATTGAAAATTTGAACAAGATATATATAGGGAGAGTGTGAGCTAATAGAAGAAATTGAAAAAAGATCCTGATTTGTGGCTCAGTGGCAACGTGGGCCACTGGTGAGCATTAGGGCGAAGGTTCAATCACTGGCGGCTTTGTTGTAAACATGTTTCAGGAAACGAGGAGATTCGATGACATTTGTGATGTTCAGCATCTTGCCTCGTTAGTGGTGGATTACCTGTTGGAAGTTTTCCGGGTTTTCTCCTCTATAACACGCAAATGTGGTGTAGTTGCCCTTAAAAAATTCTCTGGAAAGGCACTGCCCTCCTTCTTCCGTGACAAGGAACCAAGTCAGACTTTTACTTACGGGTGTTCTATCATAACAAAAGCTGTCCCCTTTCGCTCCATCCGTCACTATCCATGGGGTGTCCGTCCCGCGCTGCCGGATACTAAGGATTATATACAACAACATACAAATTTTTTTTTCGAGGGAATATTTAAAAAAAAAAATATTCTATTACAACATTATGTATATACTCAAGAGCCAAAACATTATGACCACCCCTACATTTTGCAATGAACTCGCCTGGATGACGTGGAAGGCACGTGATCAGGTGGAAGTGGTATTTAACTGCTGCTGGAGAGTCTGAAGAATCATTATTTCACTTACTGTGTGATGGGAAAGGCTGCGGATCTAAGCGACTTTGATAGAGGGCAGATTGTAATGGCTCGAAGGCTCGGAACAAGTATGAAGCTGTGTTGCGTGCCAAAGGTGGGCCAACTCGTTATTGACAGGTGGTCATAATGTTTTGGCTCTTGAGTGTATGTATATATATATATATATATATATTACAAACATTGATGTACCTTATCAAATCAGACCTCTATAAACCTCCATTCCCCATGAAACTGAAATTATGAAACTTCTAAGCATATTCGAATGTCTTTCGCAAATCACAATGCATGACTTTGTAGTGCCGTACTATTATTATTTAATATATAAACTTATTCATTAAAATCACTATAAAAGTGTGTTCAAACTTTAGCACTTTATTCTGGCATATAACTTAGTCTTCAGAATTGTTGAAAAATTAAATATATATGTATATAAGATTCATGGTAAAAAAAAAAAAAATACTTTAAAAGTAAACAACAAATTACGTGATGCAGTGATTTAGAATTGAAAAATAATATTTTCGATATCCTTCTCTCTGAAAGCTTGGAGGGCATGATATATTTATATTCATTCATTGAACTGAACGAATTAATTGAAAGAATGAATATATATTTTTTTCATTCAACTCGTTTGCTCGTACAGTTGATAGGAAGTTAAAATTGATATATTCTAGTTACATATTATATACGTACAAAAGAAATCCATCTCCTTTGGATATTTTTTATTAAATCCTTTTAAAAAGATTGATTATCATACTATATAAATGTCGTTTATAAAATTTATTTAATGCATAGACTTTCAAAATCAAGTAATAAATTTTCTCGTTAAAGAACTAATAATACCCATAAAAATATTACATAAAATTGAAACTCATTTATATTGTTATCCCTGCCAAGTGTATTTATCGTGAGGCATAAATCATAGTGGCTGACTGCAATAAATAAATAATCTCCTTTAAAAAGTTATTCTTACGATAGTGAGAGCTACTAAATCAAGCAGATATACTTAATCATATAGAGAAATACTAAATCAAGGGTTCTTAACTCTTTTTGTATTCCTAGCATTCCTTTTGGTAGTAAGACGAAGGCCATGGAATCTGCTCTCATAATAATAATGTTTTTAAATTCATAAATAAAAAACAAGTTATTCTGTTATATTAAAACATGTAACAAAAAAACGTTACGTCTTTGTACATTTAATAAAAAGAATATTCTAAAAAAAGTAGGATGCTTCAAAATTTATTTATCAAGATACAATTTAATATTTCTATCATTGATTGCAGTAAAAAATAAGGGCATCATAATTTATTGTATAGATTTGAATGCACTCCATTTGTATAGAATTTGTATACAATTTATGTTACAATTAATTAAAATTTAGCTTTGCCAATACTGTTGCAGATTTTTAACAGAATTATTAAATGGTAGAAACAATATGATATTTCTATCATTGATTACGGAAAAAAAAATGTCATTATAATTTATTGAATAGATATGAATGCAATACTTTTTGTATATCTATCTATCTATCTATCTATCTATCTATCTATCTATCTATCTATCTATCTATCTATCTATCTATCTATCTATCTATCTATCTATCTATCTATCTATCTATCTATCTATCTATCTATCTATCTATCTATCTATCTATCTATGCGTGTGGGGCCTGATGGCCGAGTGACTAGCGCTCTGACGCCCAGTGCTACAAGTGTCAGGTTCGAGTGCCGCCTATGCCTTGGATGTTTGTAGTGGTTCGGAATTCACTTTAAATCCTAGGTCCTGGTCTAATATGACTCTAGAGAGTTGGGTGTAGGCCTGACCACCCTACCCGTAAAAAGAAAAACGTCTTCTGACTTGAAATCTGCAAGTAGGCAGCGGCTTTGGTTCACCATGGGGCTGTTGTGCTGATAATGTGTATGTATTTATTATTATTATGAATCCTTATATAAGAATAAATTCCTCATTTAATTAACCTAAGTTACTTAAAATCCGAAACATTTTTCTGCTCATAAATTTTAATAAAATTTATCTCATCTAATATTTATTTATAAATTTTTTATTTATTTATTTTTGTACCTGGAATGCTGGCTGCAATTTAAAACAACTTGCTTTCAATGGGCTTTTTTAATATATATATTACCCATTGTTTGTTTTATCTCTTTTTATAGAGCCAAATTTGGCGAGTTATTGTACAACTTTCATCGGAAACGTCGCTCGGCAACCCTGCGGTAGACGCTGGAGTCAAAAACCCATTTTTCAAAGTTGCTAGTCTTGACGCTAGTACAGTGATTTATTTTCATATAAAGACGATTTCCTTTATATTGCATGTCATTTAAGATTTACGGTGCTGCTTCAATATGATCATTGTAGACATCTAAGAGACAACCCTATAATTGTAAAAAATGGGGTCACACTACTTTATTCCGTTCCGATATTACATACACGCCAAGTAGAAAAAAAAATGACTACTGAATAGATTTAGTTAGCCCCCCCTACACAACCGCTTTTCAAAGGATTTCCAGATTTCCTTTTATTTAAATTTAGATCGACGTAAGGAAAGGGGGGAAGTAGGGTGGATTTCTTAGATGATGGTAGATTTTTCTTACTTTTTGGCTTGCCTGCTGTCCCTATACTTCACTCTCTCTCCAGTTGATTTCTTTCTTCAGTCCTTGAATAAAAAAAAGGTAAAAAATGTTTTATAAATTAACCGGGAATCGTAATGGAGAAAGGAGCTGTACTGAATGAAGATAAATGCCTCGAGCTTTCACTGATGGCATTATCATCCTTTCAATGAATATTGATTCGCTTAACAAAAGGTGGTCACTAATTTCAGGTTTTTGATATTAATTAAGAGGTGTGATAAGTTGTCCGCGATGTCATCAATAAAGATGGTTTTTAAGTGAATTTTTATATTAATTTATTATATTTGTTCCCTAAGCTAATAATGGATTTCTAGTTTGATTTATAATCGTTGCTGCATGAGTGTCAGTAGCAGAGAAATTTTGCTTACTTAATTATAGTAATTTGTAATTGTTTAAAAATTTTTATTGTCTTAGATGTTCCTTTTATATTAAGCATTAATATATTAGATTTAGGTTATGTATATGATGCTTTAGAATTCGAAGTAATGTGCTTGTATATATATATATATATATATCTCAGTTATTGCAATGAAAAGGAAAATTCTTTAATGATAGAAAAAAAGATGGTTCACAATGACTAGGAGGGATTTTTTCATTTAAAAAAATCCCTCCCATAAGTCAACATTATATCTTATAAGGTCTATAAGTCCCATATTCTTATAATATATTCTACAAGTCCCATAATCCTATAATATATCCAATAAGTTCCACAATCAACATTATCCTATAAATCTCACAATCAACATTACCCTATAAGTCCCACAAAAGTCCCACAATCAACATTATCCTATGAGTCTCCCAATCAACATTATCTTATAAGTCCCACAATCAACACCATCCTATAAGTCCCATTACCAATTATTAATTTGATCCTATCTGCCATACTTCCATTTAGATATTGAATTAATTCAAAAAGGAATTTTAAGTTTTAAATTTTAAACCTGAAATTGAAATTCTAGTTTCTTCCTGAAATAAAAGTCATATTGAATTCCAGTTTCTTCCTGTGAGATAGAATGGAGATTTCTTATTTAATGATTCAATTTGCAATTCATAAATGCAGAGAAGTCGCTGAAAAACTTGAGTTTCAAGAAGTCACAATTGGTCGTTTTCAATCTTTTTATTTATTTATTTGTTATATTTTTGTAGCTTATAAAACATCTCTTAGAGATATGGCTATGATGATAATTAGAAATGAGTAGGACTCATTTAACTTTTCTATACTAGTGAAATACCAATGATTAAAATTCAGAGTAAATACAGACAACATTTGAATTTCAGATTACCTTCTAGCAATAACAGGATTTACATTTTAATCAACTGCATCAAAAGGAATAAAAACAATTTAAAAAAAAACAAGTCTTTATGAAAATTATTTTTGTTTTAAAACTTTCAGTGCTTTAGTGATCATCCTCTTTAATAAATTTTCTATAGTTCTATATAATTCCTATTTTTATCTAGAATTATCTGCTGTATATATAATCTTATTTTACTGTAAACATTTCACACTAGTATAAAACAACAAATGAGAGCTTTTTTTTATTTTATTACATTATTAAATAATCTTAATTTTAAAAAATAGTAAATATCACCCAATTTTACCTATCGAGTGCTTTGACTCTCATCAGAACTATTTTACTGCATACTTACCACCGGCAATATTTCCCAGCATATATACTTTACCAGCATAACTTTATAATAATTTTTATGTTACTAAAATTTTCCTGCAGTTTGCATTCGTTTACATATTGAGTTTCCGAAGTATTTTTTAGGCTATAAGTTTAGTGTCCGTAATTTAAGTAAGATTGTGGGAATGCTATTCCTTAATTTTTTTCACAGATTTGGCGAATATTCAAAGAGATATTACTAGTAGATATGCCATTCATTTTGCTTGATTTCACAATAATATACACCACAATTATAAATCATTCAGTTAAAAAAATCAAATATTTTAAGAATACTAAGTTATAAAAACAAATTCAGTTTTTAAGTAAGTAAAATGAATCATTTTTAAACAAAATTAGCAATATATATCAAAAACGGCCATCTGTTTACAGCTAAATATTCATTTCAGTTTTATTTCCAGAATGACAATAAGACTAAAATGTATTGAAAAAAATCCGTCCCATAAGTCATTGTGAACCATCTGCCTTTTGTCATTGAAAAAAAGAGCCGGCTGAAATCCCAAAGACCATCTGCCTCAGATTCCACACCAAAGACACCCTTTAACTCACTGCAACAACAAAAAAAGGTAACATCCTGCGACAAAGCACAGCATGATGCTACATGGGAGAACCTAAGAATGAGGGTCTAAAAACCGATACGTCGCCCATTGTGAATCGAGAAGCACATGGGGTGTTGGAACCCATTTGTTGCCAAAAATCGACACAGGTTATGCATGGGATCTCTTGTCGCATCTTCTCAATTTAAGAACATCTTCAAAAGCAGCGGCAGGAACAAGATAATGGTTCAATAACACTTTGACTCTACCCTGTCAGAGGACTTTCCTTACCTTGACAAGGGACCACCCACCACAATGGATGGTATGATACAGTTTAATGTAAAATCTGTCAGTTAGTGACACCTCACAGCATTGGGGATCAGACAGGCTATTGTGATGATGGTATAAAGAGTCTTATTGGATATAATAGGCGTAGTAGCATCTTTTAGTGTGCCACAATAGCTGACTTATTGGATTAGACTTGGGTAAATCGCATGAGAAAGGTATGTCTCTACAATAAATGCCGAATTTGTCATCGTAGGAATTCGACTGGAATAAGTAGTGCAGTTATTTAAAAAATGTTCTGTGAGAATTGGTTACTATGTGATAGGAAATATCCTTGCCTTTCTTTCATTTCAGTATTTCGAACTGATGAAATTAAAGCTGTTTAACTCTTTAATTTGTGATAAAGAATACTGCGAATTGAATCATTAATGTAATCATTCTAGTTGTTGTGGTAAACGATTTGAAATGCCAAAAAATACACATTTGGTCATAAATTAAAAGCAGCAACAATATGCAGGCTTTTTCATTGAGCTTTTCATATTTTTAGCCATTGCCGAGTTAAAAATTATGAAATAATAAGATTTCTATGATTTGAAATATAAATTTGTTTTTAACATAATTTATGTGTCATATAATGTGTAATACAAAAAGTGAGATGTAATCATTCTAGTTGTAGTAGTAAAGGATTTGAAACGCTAAAAAATATACAACATTTAGTCATAACTCAAAAGCAGCAACGATATGAAAACAGATTTTTTTTCATTAAATCTTTTATTATTTTTTTAGCTATTGTCGAACTAAAAATTATGAAATGATAAAATTAGTTTTTATTTTTAAGCAAATATGTTATTCATAGACTGCAATTTATAGATTGTAATTTGTAATTTACAGACCAGAAAAAAATAAGACTAAAACTTTTGAAACTTGAAAACCAATATTAATTAACCTCACTAGATAAAAAATATTGCTTCCATTTACAAGTTCTCTAACAATCATTAAACAAATAAAACAACATTAATGTCAAGTATTAATATTTAGCTAAACAATTAAAGAACAATTTAAAGTTTTAAAAGCCATAATTAAATACATGTTAACCTTGACATAAAAATGTAAAAGATATAATTTGGATCAAATAGTAGGATATGTAACTTAAATTTATGACCTCATCATAATAAGTTCATTAGAAAAACCGGTTTAAATATTTTTTTTATTAATATTGAAATTTTATTAATATTTTTTATTATATTCTTTATTATATATTTTTTTTATTATTATTGATTTTGTAAGGTAGTTATAACCAGATACCAACATTTGGAAAACAGTTATACACTTATTTATTTAAGGATTGTTTACATTGAAAGGAAGCAAGTAGTTAATATTCAAAAAATGAAAAGCATCATATGAAGAATTTTTAATCAAAATATAAAGTATGAACTTAAAAATAAAAGTGCAGAATAATAAATTAAAGATAGTATTTTACATTCCTCATTCCATTTTACATTTTATTATATAAGTAACTAGTTTAATAGTTTGTTTTAAAGTTAATGTATCTTAGATGTCAATATGAATTTTAATATTGATTTCAGAAAATTTCTTGTTTCTGTATTGTTACTAAAATAAATGCTTTTTCGTTATTAAATGAATAATAATACTTTATTAAATTATTTATAAACATATATAAAACGTGAATTTAGATATATTTGACTTATTTACTAATAAGTCATTGCTTTTATTAAATTAATACAGCAGCATATAAAGTATATATAATTTGTACTTAAAAATGTATGTATATTAAAGAAAATTACATGATTTCTTAAACCTCCTTTATTAAATCTCAGCTTTATTGAATCCAAACTTTATTGTATTATCTTATTTTTGACACAATACATCCTATAATGATGCCGTGCCATCAAACTAAAACAAATCAACCACAGGATAGCATTTAACAATTTTTATAATCAATAATATTTTTTAACTGTTTCAAGTTAGAAAATAATTAACTTCCTCATATTTAATAAAATTATATTTTACGAGGAGTGTGTTGAATGTATAGTTGATACAGTGAAGTGATGAATATACAGTTACAACATTATGTATGAATTCTTATAGTATGCATATAGTAAAATTCATTTTTTCATAAATTATTTTACTGAAAGTATACTAATAGATATGATAGCAGAGTCGAGTACCCCCCATAAGATGCTCATAATTAAAATATAATAAAAACAAAGTATCACAGAATTTGCAGAAATTAAAAATTTAAAGCAAACAGCTAATAGGAGGGTAAGATATTTTTAAAAAAAGTGAAGGGGACGGGAACTAAATAAGAAGTGATAAATATAAGCAATATAAAAGCATATAAATGCGTAATAAATACATATAAATACGTAAATGCATGATATATATAATACAAATATAATAGAAATAAAACCGAGAGTCTAATGCCAGTATAACAGAATTTACAGAAAAATATTGCTGTCATTTTATCCGACTAAGTGAAAAATTCCTTTTTGTTATTGAATATTGCAGACATATTGTTAAGTGCAAGCCTCCAGGTGTAAATAATACAAAAGAAATAGCTATTGCATGGATTAAATGATAGAGTGTAGGAATTTTTTTATACTCAATAGAAGCTGAGGGTACTGCAAATAAAAGACATGGTTGAGACTGTATTCTTCAAGCGATTTGGTTGAATAAGGCGATGGGGCTGTAATCCTTAGAAGCTTTTATAAAATGTTTTGATACTGATCAATCTTATTTATTATTGTTATTATTTATTTTTATTTATGTCTTGGATTTGTTATCCTGAAGCTAAATATGAATGAAAATATAATGATAGAATAAATTTGAAAATATAAAATTTCACGAGACATAATACAGATTTAAATGTGAAAATTGTTAAACTTGAAATGAATTTTAAATAGTATAAAATTTCCCTTAAAACTGATGTAGTTTTATTGTTATTAAAATGAATAGTCAAAAATCTATTGTTTTAAATTTCTTGAATTGCTCTATTGAAAAAAATAGAAGCTTAATTTTTCTGAAGCTTGAAATAAATTTTGAACAACATAAAATTTTTCTTAAAACTCAATGTAATTTTATTATTAATGAAATGTCTCGTTAAAAAAATGTCTCAGTTTTTTTATTGTCTTTATATCAGGAAAATTGCCAGTTAAAATATAATTCAAAAATTTTTATACTCAAAGAACAATGCCATATTAGAAGTTTTAAATCTTGAAAAATGAAAATTTCATTAAAACGTTCAGTAGTTTATGCTACATATTTTTTGTTCCGTAAAATTATTTTTATTAAAAAAGGAAAATATTTTTTTAGTTCTAAAAATCAAAAATTTAACGGATGGAAAAATGCATAAGTCGGAGCTAAAGATAGTTGCTAAAATTAAAGAGAGATTAACGTTGAAAATTATAATGTTGAAAAATAGACAAACTGATCTTGATTAGAAATAATAAATTATTAAATAAATTTATTTATGAAATTATTATTAAGGATTTATTTTTATAAGAAATTTATTTATTAAACTAAACCACTTATTCTTACTAAAAACGGCACCATTTATTTTCTTCTACTTTTTATTAATTAAATTTAATATTCTTAAATAAAAAAAAAAAACATGATATTCTTAAAGAACTGGGTACAAATTATCAGATTCTTCAAAACTGAAGACAATATTATTTAAATCAATTTAATTTAAATATAATTTATTTTTTTATTTTATCTTATTAAAAAAAAAAACATGACATTCTTAAAGAATTGGGTACAGATTGTCATATTTTTCAACATTGAAAACAAATTCCACTAAAAAAACAAAAAGTTGCAAAACGGAAGAAATTTATATATTAATTAAATATTTTTTAAATTAGTTAAATTTAATATTATTAAATCAAAAAGCCATGATATTCTTAAAGAACTGGGTACATATTATCAGATTCTTCAAAATTGAAGATAAATACTATTTAAAAAAAAAAAAAAAAAATTATTTATTAATTATTAATTAAATATGATTTAAATTAATTAAACTAAATACAATTTAAACTAATTAAATTTAATATTATTAATTAAATTTAAATAAAAAAAAACATGTTATTCATAAAGAACTGGGTACAGAATATCAGATTCTTCAAAACTGAAGACAAATAAAAAAAAGAAAAAAATTTGCAAAAAGAAAGAAATTTATATATTAATTATTAATAAAATATTATTTAAATAAATTAAATTTTAACATTATTAATTAAATTTAATATTATTAAATAAAAAAATCATGATATTCTTAAAGAACTAGGTACAGATTATCAGATTCTTCAAAACTGAAGACAAATACCGCTAAAAAGAAAGGAAGAAAAAAAAGTAGCAAAAATAAAGAAATTTATATATTAATTATTAATTAAATATTATTTAAATTAATTAAATTTAATATTATTAAATAAAAAAAAACATGACATTCTTAAAAAATTTCGTACAAATTATCAGATTCCTCAAAACTGAAGACAAATACCAGAAAAAAGAAACAAAAAACAAGTAATATAAAAAAAAAAAAAAATTTAAAGTCAATTCCTACATTTTTTTCACTATATTGCAGAAAAGTCCTTTACAAATAAGGTTGAAATTTTGCTTCTACATCTGGCGCCATCTATTGGTAGATATATGCAATTTAAATGTAAAAAAAAATTAACATTAATCATTAAATTTAATTACTGAATTAATATCTGAAAAACTGTATTAACAACAAGTGTCATCACTACAAGTTAAAAAAAAATGTATTTGAACTTTAGTGGATGAATAAAAAGTATTTTATGAACGATTGAAAATTTGAACAAGATATATATATAGGGAGAGTGTGAGCTAATAGAAGGAATTGAAAAAGTTGCTAAAAGGAAGAAATTTATGCATTAATTATTAATTAACTATTATTTAAATTAATTAAATTTAAGATCATTAAATTAAAAAAACCAGGATATTCTTAAAGATTCCTTACTAAAAAGGATACCATTTATTTATTAATTAAATTTAGTATTATTAAATCAGAAAACGATGATATTCTTAAAGAATTTGGTACAAATTATGAGAATCTTCAAAATTGAAGACTAATACCGCTAAAAAAAGAAAGAAAAAGGGATATTCCTAACAATTAAATATTATTTGAATTAATTAAATTTAATATTATTAACTAAATTTAATATTATTAAATTTAAAAAAATTATATTCTTAAAGAACGGGGTACAGATTATCAGATTCTCCAAAACTGAAGACAAATACCACTAAAAAAAAAAAAGAAGAAAATAAAGTTGCAAAAAGGAAGAAATAATAATTCTCTGCGCTGAGACTGCAACAGGCAGTTTTATCTTATTTAATGTTGACAACTAAGTCATCTTTTATATACTCCTGACGTACAAATGGGATGGTGAAGACATTTCCCCACGGTAACAGCCCAAACTGCAGCACATCCATTCGAATTCTATTACCTTTTTCCCAGAGAGATAACTTAATCGCTTTACACGCCTCAAGGACTCCAGTTCAGAATCGAAAATGAGTTGATATTCCGAATGTATAACCTTTCGAAAGATTGGAGAAATCTGAGTTATAAGCCCGATGGCTTACTAAACACCTTGATGTAAACCCCTGTACCCATCCTCTGCAAAGTACGTCGTAAATCTGGGCAGCATCCGCCTGTAAATTACCATGCAAGAACGGCTGATCACCCTAAATTCTAACTTTCCCTGTACCCACCATTTAAAGTTGACATACGGCAAATTATTTTGGTAAACATTTCATTCGGGCGGGAAAGAGGGGAAAAAGGAAAAGATAATTTTGCCTTCCTCCTCTGTGCTCTCGCGACAGATTTGTGGGCATCTTTAACTCGTTGAAGGGGGCCTAAATCATGGCGTGCCCTGACAGGGCCCCATTAGGCGGCGAAACATGTGGCCCTAACAACTGCTCTCGCACACACGATGAATGCTTTAGCAGTTGGTGGGCCCCGGACAGGGGCTCACTCAAAATTGATGTCTCTCTTTTTGGACTGGCTGGATTGTGTATGGGCAAGGTCTTGATCTCTGTTGTCTCTGTAGAAACGACCACACCTATTTGGAGGTGATGAAGTTGTTTGAATGACAGAAAACTTCATATCCTGACTTTGAAACTTGAGAAAATCTTGTTACCTTAAGTTTGCTTAGCAGGACTTATGTTAAAACTTGTGTTCTACACTTTGTAGTTCAACAAACGTGGGTTTATTGTTAAGTCGAGATTATCAAATTCATCCAAATTTCATGTTTCGGACCCCTTGATTAAATAAAAAACGCAAGAATATCGTTTTACGAAAAATGAATTCAGTCTCAAAATAATAAAATTAAAGCTTATAAATTATATCTTTTGTTTTTTATCGTAATTGTACATGCACTTTGTAGTTCAACAAACTTGGGTTTCAACTTATTTATTGTTATCACATTAAAGCAAGCTTCATTTTTGGGACTACATGATTGAATATTTAACTCAAGAATATCGTTTTATGAAAAAATGAACTCAATCTCAATAATACTATTAAAGATAACAAATTACCTTTGATTTCTATCATAATCCAAACAAAGGCCGATTAATTACATTATGTTATTTAAATATGTGCATATTATGAAAAGATGAATGTATAAAGTGCATCATTAATCATTTAAGATAATTTTGTTAAATGTGTACTTAGAGAAAAAATTGCCAAATAAAAGGCAACAATAATTTATATCAATTTCACAATTGTTTAAATGGCCATGTTCCTTAAGCGAGAAATCAAGGAAAAATTAAAAGGAGCTATATTTCCTGATAATCGATTATTAGATTCCTGATTATTATTTTTAGATTAAAGGCCTGATGGTCAATTGGCTAACGTTCTGGCCTTTGGTGCTTCATGTTCGAATCCTGTATGTGACATGGATGTTTACTAGTGGCTCGGAATCCAGGTTAAACTGTAGGCCCCGGTGTAATTAGCCTAAAATGTGCAAAAAAATAACCGTGGAGAGCCTATATTGGTTGTTTACCTAATCTTGGTTAACAGCTAATTGTTTTATTAAATGAAAATAAATTCACTTTAGTAATTATATTTTTTATTAAGAACAAAGTTTTTTTTCAAAATATTTTTTTTTTCAAAAACAGATTTATTTCCTATATTGTATGTAATAACATTATAAGAACAGACGCTTAGCAGATTGTTCTAAAAACAATTTTGCTTTTCTAAAACAATTTAACTTTCAAAACTTAATTTGAATATAATTATCAAAGGCCAGTAAAAGTCATACATTTATCATTTTTTTCATGGTTATTGTAATATGACTTAAATTATAGATGCCCACTTACATAACACAACACATGAATTTCGCTTAAAAAAGTAATAACTATATACGTGTTAAATTCAAATGAAAAATGTTTTCAACCGATAAATTTTTCCAGAGAGTTTTCATTTGTTGCAAAAACGTATGTTAATACTTTAATTTATTACGTTTTGCACGAGTTGAAAGTTGTATTTTATCTTTCATAGAATTGACTTCATAATTTTTTTCTTAGTTTATTTTTTATTAGCAACTATGAGTAGAATCATAAATAAAATAAGTTAAAAACTATACACCATAACCACAAAGAATTACCTTGTGGTTTTGAAACAAATGAAAAACCCAAGCAACAACAGTTCAGCTGTCAACACAACTGTTTCGCAACGATCATAAATCTTTTCAACCTTACCGTTTCTCTTATCACAATCTACGTTTGATGTAAATTAAGTTCTGTTACTGTATATCTTTTGATATTTTTAACACCAACACAACAACGATTCTTCAAATGTTAATTAAGTCCTTTTCATGCAGAATAAGATGAGATAGGAATAAAAAAAAAAAAATAAAAGGGGGATTTCATGAGAAGCACACAAGTCAACTGAATAATTACAGAGTTCTTCTACGATTTTCATCTATGAATCAATCATAAAAACTGTCATTTTGTTTTCAGGTAGATATGAATATTGCATGAACAGCAAATTTTCGCCGAAGTCTCTTCCGTTTCTTATTCATTTTGAAAGATGATTGCGAAATTGCGTGCCAGCCATTCAAATCTAAATGTTGAATGATTTTATAATTGTCACCGACTAACATATGAAATATTCAGAGGGAACATGCGTTTGAGTAAGCATTTCCTTGTTCATCTGTCATGGATAATTTTTCATACGGAGAAATAACAAACGAAATTGTCTTTGAAACTCAACCCATTATTCTTAAAATAGACTCGCAATGTTATTACAAACATTCTTGTTACATGTGTGATTTTTGTGAGAGTTATTATTTCGTACTTTAAATGACGCGATTTGCATGTATAATGAAAATATTTGCGTCTTCTATTATGATTGCAACTTGTTTTTATACGGCGATGTAATATTTGTGTTGAGAACTAAATGGATATTTTTCATACGCTTTACGTGAAAGCGCTTATATTAAATTGCTTTATGTAAAATAGTTCATAAAATGTGTAAGTAATTGCAAATAGTACAAGGAACCCGGATTACCACATATAGCGACCTGTTGTTGGCGCCACAAAAAGTCGCCAAATCCCAAAGACCCCTATTTTGCGATTTGGCCACAATGTTTTCTAATGTTAAACCCAAGGAGATTTTCACAACAATTTTTTTTTTAACATTTCAAAACGAATGTTTTTTTTAAATTTTTATTTATTTATTTATTTAATTTTTTTTTTTTTTTTTTTTGCCTATTCAAAATTGTATATATTTTTCAAAACATCTGAAATATTCAGAGGAAAGCATGCGTTTGAGTAAGCATTTCCTTGTTCATCTGTCATAGATAATTTTTCATACAGAGAAATAACAAACGAAATTGTCTCTGAAACTCAACCCATTATTCTTAAAATAGACTCGCAATGTTATTACAAACATTCTTGTTACATGTGTGATTTTTGTGAGAGTTATTATTTCGTACTTTAAATGACGCGATTTGCATGTATAATGAAAATATTTGCGTCTTCTATTATGATTGCAACTTGTTTTTATACGGCGATGTAATATTTGTGTTGAGAACTTAATGAATATTTTTCATATTCTTTATGTGAAAGTGCATATATTAAATTGCTTTATGTAAAATAGTTCATAAAATATACATAACAATGTGGTAAAATCGCAGCCTTTGGGATTTGTCATCAAAAAATATTTTCGCCAAAGTGCGCTAAGTAACGGGTTGCGATTGTAAGTATAGTGATTGTAAGAACAGTACAAGGAACTCGGATTACCACTTTTAGCGACCTATCGTTGGCGCCACAAGGAAAGTCGCCAAATGCCATAGCTTTATATTGCTTTATGTAAAGTAGTTCATAAAATATACATAACAATGTTTTATAATGTCAAACACTATAAGGATTTCACATTATTTCAAAATGAATGTTTTTTTGCTTGGGCCTTAATGGTCGAGTGGCTAGCGCTCTGGCGCTCGATACCACAGGTTTAGGGGTCGAGTCCCGGCGGTGCCATGGATGTTTGTAGTGGTTCGGAATCCACTTTAAACCGTAGGTACCGGTCTAATAGGTACGTGATGCAAAGTGAGTAACGTCTGTGCAGCGCTTGCCTTAAGGCATTCAAGACAGCTGTCTAAGTGTTTGCCAGCTGCATTAGAAAAAAAGATGTTTTTTTTTTTTTTTTTTGCTTTTCATTTATTAGAATTGCATGAATATATGTGTCTATTCACTATATTTTAAAATTTTTAAAATAATAAGCAAAAAAATGGATCTTGTTTATCCCCAAATTCTCATCAGACAGCATTGCCATCATAGTTTTATACACTTTATTATAAATGCCATCAAGTCTGAAGGTGTGATTACAACGGTTGTTGTCTGTGTGTACGAACTTGGGCTCTCCTGCATACTAGCTGCTCAAGTCGAAAAAATAATACAAATGGTAATATTTATTTTCCAAACTATAAAATTAATCAAGAGTGGAAGTTTGAATTTTTTAATCAGCTCTTATCTTTATAAAAGAAGATAAATTTCCAATAAAACCACGATTAAAGTAAAATCATCATAACCCTAATAAATAAAAATAAAAATGAATGTCCCATCCGTGTAGCATGTTTAATGGCGATTGCAGGATTCAATGTGATTGTATGATTCAATAATGTGCAACAGTTAAATATAAGCAATAACTGAAAGAATAAAGGTTTCACAATCATTAATAAAGAAGATTTTATGTCTTAATTCATTCATTTTTTTTTGTCTAAAATAAAATTACAATTCAATTTTTTTTATTCCACATCATGTCCTAATTAAATGCTGAAAAATGTATGGATCTGAAATTTACTGCCTGTTTATCGTGTATCCAAAATGTTCGCCAGCATAGTACATTTACATGAAGTGAAATTATACAAAATATTAACAACAAATATTTTTATTACAAAACTATAATGTTACTAATATACGACTTGCTAATAAATTTATACTAACTGAAAAACAAAAGAGTGTTTTACAACTTAATAATGCCATCTGAGGAGATATTTCCGAACTTTCACTTTCGGTGATTGTTGATGTGCTGTGCATATATAAAGCATAATTCCAAGTACAAGACTTACAACATACTACTGAAATTTAAAGATAACAAAGCAATTAATCAGCGGTTATTGCGCTGAAATTATCTGAAATGTGAAATTTTCAGAAATTGCGATTGAAACAAATTAGACATACCATTTCCCTTTTACTTACATTTTTTCTCAGCAAAACGGCTGAATAAAATTTGTTGAGAAAGCATGAAGTTGAAATCTGTAGTAGATTTCTGTCTTGCTTTTAACATAATTTTTTTTTTATATTCAATATGAAAAAGGAATTAAAAAAGTAATTCTACATTAAAAGAATTAAAAAAAAAAAGGAATAGTACAATGAAAGAATTAAAAAAGGAATCGTATATTAAAAATAAAAACGCATCCTACATTATTTTTAAGCATATTTATTTCAAAAATGGGAAAGCACAAGATTTGCAACATTTTCGAAAAAACAAATAAATATATTTGATTGACTAATATCAAATTTTTTTGAAATCCAGAACGCAATCACACCTGTAATGAATATCTCTGAGAAATAAATATACTAAGTAAATACAATATACTGCTATTTAATGTACTAATATATTACATAGTAAAACGATTTTGTTTTTAGAAACACCTCCAGATATTTAAGGTGATATCTCTTAGCTTCAAAAAATGTTTAAGACAATTACAATTCTTTATTACCCAAATACTTTATTCAACTAATAAAATTAAAAACAGCAAACAAGAACTGAGTGACTCACATATGTCTTATGACTGAGTGACTAATCCATTTCCCAACTCAGTGACTTTTTAACTGGAAGTACTTCTAACTTTTTGAAGCGCAATCCTTTGGCATCAGATAAATGCTGAAGTGCCATTCAACATATGTAAATTTCCTCAGTGCAAAAACATCTCAGAGTAAACTAATGGCTCTAAAGATAACATGACATGTGACATGCTGTTGACTGATATACTGAGTACACTGAGTGACTAAGAAATTTCGTAACTGAGCGACTTCGTCTCAGGAAACACTTCGCAGTACTTAAGGTACAATCCCTTGATTTGGATGCATGTTGATGTGCTGTTCACCTGTCATTTCATAGCCTGGCCCCCCTCCCTCCAAGTGACGTCACACACATACACCAAAAATTTACGATCTTTTCCAGTCGGAGCTCTACTAATTATCAGGGCTATAAATTTTAGCGATTTATCCCTAGCGCCAGAATTTATGATGAGACATGCCGCCATGTTTTACGACTAAGTGACGACATGCGAAGTGACTGCCACCTGGCGAGCATTTTTATAGCCACGACAAACTCAGGGTGAAAAGTGTCATTGTAAATCTTCGCTTAGTTGTTTCTCACTTTTTCGTTTCGAAACTTTCTTTTTTTTTTTCTTTTTCTTTTTGTAGCAGTCTCTTTTTTAAACGAAACCTTGATGAGCTCTGGACTTTTTTTTATTCTCTGAGCTGACTCTAACTGGTTTTTGAGTTTCCCTTTGTGTTGGTAAATCCTCCTTGCCTATTAAAACAATGCGGGTTATGTTTGTTTTCTGTTGTTTTGATGAGAAATCTGTACAAAGTAGGGTTTTTAGAATGGCTTTTTCTTCCTTATTTGGTGTTAGACTTTCAAATGCTCTCAGAATGCTAAATCTTTTGAGCTTTTCTGAAAGATTTATTCGTTTGATAAACAAACCAAATACGCATTAATAATTTTTTCATTTGAATAGATATTTTCAATATGCAAAATTAGTTACAAAAAAATCTCAACGAATTAAAACTGCTTCTAAGATTTCCCTACGAAGAGATTTTTTGCATTGATATCTATATTTTATTAAACTTTATTGAAACACCGAAAAAAATTGAGTAAATTATATTTACTAATTCGTTCATATTGAAAAATAAGATTTTTTTAGCAAATTAATTTTTTTTAACAATTATATCAAATTCTTAAATAATTAAAATATTACATGTTCATTGTTAATTATGTTATACATAGTCAATTATTAAAATGTCCATAGTCAATTAATAAAAAGTACATAGTCAATTATTAAAATGTCCATAGTCAATTATTAAAAAGTACATAGTCAATTATTAAAATGTCCATAGTCAATTATTAAAAAGTACATAGTCAAATATATTATACATAGTCAATTAGTAAAATGTACATAGTCAATTATGTCCAATTCTTAAATATAAATTCATAAAGTTGAAATACTGAATATAATTATTATTTTCTGTAATTATCACATGAGCATACTGTTATTAGTCAATTATTAAAATGTGCATAGTCAATTATGTCCATTTCTTAAATATAAATTCATAAAGTTGAAATACTGAATATAATTATTATTTTCTGTAATTATCACATGAGCATACTGTTATTAGTCAATTACTAAAATGTGCATAGTCAATTATGTCCAATTCTTAAATATAAATTCATAAAGTTGAAATACTGAATATAATTATTATTTTCTGTAATTATCACATGAGCATACTGTTATTAGTCAATTATTAAAATGTGCATAGTCAATTATGTCCAATTCTTAAATATAAATTCATAAAGTTGAAGTACTGAATATAATTATTATTTTCTGTAATTATCACATGAGCATACTGTTATTAGTCAATTATTAAAATGTGCATAGTCAATTATGTCCATTTCTTAAATATAAATTCATAAAGTTGAAATACTGAAAATAATTATTATTTTCTGTAATTATCATAGCATACTGTATGTATAAATTATTATCATAATGCAAATTGGTTAAGTGGCAAAAAAAAATTTTTTTTTTGTGGCAATTCAGTTATTACATTACGTTAATGCTCTGGACATTACATTTCTAAAAAATTTTCTCTTTTACAATGTAATAAAACTAATTAATAGACTAAAATTTATGGATCAATTGACTATTTGAATATTATAGATTTAGCGGTGGAGCCTGATAGCTGAGTGACTAGCGCTTGGTGCCACAGGTTTCGGATTCGAGTTCCGGCTGTGCCATAGATGTTTGTAATGGTTCGGAATCCATAGGTTCTCAGTACCAACACGACTGCAGATCGCTGTGCATAGGGCTGACAACTCTATTCCATAAAAAGGAAAGCATCTCCTGTCTGAAAATATGCCAGTAGCAGAAGGCCATAGTCCAACGTGAACTGTAGTGCCAGGGACTTTGTTACGGCCTTGGCCCATAATGCGGCTGTTGTGCCAATGAAGAAGATATAGCGGTGATTGTGGTTAAGTGATTTCCATCTTCTCACACATAGAATTTCCTGCCATATAAATGAAAACAACCTCAGGAATTAGTCCTATCAAACATTTTTCAGAATTCCATCAGAATTATTGTTTTTGTACATAGGTGATGTATAAGAACGGAATCAAAAGCTAGAGACTTATGTCATATGGTTTTAAAGCAATTTTCTTTGTCTACTTAATGACATTTAAAATACTACTACTACACCACACCGCATCACTATGCCTAGAGTTGAGTTGCCCCTTTATAGTTTGGGAATGATGTGGGTGAGAAGTCTGATTGAGCTCTGTGACGCTCTAAGGTCATATAAGACCGGGACCTACGGCTTAAAGTGGATTCCGAACTACTAGAAACATCCATGGCACCGCTGGAACGCAAACTCGGAATCTGTGGTACCGAGCGCAAGAGTTCTAACCACTCGACCATCAGGCTCCAATTAAAAATAATAGATTAAGTTCACTTTAAAAAATATTATTGTCGATTTGGCTGGCTGAATTTTCTCTTCGTTTCTATTATTTGTAATGTAAAAGAAGTTATATTTAGAGACTTGTTGTTATAATTGTTCAACATAAGATAATTTTATCAAAGAATGAAAGGGGCTTTACAAAGTGAAAGAAAATGAATATGTTTATTTTATCATGACTCAATTAAATTAATAATTATAGTGTATCATTAATTGTTATAAAATTAAACGCATGAAACTTACATAATTTCAAAATGAAATGATTCACTATAATCAATTGTTTTTCACAATTTAATTTCTTAAAACACATTTACTTTTAAAAAATTAATTAACAAAATTAATCTCTTCTCACGAGCCTCTTATACAACACTTTCCTACTCAACAGTTATTATCTCTTTATACCACAAAGTGGGACCACCAACACTTTGGCGACGGAAAAACAGTCGCCAGCAAAATTTAATTCAATTTTCCCATCCTCGCTACAACCATAAGTAGGAAGAGTTAAAAGCTGGAACTTTAAATAGCCGGCGAACTGACCCGAAAAGAGCCTTTTAATTTCGCCATAAAATTGCTTACCTAGCTCTGGCAAACCGCTAACCGCGTCAGCATTTACCTTCCCCCCCTCGCCAACCGTCATTTCATAATACTTAAACACTTATAAGCCTACCCCCTACATCCCCCCGTATTTAACCTATCAACAATAAACCGCGTGTAACCATTTAAAGCGTTGACTTCCGCTGGACGCAGTATCCTTCCGCTCCGTAGGTGATTCGGTAGTCTCCCTTCGCCACCGCGAAAGAGAGCGAGCTAATTAATTCTCCATAATTAACAGCGCGTTCGCTAATTACGGAGGTAAATATGCGCGAAGGCATCTGCCTTGATGAGTTACTATGATGGACGAAGGTTGGGTTGCCACGCAATTGTCTTGGCGAGACCTTGTCGGATGGATAGTCGCCAAAACGGAAAATGCTCCTGTTGGGAGATAGTGGAAATGCCATCCATTTTTGGTTTATTAGAATGTAGGGGGGAAATGCAGTAGTTTAGATGTTTACTTTGATTAAAATCGCATAGATTACATTTTATGTGAAGGTATATGGCTATTTAAATAATTTGGAATATAATTAGAAGTACGGCTATTTAAATAATTTAGAATATAATTAGAAGTATGGATATTTATATAATCAGAAGTATGGATATTTATGTAGTTAGAAGTATGGCTATTTATATAATTAGAATTATGGCTATTTAAAAAAAATTTAGTTTTTGATGTTATTATAATGGGGACCATATTGGTTAATTTTTAACAGAAAAAGTTGATTGTAACCTGGTTTGTTTAGTACATTTCTATAAATTAGTTTAAATTTTTCTAAAGTAATAGTATGAGTTTTCATATTTTTTTATGTGTAAAATGATATTTTATTATAGTGTGAAAACATTTTGCTTTCCCTAGTTTTTTTTTTTCTTTTTTTTTTTAATATAACATATCACATTGAGATATTTTTACTAATAAAAAATTTCGTATCGAAATCTTTCAAATGTTTTAAATATTGTCACATTAGCCTCCCGTTATATCATGCATGTAAAGAGATAAAGAAATAGAGTTTTATAACGGGAAGCTTTACAAGGATTTTGAAATTTTTTTTACCTGCAAAGCAAAGCTGGAAATATTCAAAAGTACAATTCAACGAATAGCGATATATTGACTAGCTGTAGTAATGATTTTATTATAATGCATTTAATAGGTTTTTAAAAGATAACTCGAGTAAATTAAAAATAAATAAATAAATACCACCCTGATAGCTCCTTCTAAATCAAATCTAACATTTTAGTAATAATAGGCAATTCATCAACACCAGATTTTGAATTTATTGAATAAAGATTAAAAAAAATTAAAGATTAAAGATAGATTAGAATAAAAATTAAAATTGCTGAAAACTAAAGTAAAAAATACAATATTGTGGGAAATAATTCAAAGTAGTCAAAGTAGTTGATTAAATAATGAATTTAAATCAATTATTAAGTAATTCAGCCACTTAATTTATTCCACTAACGCATTAATTCTAAATATAAAATAATTTCTTTAGAAAATAAATTTTTACAAATTTAAATGAAATTTAATTATAAAAGAATGATATTTTAATGATTTTAATTTAAATGAATTTTGTGAAATTAACATACAAAACTAATTTTTAATACTTTTAACCATGGGATTTGCAATATACAAGTATTCAGTATATTGCAAATCTACAAATAATAAATGTTGTCGTTTATCATTTGCACTGAATACAATGAAGAGACGAAGATTTAAGAAGTAAAGATTTGGCCAAGGAATTAAAACTAATAATATTCAGTAAAAGAAATTCACAAACATATATTAAAAGAAACACAATGCTTATTTAAATAAAACGTGCATTTTCTTGTCGATAAACAAGTTTTTTAATTGGGATATGTCGACAAGAATTAACTAAGAATGAATCCTTTGTATGTAAATCAATAGACAAGGCAGCAATAATTTGTCATTATTATTTTTAAATATTTCGTGTTTTGTTAGAATTAATATCTGTGATCTATTTGATGTCCACTACAACTACAGAACAATGAAAGCTTATATGCATTATGAAATAATAATCATGAAAATACAAATTATAAAATTATTTAGGAGTGATATATGTATTTCCCTTCCCTTATCATGATTAAACTTATAATTACACGATAATTACATGAACACGGCACTAGTTAGTGTATCGTTCAGTATATTGAAATTTCAATGACTGGATCATAAAATCATAGATGCTTATACTATTGTGATTTGGTATTTTGGAATCCAGAATTCTTAGAATATGTGTATGCATTAATGTATTTTATTATTTTAACAATGTCGCCAACAATATCAATATGACACCAGCAATAACGCTTAATAGATTTAAATTTTCGATTTACAATAATTGACTATGAAATACTAGAATCTGAAATTTGCTGTTCATGTGTTGGGATTCCTAACAGAGGAAGTTCAGTTCAAGTAGCCAAATAATAATTTGTTCACATTTACATCTGAGATACACAAGATAAATTTACTGACTGTAGCTTATTCCGAACTAAGCCAATGAATCGAACTAAAACTTTTCATTAGAAATAAAAAAAAAAAAATTGCTAACAGAAATTTTATTGAATTCTAGAAAACGGAATGAAGTTGCGCTGTTTACATCTCTCTTTTAGGAGCATTCCTTAAAAATAGCAATGACAACAAAGATTGTGTGCTGTATAGGAAAACATCCCTGGTGCACTCTGAATAAATCGGTATTTGTTACATATCTATCATAAAAGTGAGCAATAACTTGCTAACTACTTTTCAATACTTCATTGTAATATTTTAATTGTTGACGGTTCTTGAAATTGCTATCATGTAACTATCATCATATCACATGTAGCCATAAATACCATCATGTGTCCATCATCTATACCCCATCTAAATGTAATTGCCATCATTATTTTATTATTTATTATCCTACGCCATCTATGACTGTTCAGCCATAGGACGCCGAGACTGTTCAGCCATGCCACGCCTATGTTATAATGTCATCAGGCGCATCGACAGGTTCAGTGCAGTTCTGCATGTGATCGCCATCAGTATTGGCAATCCACATAATGGACAGATCCCATCCGAAGCCAAACCAATGTGGTGGAGATGTGCCTTCAGGCAGTTAAGGCCTATTGTCAGCGCGTTCCAAGTGCATAGGTATAAATATCATGTAGTCACCTATACCACATGTAATCATAAATACCACTAAATGATGGTATTTATGGTTACATGTGGTATAGGTACACAAGTAACCATAAACAAGTAACCATAAATACCATCACAATTATGGTTACACAAGTAACCATAAATACCATCATGTAATCACCATCAATACCATATACAATTATAAAGTACTGTGATGTAACCATCATCAATACCATGTTGTAACCCTCATCAATACCACATGCAACCATCATCAATACCATCATGTAACCATCACTAATACCACATGTACTATTATCATCATGCCCCATAAACTGTTTCTAATATTTGAAATATTCTGTACTTGATTATATGCACTGGCATATAAGTAATTGTATACATATTCATTTTCTGTACATGTTAGCTTCTAAATTATTAAACATTTCAGCTTCAGACATTCTTAAAACAATTGGAAACATTTTTGGTGTGAATTCACTCGAGTTGGCTGGAGGGATAAAGACCCAGAGCTGGAACTCCGGTCCGTCGCCAAGCTATCTTTTAAATTGGCACAAAAGAGATATAGAAGCGCCTATAGAAAATGATGATCTGAACAGTGGCTTGAATAATAAATGCCTTGTGCGGTCGTTTCGAAATGAAACCGTCCTCTACCTGAGGTTATAAATCTCTGTCCTATGTGACAGTCGCTTCCTTCCTGCACTTAGTTCCCCAAACCACTCATAATTCATCCCGCCTGCGCTATGGAGTTATTGTTATGGACTCCGGACCTCGGGTTATAAATGGTGGTTCGCTTGTAACTAGTCTCGGGATGTTGTGCTCAAATAAAATCAGATGGCCTGCTAGTTATTCTTTATTCTTTGCCAGCAACGTGTGGTACGAATATTTTCAGGTAGATAAAGACTGTGCTAAATTCGTGGTAAATTGTAAATCATTCGCATGAGAAGAATTTAATGTTTAAAGTATTTGTATGATTAAAACTGTTTGGATGTCGTAGTAGAATACATTATTTGGCTCTAGATGTTGGAAATTAAATCAGATGGCGTACTGTCTTTTAAATACTGTGGTATGGATTATTAGATGAATAAGCCATATGCTTTGTTCATATTAATGTGAAAATTATTCACATGAGATGCATTTAATGTTTAAAACATTATCGTGATTAAAGTCCTTTAGATAACAAACTGGAACAAAAAAAATAATCTATGAACATTAAAATAAAATTAAGTGCCTAGTTATTTTTTTTCAGCGCTGTTGAAAACTAATGATATGGGTTTTTAAATAAGTGCAACTTATTTAAATTTTGAATAAATTGTGAATCGCTATTTAAACGAATTTTTATAATTAGAATTTAACATGTTTAAAAGTTAATTTAATTTTATGTTCTGAAATCATATTGATTATGGTCCTCAGGTTATAAACACAGAGGCTTGCATATAACTAATCTCGAAATTTTGAGCCGGGATAAAATCAAATGGCCTACTATAGTTTTTTACACTGTTTTAAAAATTACTATATAAATTTTCAGTTAAATTAAGATTGTTCTAAAATAAGAGTGTAATCGTGCTTCTTCCTACGCACTGCAAGAGCGCCTCCTGTGGTCTTCAGGAGAAATGGTCAGTAGGCTCGAGACTCTCATCCGAGAGGAAGTACAGCGTAAGAAGTGTTGTGGCGGTGCCATGGATGTTCGTAGTAGTTCGGAATCCACTTTAAACCGTAGATCCCGATCTGTTTAACCCTCGTGTGCACAAGAAGACTGTAGACTGACAAATCAAACCAAATCTCTATGGTCATTTTGTACACACTTTGCATTAATTATTCCGGGATCTACAGTTTAACGTGGATTCCGAACCACTCACAAACATCTATGCCGCCACCAAGATTCGATCCTAAGCCTCTGGTACCAACGGGCAGAGCGCTAGCCAATTGGCCATCAGGCCGCCAGATAGATTTAGATTCAGATATCAGAATCATCAATTGATCACACAATTGCACTTAAAAGCAACTAAGTCAGTCAACTAAGAATTTGACTAACGTAGCTACTTTAGAAGAATTTTACTGAAATTGATATATTACTTACATGTCATTTCATATTGTTGAAAATAAAAAAAAAAAAAAAAAAATCCAACGATATACAGGTTTATTCGAACGGATTGAGTTGAGGTTGTTGAAGCATATAAAATCCATTTATTTTGATATGCCAAACAAACTTTTAGGGTTGGCGAAGCATGTCAAAATACATTTATTTTACATTGGAACATGTAGGTAGAACCATTTTGTGGGCGCGCCAGCGATACCAGAATAATAATAAACTAATGTAGATATTATTTTGCTAAACAGATTTATTAACCAATGTGTGCACAATGTTACAAAAAGTACTCAAAATTTGCATTTTGCAGTACTCAGAAAGCAGTGCATGTCTCAGAATCATGAATTGATGAACTTGTTCAACTATTTTAAGGCTCACTGTCACGCGCTATTGATTCAACAACATTTGTGACGTGAGTTATCATCAATAGTTACAGTAATTTAATCTTAGGCACATGGCTTTTCAATATCAGTGGGGGATCGTGATTAGACAGATTATGGTGGCAGTTAATTCCTGCCTATCCAAAATACAGGAAAGATGCAAATCTTTAACATAACTATTAGTTGAACTACTTGAATCTATTTGGACATACTGGACTTTTGTGCTGGTTGAATCACTTGATACTACTTGAACATACTGGATTTTTTTACTGGTTGAATTGTTTGTTACTACTTGAACATACTGACTGAAAATTTTCATACTACTTGAACATACATGATTCTTGTACTGGTTGAATTGTTTGTTACTACTTGAACATACTGACTGAAAATTTTCATACTACTTGAACATACATGATTCTTGTACTGGTTGAATTGTTTGTTACTACTTGAACACACTGACTGAAATTTTTCATACTATTTGAACATATTGATTGAAATTTTTCATACTACTTGAACATACATGATTCTTGTACTGGTTGAATTGTTTGTTACTACTTGAACACACTGATTGAAATTTTTCATACTACTTGAACATATTGATTGAAATTTTTCATACTACTTGAACATACATGATTCTTGTACTGGTTGAATTGTTTGTTACTACTTGAACACACTGACTGAAATTTTTCATACTACTTGAACATATTGATTGAAATTTTTCATACTGAAATTTTTCTTGAACATACATGATTCTTGTACTGGTTGAATTGTTTGTTACTACTTGAACACACTGACTGAAATTTTTCATACTACTTGAACATATTGATTGAAATTTTTCATACTACTTGAACATACTGACTGAAATTTTTCATACTACTTGAACATACATGATTCTTGTACTCGTTGAATTGTTTGTTACTACTTGAACACACTGACTGAAATTTTTCATACTACTTGAACATAGTGACTGAAATTTTTCATTCTACTTGAACATACTGACTGAAATTTTTTATACTCCTTAAACATTTTGGATTCTTAAACATAACTGTCTGAAATGTGAGGCAATAGTACTGAAATTACAGGCGTTTTATAAAAAAAATGCAGAGATGTCCTCATTAAATCTGGTCATGAATACGCAAAATACATAAATAAATAAGTAAATAAATAAATAAAAGATTTGAATAATGATGACTCATATTGTTCACATTACTTTCGGACAAACAGTGCCTTTATGTGCGAAGATATATGTACTAATAATTTGTTTTCTAATTTTTGACTACTCTTGAAAACCTTTCCTTCCCCTTGTATAAATCTTTTCTGTTAGCTAATTCCATAAAAAAATTAATTTGCGAAGTTGATAATCAAAATTTATATACGTTAATTCATTGTTCAAAGACATCGAAGTTGATTCAAAAGTAATACAATAATATGTATTAACGTTAGATGCGGTAATATTAGCTTGAATGCTTTACATTTTCTGAAGACACACATATTTGATTGGAATATGCGTTTTATTACTTGACAAAACTATTAGAAATAGCATGATTGATATTATATGTGAATGCATCAATACTACAAAATCTATCTTTAGTTATCATATACCTGTATTTAATATAATTTGTATAAGACAAAAAATGGAATGTATTATATTATATGACTTATTTTTTTCAATTACAATGAAAAGGTTTTCACAGAAATGTTTACAGCTATGAACTAAAATGCATGACTTTCCTCCACTTTTTCCTTTTAGTAAATCAATCTAAATACATAGCGTTCCAGTTCTTCATTTCATTTTTTCTGTTAGCAAGTCAGTACAAAGTTTTACAATTGTAATATCAATGAAAGTACCATATAAATTATAATATGATTGGAATACATGCTTGACACAACTCTTAGAAATAGCAAGACTGGTCTTATATTTGTATATATCAATAATGCCCAACATATCTTCAGTTATCATAGACCTGCATTTAATGTATTTCATATACGAAAAAAATGACTTATATTTTTTGTCAGTTGCAATGAAATACTTGCCACAAAAATGTTTGTAGCTATGAACTAAAATACATTACTTTCCTTCCTTTTTTTTATAAATCAATCTAAATATATAGCAATACATCAGTCCAAATACTACAGAACCTATCTTCAGTTATCATAGACCTGCATTTAATATATTTTGTATAAGAAAAAAACGAGATTTATGACTTATTTTTATTCAGTTACAATGATATTCAACTCTAATTTTCACAAAAATGTTTGCGGCTATGAACTAAAATACATGGTTTTGCTTCCTTTAGTAAATCAATCTAAATACATAGCATCCCTATTCTTTCTTCTTTATTTTGTGTTAGTTAAACCGGTACAAAATCATACAATTATAAATATTGCAAATTGGAATTTTTTGAGAAGAATCATTTTTTTACAGAGCGAATTGATTTAATTCTACCTTATTTAAAAGAAAAAGTTAGAAAAGTAACTACTTATTTCGCTAATAACCATTTTATTAATTTATCTTCATGCACGAACTTTAAAACATGTTAAAATAATTTAGTTTTAAGCTTTAATGTATATAATTAATAACAAGCATAAATATTTCGCGAAAACTGATGTAAAGAGAAAGCCTAATAATTTATTCAGTTTGCTGGCAGTTTAATTTGTCACCTAATTGTTATTCATTTTTATCTCAAAAAAATTAGCATCGTTTAAACAAAGAAAGGTCACCTTTATTTTTTTTACAGAGACAACTTAGCTGCTAGCAACCAACAAGAGACATCTCTACAATTTAGTACTTAATTGTTATGTAAATAATGAATTTGAAACCTTGAATGTTATTGATTAAGGTAATAAATTTTCAAATGTTTATTACTATGCACTTCACACGATTCATAGCTAGTTAGTTGTTTCTTTTTCTGTCTGAGGGAGCACCGACAGCGTTCCTGCTTGCAGGAGTTATCAGTTCTTTCATCAGTTAAATGAAATTTATGCCTTTTATGAAACGAAAATTTCCGTGTTTTATCTTGATTGATGCTTTTTACGTACGAAAAGCAAAAAGCATAAAAATAAAAAATAAAAGAAGAAATATAATTTGTATGTATCTGCGAAATCAGTAAGAAATGGAAATCGCACGTGCCAGGCATATAATCTCTCTTGAAGTATATACCACGAACGATTCGCCTTTACGTTACCTTCAAGGAAAAAAGATGGTGGAGTTAAAAAAAAAAAAGAAGAATATAAATAAAAGGAAAATCTCTGAAATCTTTCTAAGTACTGCATGTTTTGACGCTAAAAGAATTATTTTGCAGGAATTAAAAAAATGATGAATGGCAGCAGTGTCTGCGTCGGAATTCTAAGAGGCTTGGAACCCATTTTGTTGAGCAGGATATGTCTTCATTAAAATTGGTGGGAAAGCATTTTTTTTTTGTCATGTCCATTCTCACGGTCAGCTAATATATTTGACAGTCTTATCAGCAGAGGATATTACATTAAGTTTTATCATTTCGAAAATTACTCGTATACCTGGATTGATATCGTTAAGTGGATGATTTATGGTGACCGATTATTTTAGGATGAAATTGCCTCTTTCAATTTTCTGTTGGAGTTTATCTTGATCTGCCATCAGCATCGTAATAGCTTGTTTATATGAATTTCAGTATAGTATTAGTGTTGACCATATTACAAATGAACGTGAATTTACTATTATCCAGTTTTTTTTTCTTTACAATTTTTCAGAGAAATTTCTCGAAACTATTTTGAAAAACACGTAAAACTCATCATGATCATTTTAATATATGGTGGTATTTCATAAATTAAGGATTCCAAAAGAATTTTTGAAAATTAATTTTTCTATTACGCATTTTGATTTTAAAATATGCTGGAATTACGCATTATCAAAATATGGGTAATAAAGCATATAATTTATATTCAGTTGTTAAATTTAATAAAGTCAACTTCATTTACCTCTTAATATGTGAACTTTCATGAATACCGATGTATATAAATGTTTCTTTTTTGTACAGCTGAAGGATTTGTGTAAAAACATCTTTTTTCTTTCTTTTTTTTTTTTTGGAAGTTTATTTTTCATTTTTCTTTTTTTTAATAATAATGACGAGTTAAAGTTCATTTTGTAAATAATCTGAAAAATAAAAGGTTTTTCATTAATCAAAAGCTTTCTTTATTACCACATCTACAAAAATAAATAATACTAAAAATTATTAAATAATAAATATGTTATTCTAATGCAGCTGACAAACACTTTGACAATTGTCTTTGATGCCTTAAGGCAAGCACTGCACTGACGTTACTCACTTAGCACTACCCAGGAGGTGCGTGTAGCTTGAAGATAAAAATAATAATGCATAAAATTTGGTTGCAAAAAGGAGAAGTTTACAATTTGATGTGCAAACTCAAAATATCTAATTAAATCTCTTGATATATTGTGTCTGTTTATAAATAATAATTATCTGTATTCTTACATACATGGCGAGTGTCAGCATGGTGTTTTCATTGTGAAATCTAAATAAGTGATAATGAATTTCTGGAGAGGAGTACTTGACTCCTAATTGAGAAAGAAGGGGGAAATAAAGGAAAGAGAGATTTGGTTTGGTTTGTCGCTCTATGGTCATCTTGTGCACACTTTAGGCTAATTAGATGGGGACCTACAATTTAACGTGGATTGAGTATGGTCATCTTGTGCACACTTTAGGCTAATTAGATGGGGACCTACAATTTAACGTGGATTGAGTATGGTCATCTTGTGCACACAATTTTTAGGCTAATTAGATGGGGACCTACAATTTAACGTGGATTGAGTATGGTCATCTTGTGCACACTTTAGGCTAATTAGATGGGGACCTACAATTTAACGTGGATTGAGTATGGTCATCTTGTGCACACTTTAGGCTAATTAGATGGGGACCTACAATTTAACGTGGATTGAGTATGGTCATCTTGTGCACACTTTAGGCTAATTAGATGGGGACCTACAATTTAACGTGGATTGAGTATGGTCATCTTGTGCACACTTTAGGCTAATTAGATGGGGACCTACAATTTAACGTGGATTGAGTATGGTCATCTTGTGCACACTTTAGGCTAATTAGATGGGGACCTACAATTTATCGTGGATTGAGTATGGTCATCTTGTGCACACTTTAGGCTAATTAGATGGGGACCTACAATTTAACGTGGATTGAGTATGGTCATCTTGTGCACACTTTTAGGCTAATTAGATGGGGACCTACAATTTAACGTGGATTGAGTATGGTCATCTTGTGCACACTTTAGGCTAATTAGATGGGGACCTACAATTTAACGTGGATTGAGTATGGTCATCTTGTGCACACTTTTAGGCTAATTAGATGGGGACCTACAATTTATCGTGGATTGAGTATGGTCATCTTGTGCACACTTTAGGCTAATTAGATGGGGACCTACAATTTATCGTGGATTGAGTATGGTCATCTTGTGCACACTTTAGGCTAATTAGATGGGGACCTACAATTTAACGTGGATTGAGTATGGTCATCTTGTGCACACTTTAGGCTAATTAGATGGGGACCTACAATTTATCGTGGATTGAGTATGGTCATCTTGTGCACACTTTAGGCTAATTAGATGGGGACCTACAATTTATCGTGGATTGAGTATGGTCATCTTGTGCACACTTTAGGCTGATTAGATGGGGACTTACAATTTAACGTGGATTGAGTATGGTCATCTTGTGCACACTTTAGGCTAATTAGATGAGGATCTACAATTTAACGTGGATTGAGTACCACTAACAAACATTCATGACACCGCCAGTTATTAAATGATATGGGACTTACAATTTAACGTGGATTGAGTATGGTCATCATGTGCACACTTTAGGCTAATTAGATGAGGATCTGCAATTTAACGTGGATTGAGTACCACTAACAAACATTCATGACACCGCCAATTATTAAATGATATGGGACTTACAATTTAACGTGGATTGAGTATGGTCATCATGTGCACACTTTAGGCTAATTAGATGAGGATCTGCAATTTAACGTGGATTGAGTACCACTAACAAACATTCTTCACACCGCCAGTTATTAAATGATATGGGACTTACAATTTAACGTGGATTGAGTATGGTCATCATGTGCACACTTTAGGCTAATTAGATGAGGATCTGCAATTTAACGTGGATTGAGTATGGTCATCATTTGCACACTTTAGGCTAATTAGATGGGGACCTACAATTTATCGTGGATTGAGTATGGTCATCTTGCCTTTAGGCTAAATGAGATGGGGACTTACAATTTAACGTGGATTGAGTATGGTCATCTTGTGCACACTTTAGGCTAATTAGATGAGGATCTACAATTTAACGTGGATTGAGTACCACTAACAAACATTCTTCACACCGCCAGTTATTAAATGATATGGGACTTACAATTTAACGTGGATTGAGTATGGTCATCATGTGCACACTTTAGGCTAATTAGATGAGGATCTACAATTTAACGTGGATTGAGTACCACTAACAAACATTCATGACACCGCCAGTTATTATTAAATGATATGCATAAGTGATAAGCATTAAGTGATAAGTATAAATGTATTAAGTGATATGCACAATTTGATCTATGTCAAACATTCTGGTAAAAAAAGCTTTTTATTCAGCAGAACCAAAAAAATAATATCTTGAAAAAAGCTGAAAAATA
>BPLQ01012054.1:0-227471 GCA_021605075.1 Caerostris darwini
AGTATGTATTGATTTTTTTTAAGCGGACTTCTTTTAAAAGTAATTATGCGTAAATTTGCCAATCGGGTTATTTCCGTTAGAGTAAAAGAAGTTTTGGAATAACGAAAAAACAAACAAAAAAACTAAAATTACTATGAGATATTTGCTAATATTTTGCTGCAAACGTCAAACAATCTTATACACGTATGCTTCTAAAACTTAAGCCTACAGAATTAAAGAAACTGAAATTATTTTATTTTAATTCTTTTTTCACCCCTTTTGATAAATCAAAATTTTTATTATAATTTCATAAGCGAATTTTAAATATAAGAAAAAGCCACAAAGCAACTTGCACATATATATATATACACTCATTTCTACGATCATGAAATTATGTTTTCATTAATAAAGCTATCTTCAAATTATTTAAGCTTTCAGTTTTATTGATCAATTGATTTTTTTCTATTAGGTTTTTTTTTATTTGTTTTTTTATATTGTATATTTTTATTTTTTATTTGATCTATTTACAACATAAATAATTACTACCAATGTAGCAAATGTTTCTTTTACTTCTTAAATTATACATCTATATTAGTAACATTTAGATTATTTAACATTTGATTTTATATTTATATTAGTACCGGACTCGTTACTCAGTGGCAATGCTCGCCGACGGTGAGCATTAGGGCCGAGATTCAATCAGTTGGCGGTTTTGTTGTAGATACTGTTTCAAATAAAGAAAGAGCTTCGGTGGCGTTTGTGATGTTCAGCATCTTGCTTCGCGAGTCGGACTACTTCGTGGAAGTTTTCAGTGTTTTCTCCCATACGATTCCCTAAAAGTCATCCCAGAAGGCACTACCCTCTTTCTTAAGAGGCAAGGATTCTACGTACGGTTGTTCCACCACGACAGAAGCTGCCCCCTCCTTCTATGAGGCCGAACGGTATTTTGGACTTGATCTACATGTTACTGTTTACCAAGTGGAGATAAGACACCACAGCAGATTTCTAGTAATAAACTTTTTACTGCATTTATTTAAAAAAAATTTGAAGTTTTCATAAATAAGATAATAATAATTATCGCAAAAATATTTTCGTTTCTTTAAAAAAAATTTGTAGTCATTGATTAATAATAAAAAAATTATAAAAAATTATAATAATGATATTAATACAGATATAAAAAATTAATACTGGTATAAATAATTAATAATGACATAATTTCTTAAAGAGAATAATTAAACTTTCGCTCATATATTTTTGTTTTTGTTTTTTACTTTCAACAGATACTTTGCATTTGCAAAAAATTTGCTATTAAAATTAATCGAACGTCGGCACATTGCATAACTACATGTCCTCGCATGTAAGATTTACGCCCTAGATAATCATCCTATTATGTGAATCGCGCGCTGTTATGTTTGATAAGGAGGCTCAAACTGTGTTGTAAGGGTTCAGCAACGCAATGTTAACAGCTTTGTCTAAATCATTAAATCACTATAGTAACTTGACAGTTTCAACTACTTATGTCTTCAGGTATAATGCGCATCGACAATCAGATGTAGCCGAGATTATACTATCGTTTTAGAGCAGATAATTACATCTCCACGTTATTTATTACCCATGTAAAATGTTAAACGTAGACCACCAAGAATTGGAGCATGAAGCCTATAATTTAATATTAAAGGATTATCTTGCAGATGTTTACGGCACTTCTTCTAGTAATTTTTTTCACAGAAAAACACTGCACAGAACATTTTCTCTGTGAAGAAAACATCTGAAGTTCATACACAACATAGAACTATTTTATTTTATATTCGATATTATTAATAAAAGGTCCATGTAGTTAAATAAAAAGGCTCAATAAATATTGCAATGTTAAAAAATTTTTTTTTTTATTGAATTGAAAGCACTTTCAAGAGAGATAAAGTCTCTTTAGCTCAAATTTATCATGTGGCAGCATCACAATGTTATAAATACATAATAATTCAAATAAGAATAGATGAAAAGACAATATAACACATGAACTTTGTGAAAAATAATTAACACACGAACTTTGTGAAAAATAATTAACACACGAACTTTGTGAAAAATAATTAAAAAATGAAAAATATTAACACACGAACTTTGTGAAAATAATTAACACACGAACTTTGTGAAAAATAATTAACACACGAATGAAAAATAATTAACACACGAACTTTGTGAAAAATAATTAACACACGAACTTTGTGAAAATAATTAACACACGAACTTTGTGAAAAATAATTAACACACGAACTTTGTGAAAAATAATTAATACACGAACTTTGTGAAAAATAATTAACACACGAACTTTGTGAAAAGACAATATAACACACGAACTTTGTGAAAAGGCAATATGTACACGAACTTTATGAAAAGACAATACAACACACGAACTTTATGAAAAAATAACATTATACATGAACTTTATAAAAACATTAATATAACTAATGAATTGTATTGACGATACATTAGAAGAATTTTTGAATTAAGTGTGGAATAAGGCTGAGAAATATATTGAAGCATTTTAAATAAACAACGCTCAATATAATATTATTTTAATATTTATGTTTACTTTTTTTATTAAACTAGAACCAGATTGTATTTCAAGCTTTTTATCATTCATCAAAATCTATCTTTTTCTTTTTATTGCCTTTCATATGACATTTTAAAAATAAAAATGCCATGTACAGGGTCACGGCCTTAGCATCTCTAATCTAACACAAAATCTAACAGAAAAAAAAAAAAAAAAAAAAAAAAAAAAAACTGATTTCCTTATTTTTTCTCTGTTACCTTTTTTATGATTCTACAGAAGATTCATTTAGACATTCCATAATTATAATAAATCCTGATATCGCCTGAAAGCCGTATGGTTTGATTACATGTTAGCATATCAATTTCCAATGTTTGTACCTTGGTTATCAAAGCTAACTCAAACCACTTCAGCTACAAAATGTCCGACTGTTTTGAATTTCTAATTATGTATTATACTTTATCGGTTGAAAAATCATATATCAAAAATCATTCAGCTATCACCGGAACATGAAAAACCGTCAAGACGATGATTGAATAATATAATTGCAGCATAATTTGACCTTAGGGTCACTTTTTTCGGAGAAGAAAATTGTCTTATTTATTAATTTCTGTATTTGAATATTTATTGTCATTACTTCTCATTCATTTGCTTTGGTACCTGTTTTGATGGATGCCAGGTATCAAATGTGGTTTATTTAATTGTATTAAGTGGGAAAATTCGATGATATCAGTATTATTTATATCATCGAATGGTGTCATTCGATGATATATTAATAATTATATTCTTTATTCATATAAAGAAATATGTATAAAAACTACATTGCAAGGAATTTTAAGATACAAAATCGGTTAGTATATATATATATATATTTTTTTTTTTTTTCTTTCTTTTTTCCATTTTTTTTGTTTGGATATGACGCTGCGTCCCCCTTACTTTTTTCTATATCTTCTAATTGCCTTTTTAATGCTTGCTACACCTTTTTCACCTCAGTATTTGGAGATAAAAGCCTCTAAGATCCAGGTAGGTTTAAGAAAGAAGAAGAAGTACTTTTCCAACAAACTTAAGAAGTTTGTTGGAAAAGTAAAGCATGATGTTGGATTGTCCTTGTATAGGGTTACATGTTAACATCGGGGCTAAAGCATTGTGTAGAGTTGCATGTTAGCATATTGATGGTATAATGAATCTTGTTCTTTATTTAAATATTTTTAAAAAATTTAAATTAACACCCAAAACTTGCGTATTGGAAACAACTTCATTATTATTTTTTTTTGTGAAGCATAATTTTTTTATATGAAGCCCACGGCTTTCAACTTTCCTTCCTGGTGTCTCTATAATTGTGCGCAGTTTTTGAAACCACTACCTGTGAGGGCGCATTTAAGCTATTAAAAGCATTTGCCATGAATTGGAGGTCAGAGTATGAAGACATGAATTTGAAAGGAAAATCAAACTAAAATTATAATGATCGAACAATAGAGGATCACTGATGCAAAAATCGAAAGAAAAAATAAGGGGGGGCTGATTTTGGGCTAAGAATTGTAAATATTATAGGTTTGTTCTACTAAATACTAATGACAGAAATACTGCAATTTTTAAAAATATGTACAGATTTGTTTTAATTGACGAAAACTTTTTTGAAGTAGCTTTATTGACTTGAAAAGTCAATAAAGTTAGCAAAATGTTGTATTGCATATTTAAAATATTTAATATAGTTTAGTTAAGAAAAATTTATAGACAAATTAAATTAAATGTATAGATATAAAAATTATTCATAAATATCAGATTTTATTAAAAGGATTGAAGAGTATTTTATTATATATATATATATATATTATATAATTTTTTAGCAAAATAATTAAACAATTAAAGAACCTCGTATTATGTTATATAGTAGGTTACCAATTTGCAATGACTAAAATTTGTGACATTAGAAGCTAAATAAAATCAAAATATATAATCTATTGCAATAAAAGAAGCATACGAAATAAAAAATTCACTGTATAAAATATTGGATATTGAACTCTGATAAGAATATTTTGTATTCAGCACAAATATATATATATCGTCTGCTGCTATTTTATCGAGGAAATAAACATTATTAAATAAATGGCTTTGTCGATAGCACACATAAACTACGTCACAATCTGAAATAGTAGATGATTTATACAACCAGTTTCAAGTACCATCTGAAAAAGAGAGATGAAAAAGGATTTTGAAAAAAGATTATCTTTGATCAAAACATTCGTTATTCGTATTGAACTGTCACTACGACAACTGAAAACTATGATATAAAATAATTTATCTTGTGTTGAATTCAATCATAAAAAAATTGCAACAAGTTAATAGAATTAGCAATCATGAACTACTTAATCGAACCATCGATAGTTAAATTTCCTTGAAGAATAATACTATTCAATAATAGTGATCTAATAAAGGTTTTTAAAATATATGCTACACCGTGTTGGAAAAGTATGTTTTTAATGAAATAAATATGTATTTTCTTTTAGTTTTAAAAATATATTAAAGACGCCTAACTCATTTTATCCAATATCTGTAAAAGAGTTCTGTTTGTACCGAACTGAATCGAATCGAATCTTAATTGTAATCGAACCGTCGATAGTTAAATTTCTGTGAAAAATAATGCTATTCAATGATAGTGACATAATAAAGGTTTTTAAAATATATGCTATACTGTGTTGGAAAAGTATGTTTTTAAGGAAATAAATATGTAATTTCTTTTAGTTTTAAAAATATATTAAAGACACATAAGCAATTTCGTTCAATATCTTTAAAAAGACCATTTCAAAATTGCTTGTATTTCGATTCTAATTAACTGGAAAAATGATAACAATTTATAATAAATTTATAAATATTTATATATTATTTATAATAAATATACATTAATTTTTTATTTATCAATTATAATTGTTTTATTAGTAAATAGTCGTGTTAATATTTTTCTGCTATTTTAAGGCAATAATTATTTTTTTATATATTTTATATATTATTTTATTATATATTGTTATATTTATTTTAAAGCAATTTATTTATTATGCTTAGAAGTAAATACATTTAATCGTGTTATTTGCAAATAAATTCAATTTTTTTTTTCAATTTTGAACACTTAAAATCGATTTTATTCTTTAAAAATTGGAAATACATCTTCGCAGTGACTGTACATGCCAGACGTGGCACGTTAAAACCGTAATATGAGAGGAAAAACGGTGCAATTAATTTTTATATTAAAGTGATTACTGTTTATTTTTCTTTTTGATCTTCCTGATAAGATCTTATTTGCTAAACTTTTTTTTAAATTTATTCTTGCGAGCTCTGTATGAGATAAAAATTAAAATTATATTATAAATTACAATAAAAATGAAAGGCAAATCTGTATATGATTACACCTTTTCAAATCAGTACACGGTGCATTTAGTGATTTAGTAGATTTAAATGACTACTAATTTTTTTTACCATTCTTGGCTTAGAATAAATGGATGTTTTTTGAAGTTTATCATGATTGATTATGAAAATATAACAATAAGGAAATCATTGGATATACCAAAACAGAAGCCCCTTAGATTTATTTGACTTTATAATTTTGCAGTGTTAACAAACTGCCCAATTTTATACAATTATTTTTGCCAAGTCCCACATCCATCATTTAAGAAAGGAAAAATTAGGATAATTGCAAATCTTATCTACTAAAATAATTGTGAAGAATGTCTCATAAAAATCGTGCAGATTATCGGACAATATTATCGTAGATTACACAAGTCAACCATGAAAAATCTTTTTTAGTAATTTGGGCTATCTTTATGTTTCTTTACAAGCTGAATTCAAAACATAACAATTAAATTATCACAAGATGCACCATTTTCTGGCAAAAAGCATTTTTATCTTATGTAAGAATGCATCGAAATTTTTTAAAGAAAACTGCAAATAACTTGCGTAAATCAAATATTCTTATGAGTATGTAACATTACCTTTCCATCCAGTGTAGCTATAAATAATCCTTTCAAGCAAGCAGATATTTTCCACGTGTCGTCATTGCAAATTATTAAATTGATTTATGTTATTTATTACGTCATTTCACCTCGTGTTTTTTTTCTTTATTGATTGCATTGCGCTCAGTAAAATAGCAAGCCATGGTTGCATTAACAATTCCTTATAGCTTTTATATTTGGAATGAAATTCTCATCAAGAAACACCAAAGGAACATAATACAATTTGCGAGAAAATGCATGTACCTATCCTAGCTTAAATAACATTAAGTCTTGGCCACCAGTAAAATGTATATCACAAAGTGGAAAATAATATTTAAGCAGTTACAGTTTTATGCGAAGGTTCTCATATAGTATACATAAGAAAAATTCAGCGTTTGTGTTTGGTAGACCTTTAAACAAATTTTACTCCCACCATTGCCCATTAAATTAAAAATTTATATTCACTAACCGTGAAAAGAACTAATACCTATGCAAAACTATACCTATGCTAACACCGTACCTATGCAAAACATTTTCTCGTTTATCAAAAGCAAAGTTAAAAGAAGGTGTTCTCTACAAAAACATAGTTGTGAAACAGTAATGGAAAACAAAAGAAATAGCTGGTATTTTTTAAGTTTTTGGAAATCAGAAAGATTCTAATTAAGAAAATATTTCAAAATATGTAAAAAAATTTAAAGAACTCGGGGTAATATGAATTTGAACGTTCATTTTCTATATTCACAGAAATTTCTTTTCCTTGGAAATTCTTAAATCAATGAATGAATAACAAGGTCAGCATTTAAAAATTTTTTTTATAATGAAAAAATTACATAAAGGTCGTTGGATATAAATATGATTGGAGATAACTGCTAGTCACTGTAAAAGATAAAAAGCTACTTTTACCAGAAAAAACGTTAAGAAAATATAGAATTTTATATTACTATAAGGAAACACAAACTATTTTTTATACTACAAAATTAAATTGAATAGCCTATAAGTTACCGTATATAGATAGATGTGTTATTATATAAAGAAAAATTGTCCTATCTATTTACCATAACGTTCATAATTAAGATAATTTTTCACTTTTGGTCGATTCTCTCCAGAACTACTAAGCAAATTTAAATGAAATGAAATATGAACGCAGGTTAGTATGGCACAAAAATAATAACTTCAAGTGTATGACTCCTCAGCTCCAGAAGTTCTAAAACAAAGCATATAATATCGAACACAAAAATGGGTTAATAGGAGATCACCTTCCCTACAGTTATATAACTCCCACAGCGTTATATCCCATTGAAAGTCACGTAATTTCTGAATCCTTGAGGTAGCTGGCTCTAATCCACCAGCAACGTTATTTTCAGACAATGGATGTTCCTCAGCTGTAAAGTTGTTTTTGACTTCCAAGAGCGTTTCAGACATGCTCCATGGGCCTAGTTCAGGATACGTATCTGACAAATATCCCAACTTTTCAGAAATTAGTTGACCAGATGAGATCTATGCGTGATGGACAAATTTCGATCTTCATTTGTCATTATGGCTCTTTGATGTCCAGGCTTTTTCTAGACGGATTCGGTATCTTTAAATGGTGCCCATATGTTGTATATGATTCTGGTCACATTGCAGTCTCTTGTAATCTGAGATTGAAGCAGCCCTATTTCAGGTCTCCCATCTATGTGACACCTAATTCAATCATTTAAACTTTAATGGTTATTCACTTTGTCTCACTTAAGATCAGAAATTCGCTGAGGTATCTGAGCAAATGTAAAAAGGAAATTACCATATCAATTCCAGAGCCTGTTACGAAATATACACTACTCACTGTCTGATTTTGTATTCAACACAATATACCCGCATCTTTGCTAGGAAATTTTGGTTTTATCTTTCTTTTAACACTTCAGAGAAAATCGGCAAAATATGCAATTTCTCTTTTTTTAAAGCTTGAATAGCCAAACTATATAGCTTGATAATCAAAGAGAGATTTATAGTCAATAAAGTAAGCTTGAATAGTCAATATCCTTTCAAAATTAACAACCATCTTATTTTTCTTTAATTAATTTAAGAAAATAGGATTGAGGTGTAGCAAAAGAGTCAAGGAATAAAAAAGATAAATAATTAAAATGATTGTACGATATAAATCTTTATATTGATATTACTTTTTTAAATATATATAACTATCGATTATTACGTATAAATAAATATACGACGTGTATACATTTAACGAGTAACACAATATGCAACATATCAATAGTATTTATTAAATTCACGAAATATTGCATCCAAATTACACATATAATCTTTGCACTTGGGAATTAAATCTATATTTGACATTTTTTGTAATTTGTCTTATTCTTTTTATTAATCTATAGAAGCGAACTATATATCAGGCGGAACAATACAGATTTGGGGTAAGTATAGCTTTTCCCTGTTATGATTTATTAGTTAATGATTCTACTAAGTATAGGACTGCAACTACTAATCTTTCTTGCTGTTTCCACAAACGATCTATCAGATGGTGTTTTTCTTTAATTGTACTGGTCTATCAATAAACCATACCCATTCCCATTAATTTTTTTTAACATTTATGATAAGGTTTGATCAAATCTCCTCGACTGATTTAGTATTTGCCATACATTAAAATAAATTTCTCATCATCAGAGGTGGCTTGGAATCAATAATAGTAAAATGAAATGATTGGAATAGATTTGATTACAAATTTTTATTATGAAAATAAATCATGTTGATCTCTGAACACATTCATAACCTTTAAAAATAATATCCTCTATATTTAAAATAAAATATAAGACGTACAATAAAAAAATTGAATTTTTTTCATTTTTAAAAATAGTTTTCACATAATTTTCCTAATAAATTAGATACTAACAGAATCAAATTAATATACGGATATCAAAAATATTTTCCTTTATTTGAAACAGATGAAAATTCATTAAAAAGTACGACGATTCCTTTTTAAGAATTAAAAAGTTCGGTTTTGTATTTACTATTACACACACACACACACACACAAATATTTTAGAACTTTCTTTTGGTTAATAACCTGCTTCTATAAAAATTTAAAAAGCTGGCTAAGTAAGATTAAAATATTTCATTATGTATTAAAAAACATAATTTAAATATTTAAAAGATTGTAATACATTTAAATGAAACATTTTTGAAATCACTTTGTAATTTCTGAAAAGTGGCATAAATTATAAAATTGTTATCCCTTCGGTGTTCATAAGATTCTGAAACAATGGTAAATTGTTCATTGCAGAATTATTCAGAAGTCTCTGAAGAAAAATATATGAAACATATGAAAATTGTTTTCCAATGGCCAACCAATTGATCCGTGCAAAAATTTGGTAAAATCATAGCATTATCGAAGATTCGGCATTATCTAAGATTTAACAATGAAGTCCTGCTACAATGCATCTAAGTATCACCACCACAGTTGGGTACAATTATCTCTATTAAGATCTAAAGATGTAAGGTGAATATCTTCATTAAAATCTAAGATTATCTAGAGATTTCCTTCGTGATGCTCGGGCCCATTTCCTCGTAAAATATGCTGGCCTACATCATAATCTCGTGTACCCCAGGTGTAAACGCGGACATTATATTACAGCATTATCTACGCATAGTATTATTACGTATAGCATTAACAAAGTTTCAACATTATCTAAGGTTTAACATTGGAGTCCTGCTACAACGCAACTATTGGAAGCGATCATCTCCAAAGATGTCCTTTATCAGACTGGCACCTATTTCCTCAAACAGAACGTAGACATTTTCAGCCGTACATCATAATCGTGTTCACTCTAGTCGTAAACGCGGGCATTATAGTATAGCCTTATCTACATTTAGCATTATCCGAGATTCCGCATTATCTAGCAATATTTAAGATTTAATAGGTTGCAATGTAATTAAATTTCCCCACCACAAATGGAAGCGAACATCTCCAAAGATGTCTTTTGCGAGGATCGCAGCCATTTACACAAATCGAACTTAAAAATTTTCAGGCCTAAATCATAATCGTGTTCACTCCAAGCGTAAAAGCGGGCATTATAGTATGGCATTATCTACGTATAACATTATCCAAGATTCTGCATTATCTAAGTTTTAACATTGGAGATCGGCTGCAATGCAATTAAATTTCCCCACCACAAATGGAAGCGAACATCTCCAAAGATGTCTTTCGCGAGACTCGTACCCATTTCCTCAAAACGAATGTAAAAATTTTCAGGCCTACTTCATAATCATATTCACCGCAGGAGTAAACGCGGATATTATAATATAGCATTATCCAAGATTCTGCATTATCTAAGATTTAACATTGGCGTCCTGCAACAATGCAACTAAATTTCGCCACCTCAACTAGATATCAATCATATCTAAAGATGTCCTTTACGAGACTGGCACTCATTTCTTCAAAGAAAACATAAAAAATTCAGGTCTACATCATAATCGTGTTCATCACAGGCGTAAACGCGAGAACTATCTATTCGATTTCACTTATCGTGTCTGAATCGGGCTTCTACAGTTTGGAAATTCAACGATCGTCTATTTCGGCAAATTAAACACTTGAAATTAGCAATGAGATATTCATTTTAACATTTGATATTATGGTTATTTGACCCAAATCATATTATATTTTTACTCAAAATGCACACAGAAATGATTCACGAAGACGTGCACAAACTTTGGAAATTATGTTTAAAAAAAAAAAAAAAAAAAAGAATATTTGATGGACATGCTCTAAATTCCTCTTTTGCTAGATAACTCAAAGGGATGGCGGTTTAATGATATTTAATAATTTCAAATTATATAGTTAAAATATAGAAAAAAATCATGTTATTGATTCTTACCCATTAATCATCATTATTAGAAAAAAACACCGAGCAAAATGATGAGTAATAAACCGGGTAAACTTATCAATTAAATTAAGAGCCATTTTCATTACAATCAATAATACCGAATTGCAGCAAATGCGCACAGCACCACGGGAGCATTTCTTATAAATTATTCATAACTGTTTTGTTAGAAATAAGTAGTGAGCAGTTTACATTTAAAATGCTACTGTGCTACATCAATCACATTAATAAGGCAGGCCTGTGTTTATAGTGATGCAATAAGGAAATACCTGGTATTAAATCGTGGACGTAGGAAAACAAACCTATTTCAAACAGACCTTTCTCAAACAAAGCACAGCAATAACCATTTCTTATAGATAAGGAGATATTGTCTTGCAAAAGTGGACATGTGGTCTTGGAACCAAGGTATTTTGAATAAACTCTCTCACGCACTTCAGATATTCTATCACGCAGGGCTAGCTTTTATCGCTTAAGTTATTTACCAATAAAAAAAACAGGTACCCTTTAAATTAGCATTTTTCATGTCATATTTGTATAGCTGGTAATGAGGCAACCACTACATGAATTTAGATAGTAACAGAAAACAGCATTAGACGTTGCATCACTACAACAGAGTGCCTTTTAAATAAGAAAAAAATTTTTTGATTTGAAAATTACCGCAAAATGTTTTCCTTTTCATATTCGCATTTTAATTTAAATGTTTTCTAAAAAGATTAGCCATTCTTTTCGAAATTTATGTTAATTAACATTTAACATATTAACATTTTTGTTGCACTTTTAAAGCTCATGAAATCTGTACAAGATACATAAAGTAGAATTTCGTTAATTTCACGACAATAAAAGAAAATAGTAAGATGAAAATGTTGTTGTTGTCAAATCTCGGTTACATTGTCCTATGGCCATTTTCCTGTAGAACTACAGGTATGTTAATTAACATTTAACATATTAACATTTTTGTTGTACTTTAAAAGCTTATGAAATCTGTACAAGATACAAAAGTAGCATTTCATTAATTTCTCAACAATAACATTTAACATATTAATATTTTTGTTGCACTTTAAAAGCTTATGAAACCTATACAAGATACAAAAAAGTAGCATTGCATTAATTTCACGACAATAATAGAAATTAATAGGATGAAAATGCTGTTTTCCTCGAATTCCGGTTACATTAACCTATGGCCGTTTTCCTGTAGAACGACTGGTATGATAATTAAGATTTAACATTTTTAGTGCACTTTAAAAGCTTCTGTACAAGATAAAAAAATACAAAAGCCATTTACCTGTAGAACGACAAGTATGTGGTGGATTCAGTGTTATCCAGGGAGGTCGCTTCAGTTTGCTGAGAGAAGCCTATTGAGAAAAAGATTCAATATTACGCAGGGAAAACATGCGTTGCATTGATAACTTCTCTCACTTATTAATTTTTGTTATTTTTATAATAATTTCTTAACGGATGTGAGTTAAAATTGAATTGTAAATAAATATACAAAACAAATCAACTGAAGAATAATTAAAATAATATTTTTCCTGTAGTTTTTTTTTTTTTTTTTTTTTTTTTTTTTTTTTTTTTTTTTTTTTTTTTTTTTTTTTTTGAACTACACTATAAAAAATTAAAAACAAATTTGTAGCTAATGTCTTTTCCTTTTTACAATTTACAACTTTTTAAAAATATTTAACAAAAACATTTCGAAAAAATTATTGAATAAAAAAGATTGTTAATGTAGAAATGATTATAAAGAGTGATCACGAAGAATTTAACAAATTTAAATAAAATAGAAAAAAATTATTTTTTCCTATTAAAGTGAAGGATAGAATTTTATTTATCTGGGTTTCTAGTTGTTTTCTATGCTTCTAGATTTGTCTTATTATTTTTTAACGAACAACTTGATAATTCATAATATCTGATTCTAGTAAGCAATTAATTTCTTGCAATTAAAATAATCTTATAAGTATAGATAAAAAAAAATTACGCAATTTGAAAAAAATATTAGAAAAGGAACATTCCTATTGAATTTACATCTCTAAGGCTATAAAAATTGCATGTCTTGTAAATATAATAAGATTTTTTTTATAGATAAACTACTTCAGTTCAACACTTAAAAAAAAAAAAACTTAACATGACCAGTGTTGATTGCTATCAGACTACCTGAAATATAATACCTATCGATAAGCAAGTTGTATTACGAAAAACATTTTTAGAAAGAAAAAAATAGTCTTAAAAGCTGCAATATCAGAATTTCTACATGGTTGCTTCATTCGTAGAAAAGGTTTTACACTTATGTTTTAACGACCCGGAACTATTTAATATTAGAGAGACATGCGTGTTGAATTTATGCATCTGATCCTCTTTTATAGATAAAAGAAAAAAAATGTTTTGTGTCTTATTGTGTTGATAATGAGACATGTTTACCAAACATCTTAAGTTTGCGGATCCTTCAATCCTTCTTCTGTTTACGTATTTTTTTTTATTAGTTTTGGTATTCAAATGGTGGTGATTTCGATTTAATGGTAGGAAGTAAAACAGGACGTCTAGCACTTTCGATTTGTTATCTTTTGCTGCGTTACATTGGTGCCAAAAAAGATCTAATTACAGCTGGAGATTCAATATATTAGTTTGTCGCTCTACGGTCATTTTTGCACACATTAGGCTAATTAGACCGGGACCTACAGTTTAACATCGATTCCGAACCACTAACAAACATCCATATCACCGCCAGGATTCGAACCTTTGTGCGACTAATCCTCAGTGGCCTGCAAAGCGGGACGGACATCCCATGAGTAATCTATTCATGAATAGGGGGAAAAGGGACAGCTTCTGTTGTGATGGAGCATCCGTAGGTAAAAGTCTGACTTGACTCCGTGACGCTCGTACAGATATGAAACAGAGACCTAAGGCTTAAAGTGGATTCCGAATCACTTCAAGCTTCCATGGTACCGCCGGGAGTAGAAGACGAAACCTGTGGCGCCTAACGTCAGAGCACTAGGCACTCTGTCATTCAGACCCGAATTCGAATCTGAAGCCTGTGGTATCAAAGGCCAGAGTGCTAGCCAATTTGCCATCAGGCTGCTCAACATGGAGGAACTTGCGTTATCGCTTTTAGCCTATGGTTTTGCTAATTTCAGAATGGGGACATTTCTTTGTTATTTGGAAGTTTTATGATATACGCTGGAGAAATTACACATTTTGGAAGCATTTTTCATGATAATCGCATCACATTTGTACATTATCTGTGACAAATTTGGAAATCCTTTGCCAAGAATTCCCAATGTCTACAATCGCCTCTTATCTACTAATTTTTAAATCAATTATTGTAGCTCTCATAATTTTTTTCTGTTTAATATAAACTATAATAATAAAAAGAACGAATGCTCTTAAGTTTTAAAAGTAAATCCACATTTGAGATTCGTGAAATAAAGACATCAGGAAAAATTCCACCAAGCACTCAAAGTGTCGAAGCGATACATTGTGTTACAATCCTAGTGAATTTACTTGTTTCTTTAAAGTAATGAATTAACGTACATTATAAATGAGAATCGAAATGTTTTCTCAACTGTCACTGTCAAGCACATGGCGATATTTATACATAAGAGTTCATTCATAATAGTATGAATAAACTCTTTTACCAATATTTATACATCAGTCTCCTCATGGTCCAGTTTTAGTTATTTATTAAAAACAATTACAAGGAAAATGCATCACATTTGCAGTATAGAGAACATCTTCGAAGACTAGCATTAGGCTACCTGTTGTAGACGATTTGAAATATTTACAGATGCTGTCCTTACAGCTTCTTTTCTAAAAACAGCGACTGAATCACATGATGTCAGCGTATTTGAACCTGCACATAAATCTATGTGCAACCGTAATAGTCACTCGTGTTACCAAGGGGGTCATGAATACATTGTCTAATCATTCAGCTACTGGATATTATTATTAAACTCGGCAAAATTAGGAGTTGGAGATGTGTGCTACTTTATAAAATAATAAATAAAATTTTCCATGCAAATTTTATTCAAAAAAATTGTTAACTTTTCTTCAATAAAAGAGAACTATTGAAGGATTGAAGAAAATAAGAAAGAAAATAAGGACTTGTGCAAGATAAATGAAGTTTGGGAGATGTATTGGCATATCTGAAAGACTAGGTCTATTATAATTTCCCTCTAGATGAATAAGTATTAGAGAGCCAATATAAACATGAAAACTACGTTTACTTTAAAAATGCACGATGTGAACGATTTTTATTTTCTAGATTGGCGTAGAGATCTAGATCTGTCAAAAATCAACGAAGAAGGCAATATCAATAGTGCTACATATTGAATCTACAGCAGAAATTCGATTTTTTCGATTCGATTTTTCGCATCAGAGTGCCGAAACAAACGATAACAAATTGAACCTGCCAGACGCTTTGTTACGTTCTTACTATTAACTCAAAATCATCGTCACCTTCTACTTCGATGGTGTCAAGCTATAATTCATTAGAGGGCGAAGTGATCTGTTAACTTCTTAGATGACAGATGTTTCCGTCTGATGCCAGTGATGGCCCTATACTAGTTAGAAGTAGGCCAGATGAGCTCATGGAGCCAATCGGTCTACGTCTTAGACAGTATATTATATATATATATACCAGGAGTTATGCTCTGGGCAGCAATTTCCTATGACAGCAGAAGCACTCTCTTCATTATACCACATACCTTGACAACAATTTTTTACGTTAGATTGATGATTGAACAGGTTGTGTTGTCATTTTTATCACTATTTTAGGTGACGTTTTCCAACACGATAATGCTCATCCTCATACAGCTGCTGTCACTGAATACTCTCTACAGTATCGACATGCTGTCTTGGCCTGATCATATATGATCAGGCCAAGATAACGATTCAGATATGATTAAAGATCAACAGATATGGGACATTATTGGACTTCAAATCCCGCGTCATTCACAAACAGCACAGACAGTTGCTGATTTGACTGACAAAGTGTAGCAGACACGGAACTCCAACTCATAAAAAGATATAAATATAACCTATACAAAAAAAAGGCATGCGCCTTTGCATGCTTGTATTTAAAATCGTAGAGATTACACAGTTTATTGATGCACCAACATTACACATTTCAAATGGTTCTTAATGGTTCTAAATGGTTCAAACTTATAACCTAGAAACTTTAATCGAATAATTGCATTAAGTAGAAAAATAATTTTACTAAATTTCTTTCCTCTGAGCTAATTTCTTCTTAATGCTGTTAATTTTTAAATATATTTTTTTGTATTTTAAATTCTAGAAATAATAATTAAATTGATTTCTAAAGTCTTGTCTTTACATATATATTACATATATATATAATATTTATATAATAAGGTTTGTTTATTTTTAAGAAAATACTTCTATATTCGTTATTTTATAGAATAGGTCTCAATAAATAATAATCATTAATTTTTATTGTATTAGTTTTTAATATTTTCACAGCCACTTAATAAAACTTATTTTAAATTAATTATTTGAAATTAAATAAAAAGGCAATCCGAATGCAATTTATTTTGCTAAATTTTCAGCATAAAATAAACTCAATAGTAATATTATTTTGATATCTCAGTGTAGTTATTTCAAAAGAAAAAAACAATAACAATTTGCCATTAACTAGAGTAATATGTAACTGTCAAACTATTCAATCATCCGTATTGACTGTAGAATATATCCTTTGTAAATTATTTAGTAGTTAATGGAATTGGTATTTTGAACCATTAATCCGCTTAATTTGTTGACTACTTTATTATGGGAACACTATTTCTGTAGCAACGAAATTCACTGTGATAGTAGAGGAGATTAATATCTTCTTTCATGAATAACTGCTCCACATTTGTATGTTCTATTAAATTTATGGTTGGGGAAGGGGAATGCTACGAACAGGAATCCAATGCAAGAAGACTAATTTGCACTAGAAATATATCATTAGTAGAAATGGAAATGAAATAGTACAGTGGCTTCTCATTTTACGTCTTAGATAACGGGAGACGAAGAAGCGTGTATTGAAATATCAGGGAATATATTGGACTGCTTGGCGAGATTGCGTGACTATGTTTCCTAAATAAAGAACATGAAATAACAAGGGGATGTTTATCGAGAGGCTTGAGTATCCCACAAAATTTTAAACAAATTTTAGTATTTAGAGAAGGGGTACATTACATTAAGAAAATGTAGTGCTAGTAGTAACATCTCAGTATAGAGTTATTTCAAAAGAAAAAACAAAAATTTGTTATGACACTAGAGTAATATGTAATTGTTAAACTATGGGAAGACTATTTTGATAATCAACGAAATTCTCTGGGATAGTAGAGGAGATTGATATCTTCTTTTATGAATAACTGCTCCACATTTGTATGTTCTATTAAATTTATGGTTTGGGGAAAGGCATGCTACGAACAGGAATCCAATGTTAGAAGACTAATTTGCACAAGAAATATATCATTAGTAGAAATAGAACTCTAAGATATGAAATAGTGCAGTAGCTTCTTATTTTACTTCTTAGATAACGAGAGACTAAGAAGAAGCGTGTATTGAAACAGTGGAAATGTATTGGACGTCTTGGCCAGATTGCGTGACTATGTTTCTTAAATAAAGAACATGAAATAACAAGGGAATGTTTATCGAGAGGCTACAAAATCCCACAGCATTTTAAGCAAATTTTAGTATTTAGAGATGGGGCATATCATATTACGAAAAGTAGTGCTAGTAGGAATCAAATTTTTATGTTATTCCATATAGAAAATTCTTTTTTTATTAGTGAAACACTTATTTGCTCCTCAAGTTTCTATTAATCTTCTTTACACGTACAATATTTTCTTTTTGTTTTTTTAGTTTTAAATGCTGTCTTATCTGTTTTAACGCATAGTTCTCGAATTTCTGATTTTAATTGCTGTGAAAAAGGTTTCCTGTCTTTGAAACAGTAGGCAATTTCTTTTTGTATAATCCTACATCTTTTTTGATAATATTGTGTTACAACTGCTATTAAAAATGATATATGAAAGTATCTAATAAAAAAAGGTGTTTTTCATAGTTCAACAGTCTGTGACTTGAAAAATAACCAGGATTAGCATCTTATAGAGTCTGATATCTAATATTTCAGTATTTAGGTTTCAATCCTTTGATAATGGTACATTTTTAATAGAATTTATCTAAGATGTCACAAGTTAAGATAATTGATTTAGAATGAATTAATCAATTAATTAAATTAATTATTTTATTTCAAGGAATTGATTAATTTCTTGAAATAAAAAAATAGATATGATTCTTTACATTACTTCTTAGTTATAATTGATAAATTAATTTTCTGATGTCTTATAAGGTAATTTTTTTCCAAATAAATATTGTCAATGATAATTAATATCAAATGTAAATTATAAACAATAATTTATAAAAGAGTTTTAACGAAGTAAATTCCCTCTAATTTATTTTTTAAATATATTTTCAAACTATAAGCAAAATATCTAAATTTTATATTATGTGCTAATTTAAAATTTCAACATAGGCAACTTTAACAAGTTAGAAATTTAGTAATTAGTGTTTAACATGATGCAGAATTTCTATTTTTTTTAATAATTTTTACTTGCGCTCAGAATCATATATTAATAATGGCTCAAGTATAGATCTTCGAAGATAGTCGTGACAATTTCATCAGCAACAATCGGCTACATTTTATCTTCACCTGCGTTTCCAAAATAACAGGTAATTCCTGCATCATCCATCAAGATGTAAAATCAGATAAAGTTTTTGTTGTCTAAAGTGTCAAGTGCAATGTCTTAATTTTCGCACGTGAACTACTTTTTTCATAAACGATGTTATTGGGTACATGCTTTCACCTAGAAAAAATATTTTTTGTTCTTATCTTACTCGGGGAGTTAAACTCTGTTTCTGATTTCTTCAAAACTGGTTTTTCCTTCATGTTGAGTAATTGTGGGAAATGTTGCAGGAATTTTATGTTTTCTTTATCTGTATGCGAATCAATCTAAATCTACATCTTTTTCTTAGGGAGGAGGATTTTGGTAAATCCCTCATTTATATGTCACTGCTTTTATGTGTCTGTTTTGCTTATGTGTAACTTTAATAGATTTTAGTCAAATTTATTAAAAAAATATTGTTGCATGAATTTTATGTGCATGTCTCTAATTGGAAGTTATCTAATCTCTCTCTCGCCCAACTATATTTTTTCCCAAATTCTATTCCAATCGAGCAGATATTTTAAGGGATGCAAGAATTTGCGTTTCCAAAACAATCGCAAACTCTTCTTAATCATATACAATATATTAATTCATGCAAATAGATGCGTTATTTTTTTTATAAAATTGAGAAATCTTTTAGAAAAATTCGGAAAAATTTTAAGTTAATTATAAAAAAGCATAATACAAATATTTTTATTTTAAACTTTTGTTAAATAATATTTCAAATATTATCCAGTATTAATTATATAACTAAATATTGTTTAGAATATTTTTTATAAAAATCAACTTAATAAATCCAATTATAAATCTCACATTGTTGTGCATGTTATGTAAGCATCCCTTTCAAAATCATCTCTTTTAACACTTCATTAAAAATATTAAATATGTAAAGGTTGTAACTAAAAAAAAGTAACAAATACTATTTAATACAAAAAAATCAACATACTTACAGACAATCCTTTGGTGGCAGTGAGAATTTCCACAGATAATCTCTATGGAAAATACTGTTGAATATCAGTTAATCTTTGATGGAATGCATCAAGGCTATAAAAACTGTTGAATATCAGTTAATAATACTGTTGACTAACAGTTAATCTTTGATGAAATGCATCGATGATAATCCAAACCAAGTGTTCTGCATATTCCAAAGGATTGTTCAAGAAATTGCAGTAGTAATTCGGGCTTGCAAATCATGTGGCATTTACTTTATTTTTTGCAAAGTCCTATATCCCTTTCAAAATCATCTCTTTTAACACTTTATTAAAAATATTAAATATGTAAAGGATGCATAAAAAAAGTAACTAATCTTATTTAATACAATAAATCAACATACCTTTACAGACAATCTTTTGGTGGCAGGGAGAATTTCCACAGATAATCTTCATAGAAAATATTGTTTAATATCTCTTAATCTTTGATGAAATGCATCAATGTTATAAAAACTGTTGAATATCAGTTAATCATAGTGTTGACTAACAGTTAATCTTTGATGAACAAACCAAGTGTTCTGTATGTTCAAAAGATTGTTCAAGAAATTGCAGTAGTAATTCGGGCTTACAAATCATGTGGCATTTACTTTATTTTTTGCAAGTCCTATAGAAGAAACTATAGATCTACTGAAGAAAGCAGCCATAATATTGGACTATCGCTTCCAATCATCATGTCAGGGAATGCAACATTTAATGCTTCCCTACGTCTGAACTTCAGTAAGATGCTGTACCATCCTGTTGAAAGTCATCGATGGATGCAGCTGATCAAATTTGGTTCTAATAAATCAAGATAAATATCTCTTGTTCCGTTTTTTCTACTAAAATGAAAGAACTAATAATCTGATCATGCAATATGCGCGCAATAAGCATTCACTTTTGAAGTATCACGAACAACTTCAAACACTTGATGATTTTCTGACCTCCACATTAGAACACTGTGGCAATTGTCTTTTCTAAATAAACATGAAATATCGATTACGAAAAGTTGTGATTTAAAATTTGAGAATCATTCTCATTGCATTCAAAGAAATTTTAAAGTTCTGAGTTTATCATTCGATTCTAGCGTTTGCTTTGTGACTTTAAGATTTATGCTCGCGTTAGCTGCTTTATCTCAATTTATCCAATTACTCTTAAGAAGAAATCAGAAAAAAGAAATAAGTAGAGATAATACAAAATTAAAAAAAGATCTTGAGATAATCCGTGGACTTTGTAGCGTTTGCATATTCTGTATTTTTTAAGCATACAAAGGAAGTTTCTGTGAACAACATCATGCCCCATAAATTTTGGAATTCCCCCACATAGTGATGCCGATCTAACCAATTTTGTACGACTGTTAAGCGTTTAAAATTTGAGAATCATTTTCAATGAAATTAGCTAATTGGGATTAACCATGTATAATTTTCTGGAAGATAATCCAGAAATATTCTATTGTATTAGAAGGCAGATTTGGTTTATCGCTCTACGTAATTTTACACGCACACTTTAAGCTATTTAAACCAGGGTCTACAGTTTAACGTGGGTTCCGAACCACTAGCAAATAACCATGCCACTGCCAGGATTCGAACCTGAAGCATATGGTACCAAAGACCATAGCGCTAGTCAATTGATCATCAGGCGTTAGTAGGCAGAGAAGATATAGATCGACATTTCAATGTGTTAATCTCAAATTGGCTGTACCTATAAGTAATGTTTTTGCCTATACAAGAGCAAGCGGCTTGATGGACAAATGGCTAGCCCTCTGGCCTTTGGTACTACAGGCTTCAGGTTCAAATCCTGGCGATGGCATGGTTGTTTGTTAATGGTTCGGAATCCAAGTTAAACTGTAGGTCCCGGTCAAATTAGCACAAAGTGTGCATAAAATGACCGTAAAGCGACAAACCAAACCTATACAAGAGTAAACATTGCCAAACTATATTTGTAATCTTAAGGGCTTTTAAATATTTTAGCTAATAGTTTAATTGTTTCTATTGGTGTATCAATTGTAAATAGTGTTAATAAAATATTGTAATAATCATTTCATCCATTTATCTAGGTTTGGTTTGGCTTGGGTTTTCTCTCTAAGGTCATCTTGTGCACACGAGGACTAAATAGACCGGGACCTACAGTTTAAAGCCGATTCCGAACCACTACAATAAACCATGGCTTGAATCCGAAACTTGTGATACCGAGTGCCAGAGCACTTCAATTTATCTGAGAGTTGAATAGATTCTTTTTAAAAAAGTATACCAAGGTTTTTCCACATTTAGATATCAGAGATAATCTTTATGGGAAAGTACTGTCGATTATCAGTTAAGTTTGATAAAATGTATCAATGCTGTTTGCAATCATAAAGACATTCCTGGGAATAATAATTTTCCCACCAGAAACACAGAAATACATTATGATATATTATAAAAAAATCTTCAATTCATGATATCATACAGAAAAGAATACTGATTTCAATTTTTTTTTGCCGTCCATTGCCAAATTTGTCACGAAGCAATTTACTATGCTTATAATAGTGGTATATCTTTTTCACTGCCGCTTGTATATCAAATGACAATAACACACACACTGTATGAATGTCACGTGATTGACCTTATCAGGAGGAACCACGTGCCATTCCATATAAAATTTTGTGTGGCAATTCCCCCCCACCCCATCTTTTCCTGGCATGTTTATTAATATTAACGTGTAACATACAAAATGCTAATGAGTAAATTATTGTCAAGTCAGCCAGGTTGCCTTTAATCTATTTTGAGATGAAGCAATTACAAATAATATAGTTGTAAAAAAATATTCTATAAATAAATGCACCGAATTTTTCCTTTTTGCAGAAAATATTAAAAAATTAAGGTAATAGATTATGTTTGCATGCATTATTTTTACCTAAATAAATGAAAGAAAAATTAATCTTATAATAATATCTAGTGAACTGCATACATCAAAAATAGAATGGTGAAAATCTTCAATGAAAAAGTAATAGTAAGTATCAATAATATGATTTAAAAGTTACTACTCTATATCAAACTATTTAGACATTGGAAGATATTGACCAAACATTTGCATCTGACAGTATATATCTTTGGTCAAGAAAATGCAACTAAAATGAAAAAAATTTGAAACATCACTTACGTTAATCTGCTAAATTTTTCAGTTCATCTTTCCCCAAAGCTATTTTAAATGAAAAATTTCAAACAAATTAAATTATTCGTTTGAGATAATCACTAAATATAGTTCACTTTTTCAGTGAAGTTTTTCGTAAAATTACTAACAACTATTTGTGTATTGAACAATGATAGTAATCTTTCGTCAAATGTTCAAAATGTTAAAATATGCACTTAAATACCTTATAATATTCAAATTAGTGCTAATATTTGTATTTGATACTACAAAAAAATGTATTTATTAGAAATATGATGAATATAATAGTAGCCACACTGCTCTAAACAAGTCATGTTATTTGTAAGCAAATAATAGAATTTACTTTCTTGAGACAAGAACGTATGTTTTAAATAAGCTTCTTAAATGTCAACAAAATAGCATGAATAATCAATTTTCAACAAAATTAAATTCTTAGCTTGTGCAAAACAACAGACATTGGATCTTAGTCTTGTTTGAACGCGGAATTTCATAAAATTTACTTAAAAATTTGGATATGCATCTATTATTTCTCAGGTTCTTTAAATTTTTATTTACAGAGTATGATATTGCTAACTGGCAAATCTAATGTTACTGTTAAGTGTTTTCATAAAAACAACAATAACAAGTAGTATAGTTGTACAAAGATTGATTGTAAAATAGGAATGTCTTCAAGATCTTCAAAAGACTTGCAAGAAATTTAAGCTTCCAGAGATTTGTAAAAAGGCAGAAAACTGCATTCGAATTTTTTACTTAATATGCTAAGGAAAGATATTTTTTGATTTACACATATTAGGTAACAAGTTGCACACTACGCTGGTGGACATCAATGGACAGTAAAAATGAAAGATATATTTTTATATACGAAGCAATAAAAAGTAATAACCAATACAGTTTAAGCTATCATATTATTTTTTATTACAAATGACTATCCACCACATGCTCGTTTAACTCATCATCATCATTGGAGCAACAGCCTCATGGTGGGCCAAGGCCGTCTGCTCTCTGGCAGATTTCTACATGGTAGTTTATTTTCTTTTTACGGAGTAGGGTTGAAAGCTTTACAGTCATATTATACCGGGTTGTGCTGTTTAAAGTGGATTCTGAACCGCTACAAATGCCATAACACGCCGGCAATCGAACCCCAAACCTGTGGCACCGAGAACTGGGGCCTGATCTCCTAGATCAGGCCCCGTTTGTTTAACTTTTTTCCTTCTAATGCAGCTGGCAAATAGACCGTGATCTTTCGCCATAAGGGATGCGCCGATGTTACTCACTTTGCATTACCCAGGGGGCGCGTGTAACTTGATGGTAAGCCAGCCACGGACGCGAATTAACAATGCCCCCGCAGCGCTCTACGATCATATTAGGACCGGGACCTACGGCAGTGGATTTCGAACCACTACAACAACCATGAGCAAAGCCGGGATTTGAACCCGATACCTGTGGTACCGAACGCCAGAGCGCTAGCCATTCGGCCATCAGGCCCCCGTTCGTTTAACTAAACACGCTAAATTAATAGATAACGGGAACAGTTAGGGCAATTGTGATAGTACACAAAAACTCTCTATTAGCTATTATTTTATAATGCTTGATTATTATATTAGTTTTAAAATATTCCATTTACAAAAATGGATTATAAAAGCTTTGTATTTTTATCAGCAACAGTTCCTAGAGGCACAAAAGGAAGGGGGAATGGTGATGTTATGTTGCATTTCTAAATCTCTAAACTCTAATTAAAATTCTAATATTTTATCACTGTCAAATCAATTTAGTGCGATTCTACCAATAAATGACGGCTTAGACTATTGAACGACTGACACACTTTGGCCACAATCATCAGCGCAAGGTGGTAATACCACTCAAGATGCTGGTTCGCTTTTCGTTACGATTAAAAAAAAGCAAGAACTCGATTGTTGAACCGGTTACTGAAACCAACACAATAAAAGATATTATGTACAATTTTTTATTTCTTATCTTTTCTGCACTTTTAATTCAAACACCTAGTACTGAAAGTGACTTTTTCCAGTTCATTAACTCCAAAATGGCTTGGATTCCGGATTACTTGTCGATTGCAATTGGCGAGTTCCAATTCCCTTTCATTGGGTTGCATCACCCTAAGAGACGCAGGTGTACTCTATTGTTCCAGGAGACGGCAGATGTTTCAACAATTGTCACTCATCGCAAAGTGGCGTTGCTTTGACAAGGAATCGTTGTCATTTACGGCGAAAGAGTGACACGCAAAGGAAGGCCGAAGCTCGATCTAAGTGACAGGCTCATTCTTTGTGATGAGATCGAGCTTTCTTCTGCAGATACTTCAGACGAGTGTTTATCTATATTAATAAGATAATATTTTTTTTTTTGTATTTTGATGTTAATGGATAGATTGAAAAACTTCATAATGTAATATAAAGGTTTAAACAATTTTGCATACATTATATTTTAGGTAATGTATAAAAATTACAAATAAAGGTAAAGTATATACAGTGTTGCATATATACAGTAAAGTATATACATATATACAGTAAAGTATTACAGTATATACAGTGTTGAAGTTTTCAAGTCGAAGCAGTCGAGCTTTCCTCTGCAGATACTTCAGACAAGTGTTTATCTATATTAATAAGATAATATATATATATTTTTTGTATTTAATAGGTATGCTATGTTAATATATTTATTAATGACTTGACCTGTTAATGGATAGATATAAAAACTTCATGATGTAAAATAAAAGTTTAGACAATTTTGGATACATTATATTTAAGGTAATGTATAAAAATTACGAATAAAGATGAAGTATAACATTACAGCTTTCTTCTGCAGATACTTCAGACGAGTGTTTATCTATATTGATAAGATAATATTTTTTTTGTGTGTTTTGATGTTAACAGATTGATTGAAAAACTTCATGATGTAATATAAAGGTTTAGACAATTTTGCATACATATATTTTAGGTAATGTATAAAAATTACAAATAAAGGTAAAGTATATACAGTGTTACATATATACAGTAAAGTATTACAGTATATACAGTGTTGAAGCTTTCAAGTCGAAGCAGTCGAGCTTTCCTCTGCAGACACTTCAGACGAGTGTTTATCCATATTAATAAGATAATATAGATATTTTTTGTATTTAATAGGTGCGCTACGTTAATATATTTATTAATGATTTGACCTGTTAATGGATAGATATAAAAACTTCATGCTGTAAAATAAAGGTTTAGACAATTTTGGATACTTTATATTTAAGGTAATGTATAAAAATTACGAATAAAGGTAAAGTATAATATTACACTGTTAAAACTTTCGAGTCGAAGTAGTCGAGCGTTCTTCTGCAGACACTTCAGACAAGTGTTTGTCTATATTAATAAGATTTTTTTTTTGTATTTTGATGTTAATGGATAGATTGAAAAACCTCATGATGTAAAATAAAAGTTTAGACAATTTTACATAAATTATATTTTATAGTGTATTACCTACAGTGGATAAAAAAAGTATTGGCAATTGCCTATAAATGATCATATTTGCTAACAAAGTATGTTTACAAATTTTATTTTAACATAGCGATTACAGAAGGAGAAAAGACAAACAAATGTAACGAAATTTTCATGTAAATATTTTTTTAGTCAAAATTCTCGAAAAAATCCAAAATTTACAAGATAAAAAAAGTATTGGCAAAATTATGAAATTGACAAAATTATGAGCGAAAACAAAATCAGTATATGTTTAGTACTTTGTATGCATACCTTCTGCATCTATAACAGCTTGTAATCTATTTCTCATAGAGGAAACTAAGGTCTTTGTTGTACTGTTGGGAATTTTGTGCCACTCTTGCAAGAGTAAACGTTTGAGGTCGTCTTTACTTGAAATTTTATGTTTCTTGATTTCTAGATCCAGCAGGTGCCATAAATTTTCAATTGGATTGATGTCAGGTGATTGAGGTGGGGTTTTTAATTGGCGAGGAGCATTGTAGTGTAGCTATTCACGGGTGAGATTCGCTGTATGCTTGGGGTCATTGTCTTGTTGAAAAACGAATGATGTTCCCAAGCCAAGATTTTGGGCACTGGTTTTTAAGTTATGGCGCAAAATGCCAATGTATGTACGTGCTGTCATAATACCATCAATAAAATGCAGGTTGCCAATTCCATTAGTTGTCATACAGCCCCAAACTAAGACGCTGCCTCCACCATGTTTTACAGTAGCAGTTAAATGCTGCTTTTCCAATTCAGTATTTGGCCTCCTCCACACATATTGTCGTCCATCACTGCCGAAAATGTTAAACTTGGATTCGTCGGAAAAAATAGCTGTGTTCCAAAACTCTTCAGATAAATCAACGTGGGATTTTGTGAAAGCTAACCTCTTTCTCCTATTTATTTCCGAGATGAATAGTTTCTTTTTAGCTGCCCTTCCATAATAACTCCTCTCGTGTAAAACATTCCGTACAGTCTGTACGCTGAAAGTCTTTTGCGAAGTGAAAGCAACATCTCTAGCTATCTGGGGTGCACTTATTTTAGTGTTTTTCTTAACCTTGTTAATAATGACACGTTCTTCTCTTGTAGAAAATATTCGAGGTCGTCCACTTCTAGTCTTATTTTCCGTTGATCCTGTTTCCTTGAACTTTTTTACAACACTTCTGACAGTAAATAAACTTATATTGAACTGCACTCCTATAGCACAAGTTAAACCTTCATTTCTGAGTCTAATAATCGTGTTTTTAACACCAACGTCCAACTCCTTCGATTTCGAAGTCATTTTACTGTAGTAATCGCAAAATAATGCATAGGCACTTTTGGAGCAGTTTTGCAGACTTTATACCGGTAGAGTTTCTTATCAGTCGAAAAATGTGATTTCAATGTAACAAAATTTGTATAGCAGTTAAAACTTTGCCAATACTTTTTCGACATGCAAATTTTCGTTTTTGAAAGAAAAAATCGTAGAAAATGTAAATTAAAATAAAATTTTTACTATTTTTATGTATCTATGATGTCTTGTATTTAATTAAGACAGCTAAAATTGCATAACATTTTATTTATTTATCAATATGAATAAATGCCTTAATTTATTCATATTGATAAATAAATAAATTGCCAATACTTTTTTTATCCACTGTATATAATAAAATATAGGTTATAAATTTATAAGATAATGTTGATATAATACAACAACGGGCAAATACGACTAATCATCAAGTGAGGCCTCATTGAAAATTGAAATCAGTTTTTTTATTACTGCAGAACTTTTTACATTGAATAATTTTTAAATTTATTAAGTAACTAATAATTTTTTGTTTTTTATTTGTAATGTTTTTTATTTGTAATGTTTTATTTGTAATGTTTATTTGTAATGTTATATTTGTATATTTTCTGAATCAATTTATTTTTATATAATTGTAGAAGGATTTTCAAAATCTGAAATAATAGAGAGTTTTCGCATACCGTACTTTAGAAATACTATATACTGTTCTCCATAGCGCACATGCTCATAGGAAATATTATTACAGATACGCATGCGCAATTTCCTATGAGCATGCGAGCTAGAGAGAAAAAAATACTGTATTTTTAAAGTACGGTATGCAAAAACTCTCTAATATTTGTTAAAAAGGCGACTGGGTAAGTGGAGTTATGAAGGATAAGACATGTTAAAAGCAGCAGTTGAGCAGTTGTTAATGTTAAAAGCAGATCACATGTTAAAGCACATGTTAAAAGCCCACATATAAAGCCATAAATTATCTTTCTATAAATGAATACTGAAAACTCGTAGTAGAATAAAAATATTCCCACTTAAAATAAAACTTTTTGCTGTCTAATTTCAATTTTTGGTAGAACACACTGCTGTGAATTTTTGTACCCTACAATGAAGTACCTTCATTAAAAAGCAGTAAACATTTCCAGCAAATTATACGCCAGGTTCGAAAGATTTGATTGAGTGTATTTTTTAAATGTAATACATTTTATTAATGTATTTCTAAATATTTTTATAATAAAATCTTAAATTAATTATTTTATATTTTCTTTCTTTTATTACATCCATGAATACTTTATAGAGCACTCAAGACCTGTATAATAAAAGTCTTCATGCTAATAAACTGAAATAAAATTTGAATTTGTTTATTTAACTACTATGGAGTAACTCTTTATAAGAAATGAAAACACCTGCATAACTACCTGTTATGGCGTTTTAAATGCCCCACACTTGGATTAATAAAAAAAAGAAACAATTTAAAAATTCTAAACACTAACCATATTTCATTAGCGGAACGAAGATTTAATCTCGAAATTTACATAGATTATGATTTATATATGGGATAAAAACAAGACGCGATTAATCTTGTTGGTGATGTATTTGAATTACCAAAAAACTATTACAATGCAGTAAAGTATGTGTTGCACACTAATTTATAGTTTTTATATGCAATTATTTGTATAATTAAATTAGTTAAACACCAGGAATTCAAAAGCAGTTAGTTTAGAATTGGAAAGTAAAAAAAAAAGTTTCCATTAAATGTTTGGCATTTTTTTATGCTTTTATAATTTATTATTCAATTCCTACTATTAGTTCATACTCTCCCTATATATATCTTGTTCAAATTTTTAATCGTTAATAAAATACTTTTTATCATCCATTCAAGTTCAAATACATTTTTTGAAACTTGTAGTGGATGACACTTGATGTTAATACAGTTTTTTCAAATATTAATTCATTAATTACATTTAATTAATTAAATTTAGTTTTTTTTAGAGTTAAGTTGTATGTATCTACCAATAGATAGCGCCTAGATGTAAGAGGAAAATTTCAACTTTATTTATAAAGGACTTTCTGCAATATCGTGAAAAAAATAGAAATTGACTTAATTTTTTTTTTATATTACTTGTTTTTCTGCGAATTTCGTCATTATAAAATGTATGACAAAATGTTTGTTGATTTCATTTAAACGATACATTGATAGTATACTATTATCGTATTTTCTGTTAAAAAATCATAACTAAAACAGAAACGTTTTGTATTTATGTTTCAGATATCAAATAATTAGTTGAAATTCAGAAAAAAAGTCGTGTTTAAAAATTTCAATATATGGATGTATATTGAATTTATGAGGCAGTACGATTTGCGGATTAACGGTGAGGCATGGTTGCATAGTAACCTCTATCTCCTGCTTTGTGAATGAGAGTAGTTTCTTAAGCTTTAAGTCCATTGATTAAATAGAAAAAGTGTAATATATATATGTAAGTTAAGTATAATTAATAAGTGAAGTTTTTTTAAATAAATTAATAATATATATATATATATATATATATTAATTTATTTAAAAAATTTTATTAATTATTTTATTTTTTTAATTAATAAAAACAATTTATACATATATAACTTTTTTTATTTTATTATTATAGTTTTTAAGAAGGTAATAAAAAAATAATAGAAACAAAAACGATTGCAGGGGAAATTGTGACTTAGCGGAGAAACTGCATGGTAATTCGGAAAGGAGGATATCGAAACGTTAATGAATACTATTCAGAACAGCGCGAGGTCTTCTGCGATTTTTGAAATCATAAATGTCATAATTTCTGAGATCATTCAAAACAGAAATATTAATATTTGGACTGGAGCTATAAAAATGTTGTTCAATTTCATAAGCAAATTGTTTAAAACTTGGGAAGGGAAAGAGCATGTCTGATATCCTCATTTCGGAAAAACCAGGGCAGAATTTGTAATCATGTGTAGGATTTTATTTTCAAGTCTTTGTATGATTTCGAAATTCGACGAAGCAGTAGATCCCCAAATATTGGACGCAAGTACTCAAAATAAATGAGTTTTTTATTTTCCAAGGACATAGTAGAATTCCTATAAATAAGTGGATACAATACGCGAATGCATCTAAACGTTTTGAATTTATGTTTCATATATAAAATAATTAGTTGAAATTTAAAAAAAAACAAAATATGTGTTTAAAAATTTAGATATATGGATGTATATTGAATTTATTAGTCAGTATTATACGTTAACGAATTTTAGTAAGTATAATATGAACGATCTTCCAATAAGAGGACTGCCTCGGGCTCACTATGAGGCTGTTACGGCAATGATGAAGAGGGAAGAAACAGAAGAAGAATATGAAAGAATAATTTTTTAATACACCTGAATAAACTTTTTGAATTTTGACCTGGGGTTATTCCCCACTAGAATAGCAAATATGTTATTCAATTTATACTGGGTGGATAATAGAGAGTTTTTGCATACCGTACGTTAGTTACCGTAGGACGTCCGTTAGCTTTTTCTCCCCAGCGCGCATGCTCATAGGAAACTGCGCATGCGTATCTGTAATAATGTTTGCTATGAGCATGCGCGCTGGGGAGAAAAAGGTAATGGACGTCCTACGGTAACTAACGTACGGATATGCAAAAACACTCTAATATACAGATATACTCACTACACTGATCCAAGTTCGTGTCAACACATTTTTTAACTCTAGATTTTTATCTCTGACAGTATGCTATTAGAATAATAAAGTAAATTTTGCATTATTTTTTTAATGAAATAATCTCTTTTATCTTAGTTCAAGCTTTTTAAAATTCATTACATTTATTAGGAGGGCTATGTGGGGAATTGGTACTCTCCTCAAATCCAAATCAAAGACTTATCCCTCCATGCAATTATTGTGTCAATTTCTAGTATAGACGCTGAAACCTACGATTTGGGATCACTTGTCTGGTTCTAAAAATATTTCTCTCATTTTCTGTTAAAAAAAATCATAATTAAAATAACAAAAATTTTGTGTTTATATTTCAGATATCAAATAATTAGTTGAAATTTAAAATAAAAGAGGTGTTTAAAAATTTCAATATATGGATGTATATTGAATTTAGAGTCGGTATTATATGTTAACGAATTTTAGTAAGTATAATACGAACGATCTGCCAATAGGAGGACTGCCTTAGCCAACCATGAGGTTATTACGCCAATGAAGAAGAAACAGAAGATAATACGAAAGAATAAATTTTTAATACACCTGTTTAACCTTTTTGAATTTTGACCTGGGGTGATTCACCACTAGAATGGGATAAAAACAGATATATATCAAAGCAGATAGCATAGCAATCAGATATATGGCAAATTCACTTTACACAGGATGGATAACAGAGTTCTCACTATAGTGGTCCAAGTTCGTGTCAACACATTTTTTAATCAACATTTTTTAAATTGAGATTTTTATCTCTGACAGTATACTATCAGAATAATAATGAAAATTTTGCATTATTTTTTTAATGAAATAATATCTTTTATCTTATTTCAGGATCTTTAAAATTTATTACCTTTATCAGGAGGTCTATGTGGGAAATTAGCACTCTCCTCAAACACCAAAGAACTTATCTCGCTGTGCACTTATTGTGACAATTTTTGGCACAGACGCGGAAACCAACGATTTGGAATCACTTGTCTGGTTCAAAACCGATTTCTCTCAATTTCTATTAAAAAATCGTAATTAAAACAACAAACATTTTGTATTTATGTTTCATATATCAAATAATTAGTTGAAATTTAAAAAAAAACCGTGCTTAAACATTTCAATATATGGATGTACATTGAATTTATGAGCCGGTATTATACGTTAACGAATTTTAGTAAGTATAGTAATACGAACGATTTGCCAGTAAGCGGACTGCCTTGGCCCACCATGAGGATGTTATGCCAATGAAGAAGAACAAGAAACAGAAGATAATACGAAAGAATAAATTTTGAATACACCTGCATAAACTTTTTGGATTTTGACCTGGATTTATTCACCACTAGAATAGCAAATATGTTATTCAATTTACACGGGATGGATAATATACTGATATACTCACTATACTGGTTCAAGTTCGTGTCAACAAATTTCTTAATCAACTTTTTTTAATTCTAGATTTTTATCTCTGACAGTATACTATCAGAATAATAATGTAAATTTTGCATTATTTTTGAATGAAATAATATTTTTTATTTTATTTCAGGCCTTTTAAAATTTATTACCTTTAACAGGAGGTCTATGTGGGGAATTAGCACTCTCCTCAAACACCAAAGAAGGACTTATCTCTCTATGCGATTATTATGACAATTTTTGACACAGACGTGGAAACTTACGATTCTGGTTAAAAACCGATTTCTCTCTATTAAAAATTTTAGAAGTCCTGTCTGCTATCCGCCAGGCCATTCTGGGTCAATTAACATCCTAAATTACAAAATCTTTTAATTATCTTTATTATTATGACTTAAAGCATCATAATGCAACATTTTTTTTAAAAAGAAGATGACAAAATAAAGTAATTAATTATTATGGAAAAACTCAAGATTTTTATCCCGGACAGTATCCTATCTTAATTATAATGGAAAGTTTTAATTATTTTTTTAATGAAATAAGATAACAAAGATTATTCAAAACCGATTTTTCTCATTTTAGAAGTCTAATATGCTATCCGCTATGACATTCTAGGCCCAATTATTATCCTAAGCTACAAAATCTTTCAATTACCTTTATTATTCAGATTTAAAACATCATAATTCAACATTTTTTTTTTTTTAAGAAGATAACAAAATAAAGTAATTAATATGAAAAAAAAACTCTAGATTTTTATCACTGACATACTATCAGAATAATAATAGAAATTTTTCAATATTTTTTTAGTGAGATAATCTCTTTTATATTATATAATTTATTACCTTTAGCAGGAGGACTATATGGGAAATCAGTATTTTCCTCCAACAGCAAAGGACTTTATGCAATTATTGTGACAATTTGTGGCATCTCGGTGCCACAGGTTTCGGGTTCGAATCCCGGCGGTGCCATGGATGTTTGTAGTGGTTCGGGATCCACTTTAAGCCGTGGGTCCCGGTCTCCTATGACTGTAAGAGCGTCACGGAGCAAAAGTCAGGCTTCTACCTACGGGTGCTCCATCAAACAGAAGCTGCTTCCTTCCCCTTCAATCATGAGCACGTATTTGGCCAGCCAAATGGGATAAGAAACAACAACAAAACATTTGTGGCATAGACGCGGAAACCTAAGATTTGGGATCACTTGCCTGGTTCAAAATCGATTTCTCTCATTTTATAAGCCCAATCTGCTATCTGCCAGGCCATTCTGGGTGCAATTAATATCCTAAATAAAAAATATTTTAATTATCTTCATTATTCTGACTTAAAACATCATAATTCAACAATTTTTTAAAAAGAAGATGACAAAATAAAGTAGTTAATTATTATGGAAAAACTCTAGATTTATATCTCGGACAGTGTACTATCAGAATAATAATGTAAATTTTGCATTGCTTTTTTCTAATGAAATAATCTCTTTTATCTTATTCTAAGCTTTTTAAAATTTATATGTTGTACAAAATGTGCCAAAAGTAATAGTAATTTCTATGCAAATTTAATAGTTTTCGTGAGTTGTATTATTACATTATTTTTAAATATGAATATCATGATAAGAATTATCCATAATTTCAGTTTTTAACATCACTTTTTCTTTCTCTTAATATAGTAATCATCATTCATTTTCAAATATTTGAATTTAAAGAAACATGAAGTAATTCGGTTTTTCTAGTATTAATGGCATTTAATGTTATAACACCTTTAAATTTACACTTATTTAAATAGTTTTAATCTTTTAAAACCACGTTTTGTTTAAAAAGAAGGCAATTGTTCAGTCTTTATTTTATGAATACGATTAAATATTGTTGACAGTTAACATATCGTAAATCAGATATGAGAAAGTGCTTTTCCATGTTATTCCTAACCTGCTCTCTCTTCTCCACATTTTATAGTCTTTAATAGTCGTCGAAAACGCTTGTACTTTAACTAGCTGAACGGATTATAAATTACACGCATATTTATATAATAAAAGAAATTATAGGGTTGAACATTCTAATCACTCTTATATGCATTTGCAAGTGCTGAAATCGACACTGATTATAATCAAATAAAACCCATTTTGTAACAAGTCCCACCAATCATTATGTCGATGTCATGTGGTGATAGCTATTCTGGGTGATTTGATCAAACTAAAAGAAAAAAGAATTTATTCGAAGTTGAACCATTGACTGTTTCTTTTTATTGTTTTAATTATTAGATTTTCCCATCTTATTTCGGTAACTTAATTATAGAGCGTATCTGACACTAATGAGACAATATTTCAAAAAAGAAAAAGGTTAAACTGTATTTTGTTTAAAAATAAGTAGATTTTCGTTCAATTTTTGGAAGATAGTTGCATTTTACACAATTACAAATATTTAGAAATGCATGACTTTGCACAGATATGTATTTGTACCACAGGGTCTCAAATGCGAGTTTGTGGGGCGGTGACAAATTATTCAATAAATTTATACAACTAACAATAATTAATACAATATCTATGAAACAATCACTCTTATATGACACTGCAGATGGTGAAACCGACACTGATTATAATGAAATATAAACTATTGATAATAAGTCTACCAATCATTATGTCGATTTATTTGATAACTATTCTGTATGGTTTAAGCGTACTAAAAGAATTTCCTCCAAGGTGAACATATTATTGAGTTGAAGAATTGGTCTAAACTAGTTTTTTTTTAAATATTTGATTCTATTCAACTTATTGCAGTGGCTTTAATTATAGAGGACAGCTGGTACTAATGAGACAATAGAAAAACAAATTATATTTTGTTTTAAAATATGTTGATTTTAGATAATTTGTTGAAAGACTGCAGCATTTTAAACTGTTAAAAACATCTAGAAGATTTTAAAATAGGAAAAAAACAGAAAATATGACTTTGTACATGTGATGACATTTGTATTTGTCCCATTAGATTCTAAACGGGAGTCTGTTGAATTATGCAGTGAATATAACTATCAAGAATTAATATAATATGCTGGAAAGCAATCACTCTTATATGCACCTGCATGTGCTAAAACTGACACTGATTTGATAAAATATAAATCTTCTTGTAACAAGTCTACCAGTCATTATGTCGATGTCATGTTACAGCTTTTATGCATGGTTTAATAATACTAAATTTCTTCAAAACTGGACATTTAATTGAGTTGAAAAATTGAGCTCAATTAGTGGATTTGTTCCCTTTCTTTGTTTTAACTATCAGATTTTTTCCATCTTATTTAGATAAGTTTAATTATAGGTGAAAGTTGGAACTGATATAGCAACTTAAAAAAGAAAATATATTTTGTTTAAAAATAAGCAGATTTTCGATTAATCAGTAGATTTTTGATTAGTTTAAAAATAAGTAGATTTTTAATTAATATCGTTACATATTACATTTTACATAATTACATTCACAAATTAGGGACCTGAATGGCCGAGTGTCTAGCCCTCTGGAGCTCGGTGCCACACGTTTCGGGTTCGAATCCCGGCGGTGCCATGGATGTTTGTAGTGGTTCGGAATCCACTTTAAGCCGTAGGTCCCGGTCTCCTATGACTGTAAGAGCGTCACGGAGCCAAAGTCAGACTTCTACCTACGGCTGCTCCATCACAACAGAAGCTGCTTCCTTCCCCTTCAATCATGAGTCGTATGGGCTCGTGGGCTTGGCCAGCCAAGTGGGATCAGAAACAACAACAACAACATATTTAAAAAAAAATTTTAGAATTATAATTAAGAAATATATGACTTTTCACAGACATGTATTTGCCCTCAAGGTCTCAAACGCGAGTTTGTTGGGCGGTGACGAATTATTCAATAAATAAATAAATACAACTAACAATAATTAATACAATATCTAAAAAACAATCACTCTTATATGGCACTGCAGATGGTGAAATTGACACTAATTGTAATGAAATATAAACTATTGATAATAAGTCTACCAATCATTATGTCGATGTTATTTGATAACTATTCGATATGGTTTAATGGTTCTAAAAGAATTTCCTCCAAGGTGAGCATATTATTGAGTTGAAGAATTGATCTAAATTAATCGATAAGTTATTTTTTCGTTTTACATACTCGATTTTATTCATCTTATTGCGGGGACTTTAATTATAGAGAACATCAGGTACTAATGAGACATTAAAAAAAAGCATACCGTATTTTGTTTATGTTGATTTTAGCTAATTTGTTGAAAGACTGCAGCATTTTAAACTGTTAAAGGCAGCCAGAAGAAGGTAAAGTTAAAAACAAATGACTTTACACCATGATGTATTTGCTCCATTACTTCTAAACGCGGGTCTGTTGAATTGTGCAGTGAATTTAACTATCAATAATTAATATAATAAAAAAGAAAGCAATCACTCTTATACGCACCTGCATGTGCTGAAACTGACACTGATTTGATAAAATATAAATCTTTCTGTAACAAGTGTACCAGTCATTATGTCGATGTCATGTTATAGCTATTATGCATGGTTTAATCAGGCTAAATTTCTTCGAAATTGGACTGACTGAAATTGACTGAGTTGAAAAATTGATCTCAATTAGTCGATTTGTTTCTTTTCTTTGTTTTAACTATCAGATTTTTTCCATCTTATTTAGGCAAGTTTAATTATGAAGCGAAGCTGGAACTGATGTAGCAACTTAAAAAATAAACTTCATTTTGTTTGAAAATAAGTAGATTTTCGATTAACCGCTGAAAGATCGTCGTATTTTATACTAATATGTATTTGTCCCATAAGTTCTCAAATGCGAGTTTATTAGGCAGTGACGAATTATTCAATAAATAAATATAACTTAAAATAATTAATACAATATCTAAGAGACAATCACTCTTATATGACACTGCAGATGGCGAAATTGACACTAATTGTAATGAAATATAAACTATTGATAATAAGTCTACCAATCATATGTCGATATTATTTGATAACTATTTTGCTATGGTTTAAACGTACTAAAAGAATTTCCTCCAAGGTGAACCATTTATTTTGTTGAAAAATTCATCTAGATAAGTCTATTAATTTGTTTTAAATATTATTCATTTTATTTTTATGACTTTAATTATAGAGAACAGCTGGCACTAATGAGACAATAAAAACACAGGCTGTATTTTGCTTACAATAAGTTGATTCTAGATAAGTAGTTGAAAGACTACAGCATTTTAAACTATCTAAAACATTTGGAATAAGCTAATGTAAAAAAGAGAAAATATGACTTTGTACTATGATGTATTTGTCCCATTAGTTGTTTAATTATGCAGCGAATATCAAGAATTAATATAATATGCAGGAAAGCAATCACTCTTATAAGCACCGGCATGTGTTAAACCTGACACTGATTTGATAAAATATATATCTTTTTATAACAGGTCTATCAGTCATTATGTCGATGCCATGTTTTAGCTATTATACATGGTTTAATCACGCTAAATTTCTTCGAAATTGGATACTTAACTGAGTTGAAAAATTGAACTCAATTAGTCTATTTGTTACCTTTTTTTGTTTTAACTATCAGATTTTGCCCATCCTATTTAGGTAAGTTTAATTACAGAGCGAAGCTGGAACTAATGCAGCAATTTTAGAAAAAAACCCAACCGGATTGTGTTTAAAAATAAGCAGAATTTTAGATTATTTGCTGAAACAACATTGTATATTAAGCTATTAAACATATTTACAGAAGAGTATTATTAAGAAATATATATCTTTGTTTATTTATGCATTTATTTCATTAGCTCTCAATTGCGAAACTGTTGAGAGATAGTGAATAATGTAATAAATATAGCTAACAATAATTAATATAATATCCAAGAAAGTAATCACTCTTATATGCACTTAAAGATGCTGAAATTGACGCTAATTATAATACATAAACTTGTTAATGACAAGTCTGCAAATCATTATGTCGATATTATTTGATAACTATTCGGTATGGTTTAGTCATACTAAAATAATTTCCTTGAAAGCGAACAATTTATTTAGTTGAAAAATTTATCTAAATCGGTTTTTTATTATTTTTTTAAATATTAGATTTTTTTCACATCATTTCGGTGACTTTAATAATACAGAACTGCTGTATTAATGAGATAACAAAAAAACAATGCTATTTGTTAAAAAATGTTGATTTTAGATAATTTGTTGAAAGACTGCAGCATTTCAAACTATTAAAAACATCCAGAAGATCTTAAAAAAAAATATGGCTTTGTACTATTATGTATTTGTCCCATTAGTTTCTAAATGCGAGTCTGTTGAATTATGCAGTGTATATAACTATTAATAATTAATATAGTATACAGGAAAACAATCACTCTTATACGCATCTGCGTACTGCTACTGTTAAAATTGACACTGACAGTGCTAAAATTGACACTGCTAATATATAAATCTTTTTGTAACAAATCTACGTGTCATTATGTCGATGTCATGTTATAGCTATTATGCATGGTTTAATCTCACTAAATTTCCACGAAATTGAACACTTGAATGAGTTGAAAAATTAAACTCAATTAGTTGATCTGTTCATTTTCTTTGTTTTAATTATCTGATTTTGTATATCTTATTTAGATAAGTTTAATTATAGGTGAAAGCTGGAACTAATGTAGCAACTTTTTAAAAAAAAAACTGCATTGTGTTAAAAAATAAGTATATTTTTAGATTATTTGTTGAAATACCATTGCATTTTAGCTATTAAACATATTTACAAAAGATTATCATAAGTAAAAAAATAACTTTGTTTAGTTATGCATTTATTACATTGGCTCGCAATTGCGCGACTGCTGAGAGACAGTGAATTATACAGATATAACTAACAATAATTGATATAATATCCAAGAAACTAATCACTCTTATATGCTCTTAAAGATGCTGAAAGTGACACTAATTATAATATATAAACCCTTCGATGACAAGTCTACCAATCATTATGTCGATGTCATATGATTGCTATTCTATATGGTTCGATCACACTAAAAATAATTTCTTCGAAGATAAACCCTTGCTTTTGCTGAATCAGTCAATTGAAAAATTTAACTTGGAAAGTTGACAACTATTCAGTATGGTTTGGTAAAAAAGAAGAAAAAAATCGTATGGTTAAAAATTCCCCGAAAAGTGAACACTTGACTGAGTTGAAAAATTGAGCTCAATTATCCATTTTTATTTGTTATTATTTTTCTTTTATTATTATTTTATTATCTTATTTAGATAACTTTAATTGTAGAGAAAGGCTTGCACTAATGAATAATGAAAAAAATTGTTAAAAAAACTATATTTTCCTTACAGATAAGAAGATTTTAAATAAACTGATGAAAGATCATTGCATTTTAAACGAAAATACTTAGCATACTACGAAATATATATATAATATTAATACGAAAATACTTAACTATACAAACTATTATAATTTATTTAATTAAAAAAATTATTATAGTTTGTACAGTTACATATTTGTCCTGTAAGATTTGAACGTGAGTCTGTAGTGCTATGATGAATTAATAATTCTAAGTAACAAAAATTAATATAATATCCACGAAACAAACAATTTAATATGATACTGCAGGTGCTGTAATTGACATGGATTGTAATAAAATATAAGCCTTTTGATAACAAGTCTACTAATGATAGCTATTCTGTGTGATTTTATTGCGCAAAAAGAATTTTCTGGAAGTTGAAAACTTGACTGATTTGACATTTGAACTGAATTCTGTGATTTGTTTCTTTGTTTGCTTTAATTAAAAGAATTTTTCTCACGTTTTTTTCTGTTATATCAATTATAAAGAGCAAGATGACACTAATAAAAAGATACTGAATGATAATAATGTCACAATACTTTGACAGATCTTAAAAAAATATTATACTCGAGACATTTTATAAAAATTATCTCTTAAAAACATATAATTTTATATAGGATTAAAAAAATTGTGCAGAATAGCTATCAATTTTCTTTTGTATGATTTGATCACACTAAAAAAGATTTCCTCGAAGGTTAACATTTAGCTGAGTTGAAAAGTTGAACTCAACTAGTCATTTTTTTTGTTTTAACTATTAAGTTTTTCTCATCTAATTTCGGTAACTTTAATTACAGACAAAAGTTAACACTAATGAGGCAATTATTTAAAAAAAAAAACACCAAAAGTTTTTTAAAAAAATCAAAAGTCTGTTTTTCAGTTCTGTTTACAGATCTATTCTCCAGTTCATTTTCAAAGGTCTATTTTTCAGTTCTACATCATTACAAAATTCTGTAATTAGTACAACCATATAATATAAATAAAAAAAATTTAATTTATTTTATATATTTTTTCATATTTAAACAATCAACAATCTTTTTTAAATTTACTATCATTGTATTGTTTACGTTTGAATAAATTTTTATGTGATTTAAAAAATACTTTTATTATTTCTCACATTTACTGAAATAATCCCTCTGAGTTATTCTAGCAATACATTTTATCACTACAATTGTTATTTAAAATTATGCAAGTTCTTAATGAAGACATTTGTATTTAGTTGTGTTTTAAATACTACATTATTTAAATAACCTTTTAATAATATTTAATTTCAAGAATTTATATTCTAATTCTACTATTTAAAAGAAATCATTTCAAAATGTTTTGGATTGAAAACAATGTGAATTTTTATTACATAAACTTTTAAAAATCAATACAATTAATTTTTTATGCAATGCACCATTTAAAAAAATAATATTATGATACTACTATGTTCTATTCATTATTCAGGCTAGCAAAAATTAATGCATTTTCTACTTTATTACTAACTACTTAGATTACTATCTTCGTCATAAATTTGTTTAAATTTTTTTATTTTTTTAAGTCAATACGCTTCTGGGTTCAAAATGAAACCCCACAAAGAGGTTTTTGAAATAAAAAAAATTTGAAATCCTATCTAAAGTCACAAAAAAAACATGATTCCATGTAGAGATGAAATTATGTTTACAAGTGGTCAATGTCCATTTCCAACATACCTCAAAAGATGCAACCTCTCCGAAGATGATTCTTGTAGAGAAACTAGAAAACCATTATACTATAGAATCTTGGCATCTTAAAATTCCCTCTCGTCTTATATTCAGTGCAGATAAATATAATTTACAATCCACGAGTGGAAAATCATGAAATTAATGAACTTTACAGAAGAAAAGGAACATTTGATATTTATAAGAAACCATTACCCCTGAATTGAACTCATTCTATCACTCCTAACAAAAATATTTTATTTTTCATAGAATGAAAGCCTCCATAATATATTATATACATGCCATATTTTCTTTTCACAAGTTATTATTTTTTCTTTCTGCTTGTCATACCTCTAGCTTCATATATGATTACATTATTTACGTTATACGTTTAGTTATACGTTATACTATTTTTGTTTTCTGCATTATAATTCATTGTACACGCGTATTTTTGTATTTATACGTTATTATTATCATTATTATTATTTTTCCACGCACTTTTAATTGGTAAGGGACTACATTACCCTGGATACAGGGATGAGATGTGGAGTAAAGTAAAGTAAAATAAAGTTTAGCATATATTAGAGAGTTTTTGCATACCGTATTTCGGACGTTCGTTAGCTTTTTCTCCCTAGCGCGCATGCTCATAGGAAACATTATTACAGATACGCATGCGCAATTTCCTATGAGCATGCGCGCTAGGGAGAAAAAGCTAACGGACGTCCGAAATACGGTATGCAAAAACTCTTTTATTAGCTATGCACCTATACCCTAAAGTTTATCTTATGTAACTGCTGATGGTTTGTAATTTGCCACTCATAATCACATCCGAAAAGCTACAAATTTGGTGAGTGGACAGACTATGGAAAGTAGTGAAACTTAGCGGATATTGAAGAATTGTTGAATATTCCATGCAACACGTGTAGTGGTAAGGGGATGAGATGTCGAGTAAAAGTAAAGTTTGCCATATGTTAGCTATACAGTCATACCCCAAATTGCTACTGCTGTACCTCAAAGTTTATCTGATGTAACTGCTGATGGTTTGTAATGTGCCACTCGTAGACCTGTTTGATGAGCGACACATTTGGTGAATGGATACGCCATGGAAGTAGTGAAACTTAGCGAATATTGAAGAATAGTTGAACATTGCATGCAACATGCGCTCTTTCAATATCGTGTGTAAGCCTCGAGAACAAGGAAGATAATACATTTAAACTTCAGAGATGTATCAGTGACATATTTAGTAATTAAATATTTGAAAATTTAACTAGTTTGTTTTGTTTGTTTCCTTGGTTATTTTTTCCATCAGATTATTATCAAATTAAACATTACAAATGTAGAACATGAAACTTCAGAATTTCATTGCTGGGGGATTCTCCTTTTTTCCCGTATTTTTATATCATCTGTGTTTAACACCTGTTCTAAAGAAATAAAAACGGTAAGAAACGAAAGCTCTCATATTTATCTTGGTGATGAACAAGATAAATAAGTAGACTGGAGCGTCTCTCTTCTACGAATTCGATAGAAAGAGTTGCTAATACGGGAGGGGTGCTCTAAATTGTTATGGCACTAGACAAGCCGAAGAGTGGTTAAATTGTAAAATGGTCCATAAGTTTATCAAGTTCGTGAGCTGATGCTCAGAAACATTGCTCTTGAATTGAGAATAATAAGCTTTTAATGAAAAAGCAAAATTATTTAAACTATAGACTAGGACATTTATTTTGAATCAATCTTTTTTTGAAGAATGAATAAAGAATATATTACAGGAACAATACGAAAAAAGGTATCTATCGTAATTTAATCTCTTTAAAGTAATAACCATTAAACAACCATAAGCATTAATAAAAAGAAATGTGTAATTAATATGCATGCTAATTATATTTTTCATTCATATAATACGTAACTCTTCAAATCTGCTACCGAGATTGAAAAAGGAACGTCTTACAAATATCCTATCTTAAAATACAATTTAATTTAATACATACACTTCATTACAGATACAGTATTATTTCTCGCTTTTTGTAATAAGATGTATAAAAAAAATTTTTAATATCAATGTGTGTTAATTTTGTAGAAATATTAAAAATGAATCTTTTCGTATCAAAATATTTTTTTAACTTTATTAGTGAACTTATTCTCAACAATTGAGATATTTTTATGATATAAAGGTATTCTTTTTTATCAACTCTACATTATGCTAGGTGAATTTGAAATGATTGGACAAGTTGGCAATAAAATTAAGCAAAAAAGTAGAAACAATACATTTAATAAAACGGTTAACACTTTTGATATCACTGGATAAGATTTCTTATGTCGTCGGCATAACATTACGCTGCGTAGCATTCAAATGATTTTAAATGAAAGCCCAAATGATTTAAATATTTCACTGTGTCGAAAACTTCGCGAAGGATTTAACCAACATTTTCATTCAGGATTCATAAAAAACCAGTTTTTTTCTTCTAAATACGCCCAATATTTGATTCAACAACATTCCGAAAAGAACATTCTTAATCTATCTTTTGTATAAAAAAGGGTTATCACCTGTATGGCAAAACAGTTAGTGAAATGTAAAAATAGATGACGATTTTGCAATGGTTGAATCTAGTTTTCTGAAGACCTTGGAAGAAGTAAGTTTGAAGTCAAGGTCACGCAAAAAAATACACACATTTATATAATTCGTCATAATCTCGTTTATTTCTGCCCTGAATATAAAAAAAAAAATTCAAAATTTTTTATTAAATTTTATTTTCAGAATGATATACTAGTATGTAGAACAAGAAAAAAAGAAGTTATTAGTTTTTGTAAGCTTATTTTGTGAAATAAAACAAGTCATTTTTTTTATTTAAATATAACATTTTGTTGAATGTGATATTGTTCAGTCATCTCTTTGTGAAATGAATTTGTTACAATCGAAATAACTCCTATTTCTTTCTTTGTGTTTGTTCCAGTAGTTGCTTTACACACTTTTCGAAATTAAATATATTTGCCTTTGTAATATAGAATGTAATCCTATTGTCTTTGATGCCTAGTAAATAAAATTGATAAAAACAACAATATATGAATATATGAAACATTAACTGAATATATGAAAACATGATGAAAACATATATGAAACATATATGAAAACATGAACTGAATTTCAAAAGATTGTTTTAATTTTATAAATCTAAAACAATTTAAAATATTAATAAATTCAAGCAATTCCTTTTAAAATATTGACTAAAGCTTAATTTTTAGATAAAAAAATGATGCTTTAGTTATCTTTTTATTTGAAAAGTTAACTACAATTATGATTTTAATAATTTACTTTACCTTAGTTTGAAACGGTGCCATAAAAATTTTATTTAAGCAATACATAATATTTTTTACGTACAGTAAAATTAAAAACTACAAAAAGTATTCAGTTTTCATTTGAAAAAATTAAAAAGTACTAGACGTTCACTGTACATTCAAAACCTGTTCATTCAAAACTACTCATTTAGTACTGTGCATTGAAAACCTGTACATTCAAAACTTTACATTCAATACTGTACATTCAAAAATATACATTCAAAACCTGTACATTCAAAGCTGCACATTCAAAACCTGTACATTCAAAGCTGCACATTCAGTATTGTACATTCAAAACCATGTGTGACTGTAGATATTTTGTGAATTGGTGTAATTCAGAATTGAAATATGCATACTTTTTAAACGTTGTTTTACATTTTAGAGAGTTCATTGTAAAAATTGTTTGTATTATTTTTCATTCTGGGAAATCCATTTCATAATTTTTTCTCTATTTAATAAAATACAAATAAATCATACACTAATAGTAATTTTTTCCAGCATTTCGCAGTGTTATAATTTAATTTTCTCATATTTATCTAGTTTAAGGGGAAAAAAACATAATATACACCATTAATAATACACCTGAATTTAAAGCAAATAGAATATATAGATTACAATTAGCTTGTTGCACGAAGAAAATACAGAACCGATTTAAAAATATTGATTAAATATTGATATTCTTCTTCTTCATTGGTGCAACAACCCCTTAGTGGGCCAAGGCCGTCTGTCTACTGGCAACGAACGTTTCATAACAGGAGATGGTTTTGTTTTTTGAGGGTAGGATTGTCAGCTTTAGGCGCAATGCTGTACACTCATATAAAACAGGTACAAACGGTTTTAAATGGATTTCGAACCTCTACATATATCTATGGCACCGCTGGGACTCGATTAAAAGTATATAAGTAATTAAAATATTAAATAAAGCGTAAATTTCACTAAAAGGTTTTATATATTTTTAATTTCTTAAAGGTATAAGAAATTACAAATTTATATTGGTATCATTATAAATTTCCTAGACAAATTACTAATTAATTTTGGCTTCTATGTTTAATTACTTTAACAGACAAGTGTTGAATAAATCTATCAATATCTATCTTTTTCTTTAAAAAAATTAATAAAATATTTCTTTTTTCAACCTTTGGATCAATTGTCTACTTGATATGAATAAAATAATTTTTTCCCATATTTTGACGGTTATCGATCATGAAAGATTTTCTGTTACAAGTTATCCCACACCTTCGTGACAATATTACATACTCAAATTGAACATAAACAAAATTAAATGCACTTAGCTGAATGAAGTTTGGAGATTTCATGTACTGTTAATGTAATTATTTTTATTTTATATTATTTATTTTGGTTCATGTTTTGCATATTAGATGAAGGTGTTTCCGCTTATTTGCAAAATAAATTACTTTTACATTTCGAATGTTAGTATATTTTCGATTATTAATTTATTTATTAATATTGTAGGAAAATGTTACGATTAAATTTAATAATTGTATATGCTAAACATTTTATATATTTTTAGAATAGGTACATTGAAAGGGAAGATACACATATCTGGACAGTCGAATTGAACGTAAACAAACTTAAATGCACTTAACTGAGTGAATTTTGGAGATTTCGTGTACTGTTATTGCAGTGATTTTCATTTTACATTATTTATTTTGGTTTATATTTTGCATTATTACATGAAGGTGTTTTCATTTACTTGCAAAAGTTTTACTTTTACATTTCAAATATTATTAATTTTATATTATTAATTAATTTATTAATGCTATTAGGAAATGCTATCATTAAATTCAATAAATGTAGATGTTAAATATTTTGTATACCTTTAGAACAGAGACATTGAAAGGGGAGATACTATCTGTTTAGACTGGACTGCCAAATTGAACTTAAATAAAGTTAAATGTATTTAACAGGATGAATTTTGGATATTTTGTGCAATGTTAACATAGGGATTTTTATATTATTTATTTGGTTCTCATTTTTTTCTTTATTATTACACTAAGGTGTTTCCTTTTATTTGCAAAATAATTTAGTTTTACATTTTGAACACAACTAATTTTTTTATTATTAATTTATTTATTATTACTGTAAGAAAATGTTATCATTAAATTTAATAATTGTAGATGTTAAATATTTTGTATAGCTTTAGAATAGAGAAAAATATCTGTTTAGATTGGACAGTCAAATGGAACGTAAACAAACTTAAATGCATTTAACAGAATGAATTTTGGAGATTTGGTGTTCTGGTAATGTAGTGTTTTTTATTTTATATTATTTATTTGGTTTTTATTTTCTTCTTTATTATTACACGAAGATCTTTCCTCTTATTTGTAAAAAACATTAGTTTTATATTTCAAATATTACTAATTTTTTATTATTAATTTATTTATTAATACTGTAGGGAAATGTTATCATTAAATTTAATAAATGTAAATGTAAAATATTTTGTATATCTTTAGAATAGAGACATTGAAAGGGAAGAGAAGAGAGAGACAGAGTGATTGTCCAATCTGTTGAGATTGAGTCACATTGAACGTAAAGAAACTTAAATGAATTTAACAGAGTGAATTTTGGAGATTTTTTATTTTATATTTTTATTTGGTTCTCATTTGGTTCTTTATTATTACACACTTCTGTTGTTATTTATTAATAATATTATTTTTTTCTTATTTCTTATTAAGATTCTTCCTTTTATTTCCAAAAAAAAAAAAAAAAAACTTTTACATTTCGGATACAACCGTTTTTTTTTTTTATTAATGGTGTAAGAAAATGCTACAATTATATTTAATAAATGTAGATGTTAAATATTTTGTACATCTTTAGAATAAAGACATAGAAAGGGAAGAGTAAATTGGACAATCGGCATTATATATCATTGCACATATGTGAGTTGACCTTAAGAAAGTGGTATTAGAATTGTATATTTTTTCTTTGTTATTATTTATGATTGATTCGTTTATAATTCATGCTTTCTAGATACAAGGCGAAATGCAGTACAAGCTGAAATTGCAAAACAGAGATGATGATAATAACGTTAGGTATTACTAATAACATTCACAAACACCTCTTCTTCTAAAAGGTAGGAAATCTAAGAGGGTACCTTTTTTAAGAGAGATCTTTCCAACTCATTTCAATACCGATACCAATGTAGGGTGGAACGCAGGCGTTACCGAGATGTTTATCTAGCGATTTGTCAAGGAAATTACACGCATATTTCTTTGGTTATGAACATGTTTCCAGTCACACAAAACTGCCAATTGAGACCAGATCATAATTTGTTTATAATTGCTGTAGTAACTTGTCTTCACTTGGAAGGTTTTTTTTCAATGTGAAAATTTTCCAAGATTTGTTCTCATGGTATATAAACCAATCAATTACGTCCATAGACATTGCCCCAGAGAAAATCCGTCAAAGGACAAATGACATTCTAAAACATTATAATTACAACATTTGATAGAAACTCAATCGGTAATTTTACCGCTCTTCTTTAAATGTTATTATTTATGTTCACCTCTAAACGTTAGAGTAGAATCCTTTCTCTTTCACGATTTGCTTAAAAAAATCTCTGTTAAAAGTATAAAATATATTTAGAGAAAGCTGTTAAAATTCTTTAAAACTATTTAAAATTACTTTACTAGATTACTTTTTAAAATTATTTTAAATATTTAATTAAAATATTATAATCATAAATATAGAGGTTTTTTCTGAATGTAGAAGTTTGTGATAAAAATCAGTATTTTTTATTGCATATTTTCTGACATGATTTACACAATGGTTTTTCACATGGTTTATACAATTTATAGACATTGCCTCAGAGAAACTCCATCAAAGGACAAATGTCATTCTAAAACATTACAATTACAACATTTGACAGAAACTCAATAGATAATTTTATCGCTCTTCTTTAAATGTTATTATTTATGCTCACCTCTAAATGTTAGCGTAGAATACTTTCTTTTTCATGATATGCTAAAAACAAAAAATATTAAAAATATAAAATATATTTAAGGAAAGCAGGTATAGTGATAAATGTTACTTTTTTAAACTGAAATCTTGTAATTAAGATATTATTATACGAAATATCGATGTTTTTTGTCAATTTAGAAATTTATATATGATAAAAATTAGTATTTTATATTGCATATTTTCTCACGTGATTTACACAATGGTTTTTTTTATATGTTTTATAGACATTAGCTCAGAGAAACTTCGTCAAAAGACATTCTAAAGCATTATAATCACAACAGTTGATAGAAACTCAATCGGTAATTTTAGCGCTTTACTTTAAATGCTATTATTTATGTTCACCTCTAAATGTTAGAGTAGAATCTTTTCTTTTTCATGATTTACACACACACGAAAAAAAAAAATTTTTTTTTAAAGTATAAATATATTTAGGGAAAGCAAGTATAAGGATAAATATTACTTTTTAAAATTATTTTGTGAATGTTTAATTAAAATATTATAATCGTAAATATCGGATGTTTTTTTCTAAAATTAGAAATTTATAAAAGATAAAATTGGTATTGCATATTTTCTGACATGATTTACACAATTTTTTAACACAATTGTTTAAATAATGATTACTTGATTTAGTTGAAAATTTGCGTAAAGAAATTGACAAGCGGAGCTAATTTATCGATATGATAAAAGATAGGACTACAAGAGTAAGTATTAAAGTTAGAAATTAAATTGACAGGAAAGGATGGTATAGTGATTTATTTTTTGAAGTATAATTTTATGAATATTTTAAAAGGAAAGATTGGGATCGCAATTTATTCCCCTCCCCTTCCCCTCCAGTAAAAATTTACTACTGGGATTAACTAAGTCGTTCTATGAATAAATATTTCTAAAAATTTTGATTTCTGAAGAAAACTGGCATGATGAAATATAAATTGAGCTTGAAACGTACGTTAGAAATATTGTTAAAGAAGTGGATTATTTTCAAAATTGTAGTAAATTTGGTATTATTTGTGGAATTCTTGAAGTAAACTGACATTTTGTGGCATTCTTTGGGGAATTCTTGCAGTTAATTGGCCTTTTTGTACCAGTCTTAGTGGTATTCTTACAGTTAATTGGCTTTTTTTGTGGAATTCTTGCAGTAAAGTGGCATTTTTTGTGGCATTCTTTGTGAAATTCTTGCAGTGAATTGGCATTTTTTTTAGTTTAGCAATAATTGATTTCTTACTAAAATTAAATCAATTAACTTCTTCATTGTTGATTCTTTTTAACAATTATATAAAAATTTTTGTTAAAATTTTTCAGATTTGACAATAGCAGAACAGTTTTTCGACGGATCATTAAATACAATCCGAAGAATTACTATAAATTAAGTTATTATTATATATAAAGAACAATGCGATATGTCGCACAGAATTTAACAGAAAGTTTCCGTAACAAATATGCAAACTATTTACTTTTTTATTTTAATTAACCAACAATTACTCTTTATTAAAATTTTACATTTAGTAAAAGTAAATGTTTATTGTAGTTATTGATTCTATCAACTCTTTATCAACTCTACAAAAAATATTCCTGAAAATTTATAATATTTAAAATTTTTTTAAATGCATTTTTTACCTATTACCTTTTAAAAGATACTTTCTGATATATAATCGTAAATAATCCTAAAGATACATTCAGATACATTATTAAGCACTCTTCCTTGTTTTGACAATTTTTTTCAATTTATCACAGCAATCATGCATTTGATGAAACAAGACATTTTCAGTAATACCTTTCATTTCTTGTTTCATGTTTTTCTTGAATTATGTAAAAGCAACAATAACCATAATTATAATTATACTGTAAAACAACATTTTATTATTAACATAAACGAAATAGAGAGACTACTAGCTACGAATAGCAATTGAGAATAAGTAATGAATGTGGTATTTCAGCTTGGTAGTAGTTTTAATTAAGTTTAGAAAATATTTATGAGCGTCATTAAATAGATTTTTTTCACAAGATGGCTGTTTTATCTGATTACTTCAAAAACAGTACAAATGTTTTTTATTGCCAATGGCAAGTTTACAGGACAATGGATACGAAGTAAAATACAAAGAACAAGCTAGAAACAAATGACATCACTTAATCCATCAGCTTAAGTCTGGCAATCCAATAACGCTTCCATAAGGAACAGGAGGCAATGCAGAACAGGAAGCATGGTGAAACCTATCCGTTTCTTACTGGTTTATCACACAGGAGACAGAGAGGGTCAGAAGCCAGTTTAATTCTTTGAAGGTGCTTGCGCAGACAATCGTGATCAGAGAAAAAAATGCAGCAATGCACCAACTTTTCTCTATGCCATTCAGGGATATCACGAATATGATTGTACCAGGACTTGCGATCATTTCTAGTGGCAGCATCCTCAAAGAAGGACCACCTGAGAATCTTTTTAATTATCGTCTTAACGGAATGATAGGCTGCTCCTGGTTATTTAATTATAAAACAGAGGCCCCCTTTTTGCTAGTAAATCAGTGTCCTCGTTTCCCTCTATTCAGCAGTGGGCCGGGATGCAGCTGTAAAAAAATGTTTTCAGCCAGATTTAATATTTTTTTATCTGCATCAGGAATTTTATATAAACTATACATAACAACAAATATTATCTAATGAATAGCCCATCGTGTTTCGGAACTGGGAAACTCGGTTCAAAACCCGACAAGCACCAAATCGGAAGTTGCTAGATAGAAAGATTTAGGACATATTAAGAGACAGTAAGTTTGTATTCATTTTATTTAAAGAAAATGAAAGGAGGGTGCAAACTTTCAAGATGTTACTCTTAGGGGTGTTATTTCCAAATTTTTGAAGTATAATGTGAATGGTTTTTTTTTTCTTCTAATGCAGCTGGCAAATAGACCGTGATCTCCGCCATAAGGGAGATGACTTGATGGTAAGCCACGGACGCAGAGTAACAATGCCCCCGCAGCGCTCTACGATCCTATTAGGACCGGGACCTACGGCTTAAAGTGGATTCCGAACCACTACAAACACCCATGGGCAAAGCCGGGATTTGAACCCGATACCTGTGGTACCGAATGCCAGAGCGCTACCCATTCGGCCATCAGGCCCCATATAATGTGAATGTAGTACAGTAGTTTTGAATCAAGGAAAATGAATGAATCTGTCAAATCAAAATCTGTCCATTTGATTTCAGATTCAAGTATCAAGCATTAAAAAAACAATGGAAAATTTATTGATGAAAAGGAGGCATAGAATATATGAATAAATATATTTAGTTCAGCCGCCTTGTATTTCATCCACCATTTTATTACAAGAACTATAATATAAGACATGAATATAATTACAGAAAACAGTTATAAAAATATTTTTCAAAGCAATAATAATATTTATTTACAAATTTAGAATATACGTAAATTAAATTCTTTAAATAACAATTTATAAAGATATTGGTTTAGTTAATTTTTATAAAAATAATCATAGGTTATGAATAAAATAAAATATAAACTTGAAAATTCTTCGTTGTTTTTTTGAATTTATGAATTTATAAAATTTAATTCACACTATCTTAATATATTATAATAGTGTTAACATATATATTAAAGCATATCATAATATATTATTTGAGATATTAAAAGAGGAAAGTATTTGGAAAGGTGTATTTCTTTTGAAATAAAATGTTTTATAATCTTATTATTATTGCTTTAAGAATACATTTCAAACTAACAATGACTTTTGTAGTTTTTTTACTATATTTTAAGAGTTACCGTAATTGTTGCAGAAGTGCTAAGGATGGATCCGAAGTCTTTTGTAAGTTTCATATTGTATTTAAATATTAAGAAAGCTTTTGTCTGAGAATCCTACGTAAAGACAACCAAAATTCTTCAAGTATAATTCGGTCAGCAACATCATTGCTTGTTGTTTGAGGTTATATCTTTCAGATAAAAAGGTAAATTAGCGCATTATTCTATTCCCATTTGTGCAATAGTATGAAATATTTATTTTTTTGGGGAGAAAATGAAAGGAAAAGAGTAAAAAAAACCCGATGCCTTAGGTGTCTTTGTTAAGTAGAAAAACAATGAAGGTTGTAATATATCCTCTTTCTGTTTGTCAAATTCCCATTACGAAAGCTATCTTTTCCCATTCTCATGTTAATCGCATGTGCGCTTGCTTTTCGCACCCATTTGTTATTTTTCAATGAAGAACTACGCAAAAGGTGTCCAGGAACAAGCGCTGAAGACGCATCTATATAAATTGTACACAAGCTGTCTCATGTTTCTTTATTTTACGGTGCCGTCGTCTACAAACAAAAATAATGCTTTCGAAAGTAACGCAGTTCGGGAAAGTTCTACTGCTCGCTATTCTATCATCTCAGGTAAAAACATTTTGTTTATACACCCCAATTTTACTAAAAATAAGGAAGTTTAAAAATTTTATCAGCACTCAATTGATTAAGTTATAAATACTAATTTAAATAAATAGAATTGAAAAATTCAGTTAACTATTAAAATACAGCTTTTGTTATGTTGCGAATTTAAATAGTTCAATTGCTTAATGTTGCGCATTTGAATATTCGTATTTTTTTTAAGTCACAAAAACAGAAAATTTTGGTTTTGGTGAAGACACTAGTATAAAATATTATATAGCAGGACAGAATAAATGTCTGTTAATAATTTCGTTCATTAAAATATATCTTATTTTAAATTTCATTTTATAATTTTGAATTATCATTGCTAGAAAATAATTTACTTTAGAATTTGGGTCAAATCTGTTAGATTTGCGTATGCTGTTTGTTTTCTGGCCTGCTTGATGTAACGAGGGCTTATTGTATTAGGCAGTCTTCTGCATCATGCTTATTTAATTTTAAAATTCTGATCAATGGGTGTAAAAATTACAAAAAAGAGAGAATGCAATGATTTTTAAAATTTTTTTCTTATTTTTAATGGTAAATTTTTCATCACACTTAATATATTGTAATTAGTTTTCTATCCTCTGATCCCTTGACAAGTATTAATTTTTTTGATAAAATCCAGTACTTGCATGTTAATTAATCCAGCATACTCGATTTTATTAATCATTTAAGGAACAGTTTTAAGAATACACTTGGACACGATTTCGATATGTACAAAATTATTAAATAATATATAAATTATAAATTGTGTTGTAATTTATTTCTAATCTACTGTAATGTAAATGTAATTTAGTTCTTATGTTAATCTACTTTAATGTAACAACTCAATTTTTTATTTCTATTTTAACTTTAATACAGTAACGATACTTAAATACATATAAATTATATCTTGCTATAAATACACAATTTCTGGAATTAAAATACTTGGCTGAATTTACCTGTTTTAAATTAACGTATATTTCCTAATATAAGCCGATCCCTGTTAAACCGAAACGAAAAAAAATTCATTTAACAATCATTTTTTACATCAATCTGCTATAATTTCTAGTGCACATTTTGGCACTTTTCTGTTAACCGGGCTCAAATTTCGCTAACATGAATTTTTTTTTGTTTGGGCTACGACGCAACAAACCAATAATATAAACAATTTTGAAAATAAAACAACTTATTAATATAAAACGAATAATTCATTTTATTTAAAATTGATATTATTTTATTTTTAATAAACTTAATCAATACAAACTAAAGAAGTCAAAATGGGATGTATTTAACGATATTTCGCGATACGTTTTAATGTAAGTACCTACGTTTATCTGAGAGCTTTGCGGAACCGTGAACCGTATATAAGCCGACCCCCGTACTGTAGAATTAAAAAAACATAATTCTTACAGAAATGGCTTATTATTAATTATAGCTTTAGCTTTATAATAGCTTCTTATAATTATAATTTTTATAGCTTTTTAAAATGCTTATAGAAATGGAAATATACGGAATTCTAAAATATTCTAGTAGACGATTCCTAATCGATTAAAGGTCAATCATCACATGTAAGAACAGCAATCTTAAAAATTACAAGGAGAAAAAATTGCGTTTTTTTTTAAATAATCCATCTTATTTTAAATTTCCATGTGTCATCTTAAATTATGATAAATGAAGTGTTTAAAAACAAATTTGGCAAAAACAAATTTGTTATTACGAAAATTTCTTGTTTTCATACCAGATAGTTTATTAGATTAGTTAACATTAGGAGCCAAGTAGTACTTCGTGTACATTAGCTCTCATTTGGATGAACACGATAAAGGCTTCTAATGTACCAACAGTTGTGAAATTAATATTCGCAACTTGTGATTCGATTACCGAGTCTTGCATACTAATTTTTGATATAGTATGCTCTGGTATTCAGACTTGATTTTGTTATATTTTAAGAATTCTAAAATTATACGGAGATTTTGTTGTTAATCTTGTACATTAAAAAGCTTTTATCATATAATTTGAAAAATTAAGTCAATTTACTATATCATTTTCTTCAGTTTTTTATCAAATGGATTGCTTGTTATTATTTTAATAATATATTCATATGTGGTAGATCAAATTTTTTTTAACAAATTATACATATAAATACTACTAATAATTTTTCTCCGATTTAGAACCGTAAATAGTCTCATAGTTTTATGTAATATATATATTGAAAGTTTCGAATTACTCATTTATATATGTAATAAACGTTGGTAATGTTTCAGTGTTTGATGTATTGATATTTTATTGATTACTAATCAGTATAAGAACACACATGGTAGATTATATAAGTAAACTTTTTGTGGTATTGAAATTATTTAATTGTAAATAATTAATTGATTTAATTTTTTATTGCCGTGTTGACACAAAATGCAGAATATTTTGTTATTCTTTTTCATATATTATTGTTCAATAAAAAATTTTAAAGTTCACTTGAAGTGCCAAATTTGCTGCAGATTTGTTTCAATTGTAATTTTACAAGCAAATACTAAACAATATATTTACATAACTACCGTTAATAACATATTACCCTAACTAACTAACTTTATTTCCATACTAAAAGCTATGAATTTTCAAAAAAAATTATTTACCTACTTAATGAATAATTTTATTTATATATAATAATATATTTTATTTACACGCTATTATAATTAAATTATTACTTATATAATAATTTTAAAAAAATATATATGTGACTGCTTTTTATTAATTGATAACAAAACAGAACACGGATATTTCTAACATACATTTTTCTCACCAATTAAGGACAGAAGCAAAATTATTTTATTTTAATAAATATTCAAATTATTTTATTTCAATGCAAATTCGTTACTTAATGAAGGCTTTATCTTGACTTTTATAGTTATTAAATCATCAAGAATTCTTACAGTAATTAAATGTTTCTGAATTATTATAGTATTTTCTGGCTATTATAATAATTAAAGTATGTATCAAAACAAAGAAATACGGCAAAAATTATTGTTTTGCCTTGAAGAGAATTTTAAAATTTATTATGAGAACTAAATAATATATTATCTTTATTATAAAAGCAATATGTTCTTTTTAAAACTGTATGTTGTTTTTTTCCCCTTTAAAGAATATTTGAATAAAAAAGAATTGAGTTATGTGACATGCGATTACTAACGTAGAATATATAATAGTTTTCATCAAAGATAGTAATACTTGACAGAATCTTTCGTCTTTTCCGCAATAATAATAAATTTTTAGTTTTAATTCATTTTAATATCATTACCATAACACTTAGCATACAAAGGCAAAATTGTCTAACCATTACAAATCTTGGCATGAACAAATATATCAAACCCATTTGCAAATCATTAAAATTCAATCTGGTTTCACATTACATAACATCAGTCAAAGACGCTAATAAGTATCCACCTAAAGCTTTAAATAGTTGTTTTGTGGTTATTCTGTATGCACAATATGTGCTGCAGAAGGAAGAAATTTTAATATAGATGGCCTTTCAATGCCGTCGATTTAAATATCAGTAATTGTCGGTATTTGAAAGAAGAAGAATCTTTGAGATGATAGAGGCTGGGTGGTCGGGTTTGGAAGTTGTCGGCCATATCAGCGTTTCTGAAAATGCTGCAAGGAGGTTTTGCAACTAGTGAACTAGAGTGAGCTCGTACACTTTGTCCTGGTTCAGGAGCTTTTAAATTACTCATAACAGCAAGGGTATTCTTATCATTCATGGACGATTGCACCATTGTCCAATATCTGCAAACAGACGACTTGATCAGTAGGTGCCCCTATGTGTATCAGTACCATTCCGGGGCCCCTGGATAAAAATCATTTGCTATCGCAGTTTTAATACATAAATTTGGTGCTTCTGACAGTCACCCAACGTCGCCTCCATATGGAATGTTGTGTCAATCAGCGAGATTTGATTGTGATGGAGGGAAACGAATTGCCTTCAGTGATGAATTACGATTCAATTTGGATTCTACTGACAATCCTGTACACGTTTGAAAGCTTCATGCTAAACTACTGTCTGAAGCGGTACATTGCGCGTACATCTGTTGACATGGTTTGGGGTGCCATTGCTTACCATATTCGATTCCTCTTTAGTATTCATCCACGGAACCATGACAGCCCAGCAGTCCTCTCGTGATATATTTCAGACATATGTGTTGTCATTTATGATTGGGGTTCTTAGTAGGTATTTTATAGCAGAATAGTATTCGGCATAAAACCAAGAATGTAACAAGGCTATTATTTCAATAAAGATACATTTATTTTCCCACCCACCAATTGGTGGGATGGGGGATGACTTAAATCAATGAGTTGAGCAGCATCGGAAATTTAGTCGAACTAGAGCCACGCATTTACAGCAATTGTGTAATGAGGCTACTGCAGTAAATCTGTATGCCTCAATGCTTCGTAGTATCACGCTGTTCATTCACGCTTAAGATAGTCACGATGAGTCTACCTTGTTACTAGACCCTGCATTTTTCTGTGAGATTCTGAACAAAAAAACATCATTTTGATTTTATTTTGTAGTCACTTATATCAATGTTACAAAACATGTATGTAAAATGTCTGGCAATTCCTTTTTTGAAACTGATTTTTATAACAATGAATGTAATTTAGTGCTAGTTCACTTTCATGTTTACTACTAATATAGTTTACATTATAATTAAAGCTTGGAAAACTTTTTGCTGTAAATCGTCTATTACACTGTCAGGGATATTTAATTAATAATTAATTCATCATATTATCTTCAAGAGCATTTTGCACCTGGAAATTTGTAATTCTGGTCTTCAAAAGCTAGGAAAAGGCAGAAAAATCTTTGAAAATGTTATTCATTATAAATTTTAAAAAGTTTGATTAAAAAATAATCAAACAAGGTTTTATAAACGCTTATTTTGTTTTGCTTTGAAAATATCATCCAAATAAGCAAGAACGTTTTGCCGAGTGTTGAAAAGGATTTCTCTAGTGTTTATGCTGGAATCTGAAGTTTAATATTAATATAATTATTTTTCATACTTCGAGTCCTAAATTCATGTCTTTTAGACTATATGTCATAGTAAATTATTTTGAATTAAAAAAAAGAGAACGATTTAAACACAAGAACACACACAAGAAACACAATATTTTAAACACTCTTTTCCTTTTGTGTTCATAATCTAGATGAAGAAACTCCATAATTTTCTTATTTATGTAAAACTGTCTGAGCATTTTATAAATTGAAAACTAATATGTATCATATCATAATATATGATAAATATTTAATGAAAATTATTTTCCGTCTTCTTATTTGTGACATAAAATACAATATTCCCTTTTTTTAAATTCGATCACTTTAAATAATGCCATACTGTTTTTTTAGTTGATGTTCTGGAACTTCAAAAACTGTACTCGTGGGGAAAGTACCAGCCCTGAAACTTCTACTGGAGGTACCACAACTCCAATAGCGTGTCCCGCAAATCATTATAGAGAATGGTGTCCTGAAGACATGCCTTGCTGCTTTTTCGACGGAAAGAATCACACATGCAGAAGGGCACAAAAAGAAGGTAATACACGATAAGAATTTGGTTGCTATGTTCGAAAACCAATAGGTTAACACAATATTTAATGTTCTAACGTTATAATTTTCATTAGACATCAACTAAAAATTTCTGGAATATATTCATAGGGATATTTATATACTATTATATATCTTATTAGTTGAAGACCGAAACAGAGACATGTCGAATGTTTAGGTAGTGATTTTAATGTTATTAAGAATAAAAACTGGAGGTCCACGGCCAAGAGGAGAACAGCCTGGCTGGATCTTTTAAAGAAGGTCAAGGCCCACAATGGGCTGTCGAGCCAGTTATGATGATGATGATATCTTATTATGCATATAAAAAGAAAACATCAATGTACAATTAAAACCACTGTCAATTTAATTAGGACAAACAATTAAGTTAGGACAAAGAAAATAAATACAGCATATCTGTTTATTTTTTCTTTCACATCACATATGAAGATGAATGACATATATGATGATGACATCATATATGAAGACATTAATTTATTTTGATAATATTTTACACTAGTATAGCATATTATAATTAATAGTTAAGGCCATTTTAATGGTAGCCTTGATTATTGCAGTACTACATAATCGAGGCTAATTATGTACACCCACAGTATAATCACAGTCGTAGTACTACAATTGTGACAGTTAAGGTTTTTTTTTCTGTCTGATTAATTCAATTTTCTTGAAAGATACTGTTATGTCTGTGGTAATAAATGCTGTACATTGAAATAGTTAAGTTTACTATGTAACTAAATATTCCACACGTGTTAGTTTTTAAAAACTCATTGTAAGATACATGGATAACGAATGTGAAAAACATCTACTCACTTTCTTTAGTGAATAAAAACTCTTCACGGTCACTTTCCATATTTTTAACAATACCTTTCCTGAATTTTAACTAGTCTTATTTTCAAAGAGAAATTAGAAATGCAAAACTAGTTTTGGAATGCAGTTCAACCCACGCTTTTAACGCAGAGTATTTTTTGTAAGATAGATCACCAAATCTAGTATCGTTTATTTCTTTATATTTCAAATTTGGGAAAGAATGCCAAAATAAGGGGTTTTCATAATCAAGCCGATGTATACATTATACCGCATTACCATAAAAAGACAATTTAGAGACTAATGACCTGCAATCTGTTACCAATGCAAGTTTATTTATTTGTTATTTGAATGTTTATTTAATGCATTTCAGGAGAAAGGTGCACTCTTAATTCACTTGGCTATAACACAGAAGCTTGCTTTTGTAAAGAAGGATTATTTTGTATAGAAAATGAGGTAAGTCAGAATTTTTTTTTTTTATTATTATTTATAACATAATTAAAAAAAATAATGTTCCTACTTAACTAAATTTTAGAATCTAGCAATTAAATTATAAGATAATTTTAAAATAAATTTTAAATTATAATGAATTCGAATTAATTAAATCGTATAACATTGATATCGACCAAGGTAATATTGTAAGAAAAACATTATTTCCCCCATATTTCATATGAACAAGTGTAACCAAATTATAATAATATTTTAATTATTTCATGGTTTGAAAAATAGCAAACATCTGCCTATGTTTGACAAAAAATTATTAATTTAATATATAATTCAAAAAGATACTAATTTTAATAAACTTTATTTTCAAAAATCACTTAATGTACTTAATATAAAATACTTATACTTGTTTTTAAAACAATACTTAATTATTTAATTTTAAAATGCTTAAAAATAAAAAATATATATTTATTTAAAAAAATTAATTAATTAATTAGTTTTAATAAATTTATTAATAATTAAAATTAAGTAATTTTATTTAAATTAGTTTAGCAAATTAATTAATTTAATGGGTTTAATAAATTTTATTAAATTAATTAATTTAATGAGTTAAATTAAATTACTTAATTAATTAATTTTATTAAATTTATTTTTGTTTAAAAAAAATAATGTAAAAAATTCGCAAAGAAAGATTTTTAATGTTATGTTGCTTGATATATTTTTTCTATTAGAATTTATATAAATGTTTTTTATAACGAAAATTTTTTCATTAAATCTTATTCATCTATAATTTTTTTTTATAGTGCACGTCCACGAAACCGGAACGCAGGAACTCTGTAGTGTATAGTCCAATGATGAAGAAATAATGTTAATAGAGCATGTAACATTTAAAATTCAATAATTTTTCATGGTGTATTATTTGGAGAAAATGGCATTTTATAACATTGCAATACTTCTTCATTCATTTACTTTATTTATGATGTTTTAATTGCTTTTTGAAGGAATGCTTTAAATAAAAAAAATATTTTTCTGATCGTCTTCATTTTTATAACAATTTATTTTGTTTAAAATAATAGTTTAGTATTTTGATTTGACGTAAGTATATGAATAATATCAGTGTTTAATCAATTCTACTTTGAGGTGTTTGAACAAGGATTGAAAAGAATACTCAAAGAATACGAGGAAAATCGCGACAAAATCTTTTTTTACAATACATATCCTTTTCTCCAGGAACATGTGAATAATGATCTATTCTATTCATAGACCATTATTCACATGTACATAAGATATTACTTTAAATGAATTATTATCTATATTACTTTTGCAACCAGGCTTCCGTAAGTTCCGTAAAGTTCAATACCTAATAGTTATAATTTAATCAAGAGTTATAGTTGCATTAAATAAATTATTTGGACATGTGTCCTGTGTAAATCGACTGTTTGCAAGCACCAAATCTTTAACCTTTTGGACGTGTGTTCCGTCGGTTGAGGTTGATAGTCGACCAGAGGTCTCTTCGTCTTCAACTCGTTCTCTGCCTTCTTTTATCTATTCATACCACTTCTAAACATTTCATTCCGATATAGGAACGCTCACCGAATACCTTCTGCAACATTCTATACGTTTCCGAAAACAAAATTTAATGCAAGTTCTTTGCTTAATTAATTTAGACATTTCAAAACTTGCCGGAATCAGTTTTAGCGTCTTACAAAGCCAAGCGTAACTCAAACACTAATGAATATTTTGGCGTCACATTTCACACAGATGTCAAGGACAGTGCCAGCAACCTTAAAAAGAAGAAAAAATTGAAATTAAATAACCCCCGGGAATTTTAAATTGAAAATTGGTCTTATTTTTGGACACAGTAGTATTTCCCAGACATTATTACATAAATCGACGAGGAATTTTTCTGAGAGAGATGTGAAAAAGTAGCCTCTAGCAATTAACAATGTATTGATATACTAATTAATTTTTCTAAATAAAATAAATGTTTTATATGAAAAAACAAAAACAGAACAAAATTATATACCTAATAGATAAATCAATACAAAGAAATTAACCTAAATTAATTTTTCGTATATCGATAAAAACTTTCTTTTTTAATAAATAATTTTCCGCTTTCACATTAATTCTTCCGGAAGTCATTTTGCGATCCTTCTATTAATTATCTTTTTAACAAGCGTGTAATCTTTCTAATATCATTACGTTGTTAAAAACAGTCATCTTGGGCTGCGGTGATCATTTTCTCCTATTATACAAAATACTCCTTGAACAACTTCATTGGTAAAGATGTACTCATTGGGTGGCCACAGGAGTAATTAGATCCATTTTTTATGGTACCACAAAATTCATCGCAGACATAGTTTGCCACGACAGAAAAAAAAAAAGGAAAAAGAAAAGAAATTCACCAGAACAGGACGTTCTAGGGTTTGACCTTTCAAATCTGATAACAAATTTTCAAACGAAAAGGGGTTGGGAACATTGTAATGCTTTTAACCTCTTCAAAAAATTCTTCTCGTTTAAAAGCTTTCAATGCCGAAGTTTATAACTTATCAGGGCACTGTAATAAAAGCGTTTTAATATCATTTTGATCAAGAAAAAGGTCGTAAAAGTCTGGTAAAAACCTGAAGGAATTTTAGTCACTAATCACTATATCATAAAAGTATTTGAAATTAATTTGCACCGGAAATATTACTTATTGATACATGTTTTATGGATTTTCTTTTCCTTATTTGTATTTAGTGATGGGTTTCCGAATAAACATTTTAATTATCTATTGATTAGTTGTTGATCTTACGACTTACGGCTGTCCTTTTAATCTAATTTTTCATTAAAACATAGTTTTATTTTTTTGTATATACACTTGTGTATATAAGTTAGGAGGTTAAAAACATTTCAATGATCTCAACCCCGTTATTTTGAAAATATATTTGGACTGATGGTTTGCAGTAGTCGAAATTGAACTAATGAGATATTGTAGTGTGCAAATGGACAAACAGATTGTACTGGGTGTAGTTGGGCTGAGATATTTGAGGCACAGTTTTGAGAACTCCCAGCTTTATTTTCACAAACATCAATTAGAGACATACGATATGTAACATATTTAAAGACATATAATTATTAGAATTAGAATTTAAAGAAGACTGAATTAGAAGAAGACATTAATTATAGAAATTGAATTGATGAGGTATTGTAGTGAGCAGGTTGGAAAACAGATTGTACTAGGTGTGGTTGGGTTGAGATATTTGAGGCACAGTTTTGAGAACTCTTAGCTTTATTTTCGCAAACATGAATTAGAGAAATACGATATGTAACATATTTAAAGACGTATAATTATTAGAATTAGAATTTAAAGAAGACTGAATTAGAATTAGAAGAAGACATTAATTATAGAAATTGAATTGATGAGGTATTGTAGTGTGCAGGTTGGGCAAACAGATTGTACTGGGTGTGGCTGGGTTGAGATATTTGAGGCATAGGTTGGAAAACTCACAGATTTATTTACACACTCTCAAATACCACACACATATATAGTAATTAACGACAGACAATATTTAACATATTTAAAGACATATAATTATAGATTCGTGAAAGGATTCCACTTCTAAGCCGAAAACCAGATATTCAGGTATGCGCGATGGGCACGAAAGATACTTCCTCTCCGGGTTAGAGTCTATAGGCTAACTACTACGTAGGTTTGTGTTAAATACATTTTCTCTGGAGCTGAGAGACTATAAACTAAATCTTTCTTGACAGAAGCGCGTGATTGCACCATACTTCCTCTCGGGTGAGAGTCTCGAGACTTACTGACCATTTCTCCTGTACACAACAGGGGGCGCTCTCGCCAGTGCGTAAGAGGAAGCACGGTTACAGTATTACTTTTAATAAAGAACATTAAATGGCACATACACATTAGAATTTTTCTAGTAAGAAATTTCCTAAATTCAATACCTAATATTTATAATTCAATCTTACAATTGTGGTTGTATTGCATAAATTTGTAGTCCTTCAAATTTCATTAAATTTTTAGAAAAATTAGCAGTGTTCTTAGTGTCTTCATTTTGAATATCTAAGTGATTCTGCAAGAAATTTTTGTTCTACATAAATCGAAGATAGTGATACTAAAATTAATCGATGATATATTAAATCTGTGATAAAGATAAGTACCGTAAAAGTCTGAAAAACCCAAACAACTAAACAAGATTTATATATTTTAAAAATTAATTATTTATGGTTAATTATAGTAATATTTTAAACAATAAAACAATATTATATTTTTTTTTACGACAGAAGTAGGTTTATGATGGATTATTTTTTCAGTTCCTACTATTAGTTCACACTCTCCCTATATATATCTTGGTCAAATTTTCAATCGTTAATACAATACGTTTTTTACGTTTAGTTAAAAAAAATTTTTAACTTGTAGTGGATGACACTTGTTGTTAATACAGTTTTCTACAGTATTAATTCATTCATTAAATTTAATTAATAAATTTTAGTTTTATGTGGGAGAAAAAAAATTTCTCTTATACAAGATATTTAGCAGGATATAAATTTAGGAATAAATGCCGTCAGTGGCGAAGCGTGTAAATCACTGTAGAAAATGTCTTTTTCAGGTGTGAAGATGGCGCTGCTTCGGGTTCGAGTCCCGGCGGTGCCATGGAAAAAATCCACTCTAATTGATCGTAGAGATTATTTTTCATTCTGAGTTGTAGTCTGCAACTCAAGCTGTCTGTGTTTGAGCTGGGAGGTTCTTTTTCATTCTGAAAATGAACAAAATGAAAAATGAAACATGTGAATAAATTAGTGAGAGGGATGGAAAGTGTATATGTGGAGAATTTTTCTAACTTAAAAAAATGAATGAAAATTATTTATGAAAGACTTACTGCAATATAGTGAAAAAAAATAAGAATTTACTTAAAAAAATTTCTTTTTATATTATTTGTTTTCAAGATGATTTATGAACACAAAATAAGAAGAGATTTTTACGTTAAAGTATGCGTTATCTTCTTAAAGCGCGTGGATTTTCTTTATAGCCAATATATATTTATAAGCCAAGAGAAAACGTGAGTATCTAGAGTGCAGGACAGCTCATGTTTAAATCTGCTTATTGCCGCAATCGTCGCCTTCAGAAATGAAATGAATGTAAGGAGATTGTGACAACAATGTTAACAATTAACAATGTTTTAACAATTTAGGCTACTACAAAGTGCAAGTATAGGCTCGCCAATGGTTTGTTTTTTGTAAACAAGTTACGAAAATAACAAATTGAATGTTACAAGATATGAATTATTAAGTAGTCCTTATAACATGAGAAGTAATATAAAAAAAAAATTAAGTCAATTCCTACTTTTCTTTTCACTATAATGTAGAATGTCCTTTATAAATAATTTTCATTCATTTTTTTAAGTTTATCTGGCGCCATCTATTGGTATAGATATGCACCTTAAATCTAAGAAAAACTAAAATTAATTAATTAAATTCAATTAATGAATTAATATTTGAAAAAATTGTATTAACATCCAGTGTCATCCACTACAAGTTCAAAAAAATGTATTTGAACTTGAGTGGATGAATAAAAAGTATTTTATTAGCGATTAAAAATTTGAATAAGATATATATAGGGAGAGTGTGAGCTAATAAAAGGAATTGAAAAATTAAGAAACATCATAATATTATGGCACTTTCAATGACAAATAAAGAAAATTCATATTTCAATATAAAATTTCTTCCTTTTCCCAGTTCTTTCTTGAACCTTGAAAAAAAATAGTACCACATAAATAAAAGAATCAATAAAAAATAATCAATTTCCTCCCATTGTGAAAAAAATTAATACAATATTGTTAAAATATTACTGTAATTAACCATAAATATTTAAAACAATTCTTTTTTATTTAAGTAACGTCTTCATGGTAATAATAAATTAATTTAAGTCAAAAATAATCTAACTTATTTAGATAAAGTATTTGAGGAATTGTTTAAATATGTCTTTAATAAAACACTTCATATCATAATTTTTTTTAATGTGACAGTTAAACTATGAACATAAATTTTGTTATTTTTACGTAATTGTTAGTCATAACACAATTTCAAAATTTCTATTTTAAGAAAGATAATTTAGTATGTGATCCAGTAATGAGAATACGCTTCAAAAAAAAATTTTTTTTGTTTTAATTTAACTTTAATTTGTTTATTTAAAGAAAAAAATCTATGGATATCTAGAAACATATAAACACCGAAAAAAAAAACATTTTAAAATGTTAACAATGATTAAGTCATAATAATTATCGAAAGAAACGTATTACGAGATTTCCTCTGTTTTCCTTAATGTCAGACATAGGATTGCAACATTCTATATTTTTATAACCCCATAATGAATGTTATAAAATAATTAATAACTTTGGCATAAATGTTACAAATAGATAAAACAAAACAGTATCGCCATTATTTTTTGTGTGTTTTAATGATGTAATTCCAAAAACAAATATGTATCAATAAGTGAACGTATTGGCCAATTTTCTTTTATGTTCCTTTATTAAGACAATTGAGGACTTTTCTTTTTATGTAAGCCATTAACAGGATTCACGCTTTTCTTTTTAGTGACCTGATATATGGCCTACTTTCAAGGCTTTTTTGCCTTAAGATGATAATAAAAATATAATTACATAAAATACTTATGTAACATAATTAATAGATTTATTGTAACATTGGAAATCTAAAAAAATCCCTTTTATGTTACTGTCACACATATCACGAAAATCAGCACTTTTCTATGTAATAAAATAAACGTTTGTTAATATATTACTCAATGAAAAATAATTTAAGAGTTAATTAAGTTTTTTTTTTATTTCATGAAAATTTTACCATCTTCACTTTAGTTTAAGAAATGAGAAATTATTTTAGATTTTAAGGTATATTTTTTTAAAAAAATTGTTTAATTTTCAAAACCTAAGCCTCAACTTTCATCTTGAACTGAATTCTACAGCAATATTACAGTTTTCATTTTTGTGAAGTAACAAGTGATGTCATTATGAGATTCTAATAGAAAATTTAAGCACAAATTGATTCATGGTTGTCATAGTAGAAACTGACTGGTAGAAATTCATAGTAGAAATTGACTAACGAGTTATTAATGAAGATCATTAAATGACACATACACATCAGGAGGCATCTAGTAACAAATATCATGACTATTTGTGGTAGTTAATATTAATTTTTTCTCTTATACAATTATAAAATAATTTACAATATAAAAATGAACAAAAATAAGTCTCAGAGTAGTTATTATATTTCATGCATTTTAAACTTTATTTTTCACTTGCTATACATTATAGAAATGCCAATTTTATTTTAATAAACTATAAAAATATACACACATAAGTGTCATATACAAATGTTCGTATAAGCTTAAAATTATTAGCTTTAATGAAATTTTTAAATTTTTATTAGAAGAAATAATAGAGGATAGAATGTCTTTTATAACTATTTTGCATTTTCATTTAAATATTTAATATATATATATATATATATTGATTTAAAATTATTAAATAAAATTAAAATTATTTAAATGAAAATGCACAATTAGTTATAAAAGACTATTTTTCTATCTTATTTCTTTTAATAAAATTTTAAAAAAATTCAAAGTATTAGATACTGAATAGATAATAGATTATATTCATACACTTGAAAAGTATTGAAAGTGTATGAATAAATAATATTCATGTATGTATATGATATAATAAATATTTTAAAAAATATATATTGATATTTACTAAGTAAAAAATGCCAATGGGGTTCTTAAACTTAATTTGAAAGTTAAAAACATTTTTAACAATTCCATTCCTTTCGTACAACGTCAATTTATATATAATGCACATTCAACAATTTGTCTCACAGTATAAAATATCTATTTTGACTAGCAAAAACAGATATATTTATTATATCATATACATACATGAATATTATCTATTCATACACTTTTGAAATATCTGTTTTTTGCTCGTCTGCCGTGATGCAATAGTTTATCACATAATGAAATCTGCAATAATTTATATTTAAAGTTTTCAGCATTTAAATGACACTTAGTTGTTGGAGAAATTTTAAATTGCCCCATTTGCTTGGCTAAAATCAGTCTAAATTCAATCTTAGCCTGAGAATTTCCTTATCTGAAGAGAGCTGTACACTATTTTATACTTTTGTTTTTCGAATATTCCTGAACATCTACGAATTGAATACAATGAATAAAAAATGAGATTTATGTTCAAGATACGAAATAGTTAAAGTCCCATTGAAGAGTTTCCATCTGGAAAAATAGTTTATTTAAGTTGACAGAGCTCTTAATGCATTGGAAATATGCACCAAAGACTTGCAAGAGATACTGGTTTTTTTAGAGGACATTACTAAAAATTCATTTTTTAAAATATACTTAAACATATAGTCATTGATTTAATTTTGAATTTATTATGCTGGAGTTTCATGCATATCAGCACAATACAGCTGAATGATACAATATTTTCTATTTTAGGCATATATTAAAAGTAAATATTGATAATATGACAGAAACAAATTATTGACTCTTGAAGACAGGAAAGGAATGAAATTCAGCTGTATACGATATGCATATAAGCATTTATAGTGTCATTGCTTTTTAAATGCTATTAAAGAAAAAGAAATACTTAAAGTGGGCAAGTCATATGTTTGTAAGGGCAATTACTTTCCTAATAAATTGTATCAGTGGGTAGAAATGTGATGATTTTTTTCTTTCAAAAGTATGTCCAACTAAATAGATTAATCATTTCACAATATGTAACACATATGACTAATATATTCCATGTAGTGGGATGTAATAATGGGGAAGATATAGGCATGGACTCTCTCATCATTTGTAATAATAAAACTTGTAACCAGATGAGTAATGAATTTGCTACAGTAACCCACGTTTTAGTAATAAGTTCAAAATAGTCAATTCATTACAAGCTATTGCTTAGGGTCTTGAACTATCATACATATTATTATTAACGTTGTTTTTCTCATCTTGTTTGTTAATCGAATATTTTAACTTATTCCATTAACACATTAACTCAACTTCCCTCCCCCCATATATAGTTATATATGAATTACGTTATTTATTCTTAATCTTTTTTTCTTTCTAAATTATTCCTTCAATTTATGAAACTATTTTAAAACCTATTCTAAACTACTTAGTGTTGGATAAGTACCGTATCTACAGGAAATTTTGAATTTGAGCTCTAATGCATGGGAATAGTTGGTAATTGTTCGATAAGTGAAAACACTTGTACACAATTTTCTAATGTTTATCAGTTTATTATCATATAACTATTAATAAATCTTCTTCATAATAACATGGAATGGTAGTGAAGGAATGGATTATAGTTAGCTTTAAAAAAATTAAAATTTTAATTAGTATCTAATTTAAAATTTTCTTCTGTTTTAAAATTAATACTCACAATGACTAAGCACTATTTTTCTTCTGAAATGGAACTTTAACATTGTCACTGCGACTATTTTGGTTTCTTTCATACGATAGTTCAATTTGTCTTATTAGCCGCAGCGTTTAGTTCAAGAAGTATTTTACAATCAATTCAGATATTTTTTGAAGTTTCATTTATTTATATACAGTTATTAGAAATAATATATACAGGGTTTATCTTAACCCACCGGTGGTAACGCGGGCTGATGGCGGCCTAGCGCTCTGGCCTTTGGAACCACAGGCTTCAGGTTCGAAATCTGGAGGTGGCATGAAAGTTTGTTAGTGGACCACATTAAACTGTAGATCCCAGCCTAAAGTGTGCACAAGATGACTATTGAGTGACAAATCAAACTAAACCGGAGGTAACAGCTCATCTGGAAGTCCAGGAGGAAAACCGGTTTTTATAACACTACCAGCGCCACCTAACGTCGCGTTGTAAAACTGACAAATTCCAACAAACATAAAGAAGTACATCGTTAACTATACGTTTCAAATAAACATATCAATTTTTATTCATCTAAAATTCTGAAGGATTTGAATAAAAGATGGAGCTCTATCGTGTTCAAACCCTCTCAATTTTTTCCTTTAGTTCGTTTTAAAATTTAATATTGTAGATTGGGTCAACTGTTTTTTGTGCAGATATGCAAAGTGCAAGTTTTTCTGGTAAATTTTATTTTAAGTGCAGGGCATCAAAAACCTTAGAAATGTAAATCAAGTCCATTTTTCTTGAAATAATTTCTAACAAAAATTTTACTGCATATTAATTAAATTGAGCTTTTATTTAAAACATAATTTCTTTCAAAAATTATTATAACTTAAAATACATAATAAGAAATACATAGAAGAGGGAATAGTTTTTATACAAATCAAACATTCTTGTTCTTTTTGATGATGATTTATTGAAGTTAAAATAAAACACTGTTAAAAAAGCATTTTTACTATTAAAAAAATCATTTTATCTTCTGACCATCTTTCTACTGGGATTCATTTTATATGCGTGTTAACTTGCATTTGCAAAAAAAAAAAAAAAAAAAAAAAATATTGAGTACAACAGCTTATACGCTATCGGGTAATGATACATATTAGATACATTTCTGGGTATATTTAAATCGAAACTGTTTCGGCAAAATAAGCTTTTCATTGAAAGAAAGTTGCTATTAGCATCCCTGCGCCTAAGAGCTTTTGATTCTAGTAATTAGAGGCTACCGAGTATTTAAAACTCGTTTTTAGGTAAGCGAAAGTATGTAATTTATGGACCAAGACTAATATACTGCTTCTCTCCTAATATGTTGCTAAAGCAAGAACGTATTATATATGAACGGACAAGCAAAGAGACTTTTAACTTGTATACCATCATTTTTTCACTGTGGATTGGAGATTTAATGATAAGTGTAAGTATTTGTTTGAAACTAAATTACTTGAAGTTTAATAAACCATGTAGGAGGAATAAATTTTAGGTGATTGATGAAATATTTTTCACTCTTGCAAAGTTTTAAAAATATGTGTTTTTCTTGGTGGCATAATAAGTAGCATATTGCGTGTCGATTTCTTTTAAGTGTGGTATTCTCGTATTCTTACTACAACTTAAATGCACTTTAATAAAGAGATACGTGTAAGATACGTTAATTTACTTTCATGTAAATGGAGGGTAAAAAAGTTGAACATATTAAATAAGTATGTTCACATGTATCATTATAACTTTTTTAAATGATAGAAAAATTGTTTTTTAAAACCTTTGACGTTCATATCTTTGTCAAAAAGTTTTACTGAACGAATTAGAACGCAGAAATATAATTGTATTTTATTAAAAACTACTATTCAACAATTATATATATTATAAGTGGCTTTCTACAACATTCGTGATAAAATATAAACATTATCTTTATATTTATAAATTTATGATTGCGATTTCTTTTAAACTCTATTAGTTTAATAATAAATTCAAAATTCTATTCACGGACAACTTCGGTATAATTTTCTTAACCATTTAATGAATATAATATATATTTCAACTTAAATAAAATAACAGGAGCGAAATAATATGCTTTAATTTCATGTAAAAGTCTTTATAAGTACATCTGTGCAAAAATTATCTTCAGTTCCACCCTCGAGATACCAGTGAGATGGTAAGCCCTGTCAAAGAAATAACTGAATGCGTTGAATTGATTAAGGTGAACCTACTTCTTGGTTAACAAAATTCTCAGTTTTAATAATTGAATTTATTTGTGATGGCTCATGAAGAGATGCCACAATATTTCCATATACTCCAAGAAAGATGTTATTGCCAGACTGTCTATTGCTGAAAGTTCGGGATATGCTTGGTATTTTAAGTATTAAACTTAATACATGATTTTTATCAAATTTGGCATTTATTACATTAATAATTAATTAATACATAAATAAAATGCTGTTTATCACTAAATATTATACTACCCTTTCCCATTTCATTGGCAAAAAGCGAATTTCTCTGCGAAAGAACGAATCTTCTTTTGAGGCTATTCTCAAACCAAGCAAATTTTTCATTACTTCAAAAGGACGTAAATATTATACAGACAGGCTATGCGTCATTTATCGTAACAAGTGGTAATAATAAGAATAAATGTCTGGGGAATATGGTGTGGAGAAAGGAGTAGGACTTCTAATCGAAGCATTTTCAAATAGTTTTTCACAAAACGTGTCTGAGTATCGTCATGTAGAAAATAACTATATTGCTTATTTATAAATATAAGGGCGTTTTTTGTTCTCGGTTCAAACACTTCAATTTGATGATTTAATCAATGCTTAGCAATCCATGTTTTTTTCGACTCTGGCCAGGTGCTCTTTGACTTGTGTGTTGAAATCAGTCTTGAAATAATTTTAACCATTTTTGACAAGCACTTACAGTTGTTGCAAGTTTCCCATAATGTCCTATCAGATAACGGTGAGCTTCAGGTAAAATTTTCTTCCATTTCAAACATAAAAATAAAATTTAATTTTTTTCTTTCACAATATTCAACAATTCGACAATATTCGATTAATAAAAGCCTAGTTTGACATGTAGTAGTTATCAGGTAATTATACTAATGCCAATAACCGATAGAGATAAAGTTGAATTCACAATACAGGGTGATTAATGCATAAACGATTTGCAGTTAGTGTTAGATGGTGGTCGATCTGGAGAGCATTTGTAAAACAATAATCAACAAAATTTTGTTGGATTTCAATCGCTATGTCTGTAATTTCATCTTTCATATAGTTCTTAATCACATGTGCTTAAACGTGAACCTCTTTTATATATATATATATATATTCTAACAAACTTTTACTTTGGTTCCCTCTATTAACCTTTATAATTATGTACCCAGATTTTCACCAAGTACTTAGTATACGTTATTTAGATAAATTTTATTAATTACTTCTTATACTTATATGCTGGAATGAAAAGCCTTTATTTTTGCAGTCATCAATTTTTAAATCAGCGTTAATCATTTTTTATATTAAAAAATAACCAGATTATAATTTTGAAAAAAAAAGCCATGTTTATCATTAGCCACTGTCAGCAAAATGCAGAATATAAGAATAAAAGAATTATTGGGCTTTGCAGAAATTTTATATAAAAAATATGGTAATTAATGATAGCTATTTGCTAATAATTCAGGGTCGAAAAAGAGTGATAAAATGGTTTGCAAATTCTTTTTCTCACAGATACATGGCGTTTTTAATGAGTTTAATTGCTAAAAATGCCAATGATGGTAAATTAACGATCTTTATATTTCTTAATTATCAGTTAAGTGACTCTTAATAAACAAGCATTACTCTTGTGATGATGCTTTAAGTAGTAATTTAAAATTTAATCTCACTGTTTACATTAGCTTAATGCATTTGAGGACTTCATTACCTGTTAATGTAATTGAGTTCGTTGGGAATCACCAATTACTTTAAGTGTATTCTTTGATCATTAAACAGATTGATGAAACGACAAAGATTGATTATCCTTTACAGTCGTGAAAACTAATGACAAAATGGAAATTATTTGAATCAAAAACAATCGTATATTCTAATTACTTCAACATAGCAATTATTGAGAATGATATAGCTGCCTTTTTATCATTATATAATATCATAACATACTACAAATATAATTCATATCCATTATAAATTCCATGAAAATATAAAAATAATTTTCGTAATTATTATTTATTCATTTAAATTATTTTGATGTTTTATTTTAAAATGATGCATCAAAATGATAATTTAATGGGTTTTTAACAACTTCATTGATGAACTGTCTAAAATAATTAATGAAACTGGCTAAAGTTCATTAATAAAAAAACTATTAGTATTTTTTAAAATTCTTATTAGAGAAGATTAGTATTCAACAAATAATTTACATTAGTTAAAAAGCTAAAGTAAAAATTATAGTAAAAATAAATAATATCAAAAATCTTGAATGATTTATTATTAACTCATTTTTGAAAAAGGAAAAACATGTATTCACTTTATATGAACAGTTTTCAACTGCAATTACAAATGTTCTTAATGTCGTTGAAACCTTTCAGCTTAATATAGTATATTCACAAAAGTTTATTGGAAATTTATATTTATCATAAAATAAACAAGCCGTTATTTTTAAAAACCGGCATCAAGACAATATACATATGCTTGCAACAAGTATAAAGATATATAAGAGTCGTATATATATATATATATACGACGCGTTGATGATAAGTAAATAACTACCAGTTTCATATGTGCCCTTTGTGGTGTTGTAATCGCCATTTCGCACATGTAAGCACATAAGAATCGCGTTTCTCATGTAAGAATTGCACATACGAATTTCCATGTGTGCGAAAGAATCTTCACATATCTGGTATCCTTGGGTCTGATTCTCTTGCATCAACGTATATTTATGTGTATTTTACATGTACACTCATGTCCATAAATTAAGGATAATGAAGTTCAGGCAAAGAAAGAGACAGAAGCAAAACAAATTTGACTTATTTGCAAAGTCTATTTATTAAACAAAAGGTAAAGAGCAAAAAAGATGCTATATGTTTGACATAATTAATAAACATTGCGATTTTTACTCCCTGGAGCAAGTTTCAAAAAAGAACCTATTTACAAAAAACAATATAACAGGGTTAGTATGATGGTTAATATGGAGTATGTCTGGGCGATTCCAAGTTCCTCGGATACTTCCAGCTGGGTACGTCCACATTCCAGTCGTCCGATAATTCTACCACGTAAAAAATCATCCAAATGCTTCCTTTGTGCCATAACTATGCGGTTATTGCACTGAAAGGCTTTTAAAACGCTTGTGAACAATTTTACTTCTTTGCCACCATTCCTTATATACCCCACTCTTACACTCTCGTCATTGTGACGTACTATCCGCGCCATTTGGTGGTTTCCTGTAATTTGCATATTCTTCTTCAAGACGTGTGTGATAATTCTACAGGTGAAATTTTTATTTTAGAGTTCAATTTCTGTGTGATTCTGAATTATCCTTAATTTATGGACATGAGTGTATTAGACGATTTAAAATCTTGCTTATTGTGAGGTAAGTACTATTATTTTTTTCGTGATGTGAACGGAATCAACATTAATCATAGATTTGTGAAGTATGTGGTGTAAATGCAGTAGCGTAACAATTGGGTGGCTAGACGGGTGAAATGCCAGGGGCCCTGCCCGAGCAGAGATGCTAGGATAATAGGATAGACCTGGCATTTATTATTACAAAATAAAGTAAAATTTATTAATACTGTATTTAATAAATTAAGTCGCTAAGGAGAGAAATTACAAAAAATGTGTATCGAGATTTTGAACGTAATTCATTTGTATGAAAAATATATCGATTCTGGTAGTAAAGTAATGGAAATAGTTACACACGGGCAATCCGATGCTAGGGACTTCACCAATTTCTTGTTCGTGAATAGGTACTTACAAAATAAAAAGTGGGGATTCTCGCTGTCATCCAAGTGCCACTGGGACACTTTTAAATTCACTTTTTATAGATTTCTCCTGATTCTTGAATAAGTGTTTACAAAATTAAAAGTGGGAATCCCGATGGCAAGTCAGAGACTTCCTTCCTAAAAGCAGGGAAAACACTTGTTTCGCAGATCCTCCCCGTGTCATTTTTTGTTATATCGGATCCACGAACAATCGTAAAGTTAATTAGTTGATTGTGGAAATTGGGCAATAACATGACTAGTAACAGAAATTATCTTAATGGGAGTAAAAAACGAAAAGGAAAGATGGAGTTTGAAGGAAAAAATTTATAAGTTATCTAAAATAATAGCATTTAAAATATATTACAACTTATAACATATTCTATAATAAAGTTCTTTATTTTATGAAATAAAATCAAAATCAATTTCCATTTTATTTTATTATTAATAGAACAAATTTACCGATTTTCGATTGTTAAATATCAAATTGGATTTTTATTTTTCGTAAATACTTCAAATATTGTGAATAAAGTAAGTATAATAAATCACCTTCAATTTCATTTTTTTGTTAGACAAGTAGTACATGACTTTTAAGAGTGAGGAAGAAACAAACGAACAGTGCGTCGTAAATGAGGAAATTAGCTGAACCGAAAGTAAAGTCCCCGACAACAGTGATCCAGAGTCAACACAGCCCTGCACTAACGATTAGTTAGTATTCTAATTATGAAAATAAACAATACATAGAAAAGGATTGAGTATTATAAACTAACGATTCTATTTAATATGACAAACTCTGTTTGTAGAAGTATTTCTGATACGAGTCAAAATCGAATACGAAAAATTGTGTAAGATTTATTTAGGTTTAAAAATATTCTTTGTAATTTTTAAAATTGGAAAAATTAATATACACATAATACACCGTACTGTACAAAATGGAATAATTAAGATTTCTTTTTGTGTCGAAATCTTTCAAAATTTAACAAAAAAATTATCTCTATATATATATTTCTGTAAAATATATAATCTGCATTTTTTTTAAAATTATAACGAGAGTCAGATGCATGCGCAAAATATTTGTGAGGCACTAAGAATAAATATCTATTTATTCTTAATATGTAGTTTCAAATGGATTATAATAATAGCTCAATGCATTTAAAATATGTTACAATTTATAACATATTCTATAATAAAGTTCTTAATTTCTTTCAATTCTTTCTATTAGCTCACACTCTCCCTATATATATATTGTTCAAATTTTGAATCGTTAATAAAATATTTTTTATTCCTCCACTCAAGTTCAAATAAATTTTTTTGAACTTGTAGTGGATGACACTGGATGTTAATACAGTTTTTTCAAATATTATTTCAGTAATTAAATTTAATTAATTAATTTTAGTTTTTTTTAGATTTAAGTTGCATATATCTACCAATAGATAAACTTAAAAAAAAAAATGAATGAAAATTATTTATAAAAGACTTTCTGCAATATAGTAAAAAAAAAAAGTAGAAATTGATTTTCAATTTTTTTTATATTACTTGTTTTATGAAATAAAATCAAAATCAATTTCCTACTTATTTTATTATTAATAGAACAAATTTACCGATTTTCGATTGTTAAATATCAAATTGGAATTTTATTTTTCGTAAATACTTCAAATATTGTGAATAAAATAAGTATAATAAATCACCTTCAATTTCATTTTTCTGTTAGACAAGTGTCATTTATATTTCTGTCTACGTAACAGGTAAAAATTATTGCCACCATTAGAAAATTTAAATTAAGCATAAGATGAAAAAAAAAAATGATAAAATTCTATGATTATTGCTTCGCTGTTTGTTTCTAAATTTACGAAGTGAAATACCAAATTTACTGAAATCTAAATTTATTTGCATAATTAATTATCTAACTTTGTTTAATTCCACTGAAATTATCGTTTGGCGTTTATTTATTTTCTTATTTAAATTCTGTTACTTTCAGAAAAGACTGAGTTTGGTTACATTCAGTAACGAACTACTCAACTTATCGTCTGTCAAACATTTAGAACTTCAATAATTTCTTTAACTTTGTGAGAGTGAATAGGAATGGTGTTTGCATTATTGAATCATTACAATGTAAAAAATTTAAAAACAAGATACAAATTTGTGATTTTTTATTGAGATTGTTTATGAAATCAGACGAGAATATTTTTCTTTTATTAACTACGTGGAATTCCATTTTATTACGTGCTTTTTCTATTGAATTTTTAACATCAAAAGCATAAAGTAAGAATTCTTTTTTGATTGTTATTGAAATAAAAAAAATGATTAAAACATGTTTCAGTTTGAAATTAGGAATATTAATTATTATTTAAATTATGTTTAATAATAATTAAGATTTAATGACAGTTAAAAAATTGACTTTTTAGAATAATTTTCAATGAACTATAAATATTATGAAATTCAATTATTATTGAAAATGAAATATATTTATCAAAATTAAATTATTACTTGTTATTATTATTAAATACATGCTTTAAACTTTAACGACATTAAAAAAATATTTTTGAATGATTTCTAAATAAAAAAGATAATTTTTGTGGTTTTTAATATCGCCATTTTTTTTATTTCAATTTGAGTAATATGTAATTCGAAATATAATAATACGTAAAATAAGCATATATGTGAGTTTATAGTTTATTATGAGATTAAAAATTTATTATGAAAAAATTATTCGACTTAAAATTTCTCATTTAATGATTTATTTTTTTCTTATTTATTTAACTCATCAATATAGTTTAATATAAATTAAAAAGATTTTCAAATTATTTGAGAAATGATCATAAGTAGCTAATATTTTCAATACAGAAGATGCTGGGAAAAAGATGAATTTTTTATTGACTACAGAATTTAAAATTATATTAAAGATGTATATTACTGATTTTCATTTAACACAAATATGTTAATAGAAAAATTTTTTAATGGTATTTGATTAAAACAAATTCAAACAAGCATTACAGCGATAAAGTTTCATTAATGAAAATAACTTTCAATTGATTATTTATTGTAGTAAATATACTACAGCATTTTTATAATATGGTGGAATCCTCAGTAATATACTACCTTATCTTTATTCAACGTTATTTGATGTTAATGGAAAGTAGCAGTAGCTGTTTTCCCTAATAAAGATGTTCGTTCAATCATCTTTTTTCACCCTCTATTACTTTTAAATGAAAAAAATTAATTCAAATTAATGATTTGCTTTTTATTTATTTATTTATATTTATTTAGCTCATCAATGTAGTTTAATATAAATTAAAAATATTTTCAAATTATTTGTGAAATAAGTATAATTAGCTACTATTTAAAACAGAGAAGCTGTTGGAAGCTTTCTTATTGACTACAGAATCTAGAATTACATTAAGTTTATATATTACTGCTTTTCATTTAACAGAAATATGGTAATAGAAAATACTTTAATGATATTTGATTAAAAAAAGTCAAACAAGCAATACGGTGATAGCAGTTTCATTAATGAAAATATCTTTCAATTCATTATTTATTGAAGTAAGTATACTACAACATTTTCATAATGTGGTGGAATCCTCAGTAATTTAGTATCTTATGTTTATTCAACGTTATTTAAAGTTAATGGAAAGTAGCAGTAGCTGTTCTCCCTAATAAAGATGTTCGTTCACATCATCTTTTGTCACCCTCTATTTATTTTCGCATTTTTCTTAGAAGTTGTAGTCTTCGCTGACAGTAATTTCTGTCATCATGAAGTCATCAAAAGGATTTACGCTGGGGACATGAATTATTTATAAGAATGGTTCATTTCTGGGGGAGCAACATTCTCACCCAAAAAATCAAGTGAAAGGTCACCTTATAGCTACATGAAGGAAACTCCCATAGAACTGAACATCCCCAAACAACTTATTGTTCCTCCTCCTTCCTTTTTACATTTACATTTTTATTTACTTATTTTTCTTTTGGCAAAATTTGCAAGGGGTAAAAAAAAAAGAGATTTAAATACACATCGTTCTGCCATAATGACGGACTCCACTTGCTCAGAAAGAACACGCTATTCTCAAACTAGCATTTTCTTTTCTTTGCTTACCGGAAGTAAAAACGGCACTGACGATCGAAGATGGCTCTTTAAGATGAGGGTCTTGTTAATTCTCTCCGCAACGCAATTCTGCATGTCAGTTTAAGTGTAAGTAAAGGTCATCAAACCGTATTCCATTTTTGTTGTTAGCTACCGAATTGATGATTAGTTAGCTAATCGCACTAAGTGGCGGATTGCGACCTCCAAGGTGGAGACAGATTCGAAAATCCTCTGACAACATGCACAAGCAAGGAAGAGTTCCGTTTTACTTATTTCTGTGACTTGATTTATATGACTTAACGACTATGTTCACTAAAAGAAATAAAACAAATTACCCTGTAGTACTCCTCCCTTCCTCCTTTTTGGTAATTTTGTCTTGATAAGTAAGTAAGAGAAGTAAGAGAGGTAATAAGTAAGATAAATCTCTTAGTAGGAACGATTAAGATTTAATTTGATTTTACGTCACAATAATGCAAGATATACTCTGATATTTGTGTATGCATTTTCCGACATTTATGCACACGCTTTTAATTCAAAAAATAAATATAATTTCTATTCACAAAGAATTTTAGTTCGAAACATAACAAGTTTATATTAATAAATTGTTAATTAAAATAAACTGTCACGTATTTGGTTGACACAAAAAATCAATAGAATTTTCTGTTTTTTCTGTTTCATTATTTGTTAAATTACGCTTTACATAGTAATTAATATTGTGTGAAACTAAACAGAATAAATTAAACGAAATAAAAATTAGTATTATCGTGTATTTACCCAAAATCAATCTTATCAATAGTGTATCTACTCTTTGTAACCCTCCTAAAACAGGAATAAATATTGTTGTTATATTGTTGGTATCAAACTATTGTAAACCAGTCATCGAGTATAAATTTTTTAACCTACTAATGTAGCTTAATGTTGAAGTTAGGAATATTTATATTTCCTCATTTTAAAATAAACATGCTTAGTGCAGATATATTGTTTCACACTAATTCAAATTATATGAAGGAGTTAAAGAATTGTTTGGTTTGTCGGTTTACGGTCATTTTTTTGCATACTTTAGGCTAATTAGACTGGGTTCTAGAGTTTAATGTGGATTCCAAACCAATAACAAATATCTATGCTACCGCCAAAATTGGAACTGTGGAACCAAAGATCAGAGCACTAGCCAATTGACCCTTAGGCCGAAAAAAATTATTACTAATTGATTCTAAAATTTTTGGTTCCTTAAAACTCAGAGTTCCTCGATGTCTATTACCCATACAAATATAAAATGTTAAAGTGAAATTTAAAAAGTTCAAAACTGTTTTTTGATTCAAAATATAAATGTTAACTTGATGATAGATATTTACAGGAATTTTTTTAATTATCAGGGTTTTCTTTCAAAATTATTTAATTATCTTCTAAACAAACAAAAAATTATAATTTGGAAATTTTTTGTATGTTTAATATTGGTAATGGGTAATATAATTAATGGTTTGCACACTCTACTGTCTTCAGTGATATTAAAAAAAATGAAATTATATTTGTGACACATAGAAAATAACATGACTATCGAGGCATTTTACTAAATGCAGTTCAATACTGTTTCTTGTTTATTCATAATTTTTTTAAAATACCGATTCGAAACAGCTTTTAATATAAATGATAAAAATTAAAATAAATTATTGTTGTATTAAGCAACAAAATGCTTTCTATAATGAACTACAGTGGCATAGAAGGGTTGTTTAAGCCAATTCACACAATAATTGAACTATTTGTTGTTTTTCAGTGACAAATTTATTTTATATTGAAATATTTATGTATATCTTTATTTTCGAGGGCCAATGCAAGAAAGTCAGTCATGTAGCATATATTTATAATGATGTTATGTCAACCAGTAATGCTAAGAGCATAAAAATGTCTTATTGACTGACAGAAATCCGTGAATAGTTTAGTTCCTACTGTTAACATGTGCCCTATAGAAAAGGTATTTCGACTTTCAAAATAGAAACGCATTATATCAACGATACAAAACACATTGACATTCTTAAGAATACTTCAATGGCACTTAGAATGATGATTTTATTTCACCACTGACTCTTAGAATTATACAGGAAACTGTTAATTGACAATGAAGCAAAAACAAGACAGGGTCATTGTTACATAGGATCAATACAAAAAATTGCATTAATTCAATATTTAATAGCAAAGTGGCACAACAATATCCATGAATATAGATAAACTCTTTGGTTTCATGATAAGATTGTGCACCTTAACAACTTTTATTGTATTTGGTATGGTTTAATTTATCAAGAAACCGTAGTTGTTCATTTAGGAATTTAAAGTATATTTTGATTTGTTCGTAAATTAGTGAAAGTTTCAACTGTGAACAATTTCACAGTTTTATTTTAATTGCATAGTACTTTTAATTTTAAATATTTTATTTTTTCCCCTTATTATTTTTTTAGATATTGTAAATTAATTTTTAACTTCCAATTTATTTATTTGTAGCATATGTTAATATATTCGTAGAATAAAATTTTCTATAAAATTATGAATAATATATTCCTAACAATAAATCAACTTTAAATAACAAATATATTTTTAAACTGCTACACGAGCTTTCAGTCATGATTGTAATCTATATTTTTATAGTTAAAATACTATTTATATTAATTATAAAAAAATAAGTAATAGAGATTTTTTGTATATAGGTGAAACAATTCAGTAATTAAAGGTTAATGTATTTAATGATAAGAAAAAAATTACTATATATTTTAATAATATAAAATTATATTTTTCTCCACGAAATGAAAATATTCATTTAACAGAGAAAACTTTAATTTTTTTTAATTTTTTTATTTAATTTTAAAGAGAGAAATTTCAAAAATTTAAAAAAAAAGACATTAAATGAAATTTAAATACAGTAGAATTTGTTTATTTGTACACCTTGATTTCATTTATATCTCAAAGTATCATCGATGTAATTGATACTAATCATTTCTACTTTTATTATTTTTCTATTAAGCCCTAATGCAACGTTCATTTGAGATTTTTTATTAACTGTAAACGAAGAAGGATCCTTGAGAGATAATATCCGTATGTCATTTCGAAAGCAGTACGCATTGAAATATACATTTGATATGTCGTGTAACTCTGCCCTGATTCTAAGCTTCGTTTGCGAAACCTGTTTCATTATTTGGATCAGTTTCACTAGATCTATCTTTGAGAAATAATAAAAATGAAATGTAACTTCAAGATCAATGCTGTCATTTCAGTTTAACTGTTATTGTTTGTTCATTGTGGGATACAATTTTGTACGTTCTGCATTGTTTTCCAATTTAAAAGGCGACTTGACAACTTTCTACGAATTTATTTGGAAAGATCTTGAAGTTGATCTGATTTACATATTAAAGGAGAGCAGATGATATAGAGATAAGAGAAACATTTCATTTCACTTTTTTTTTTTTTTTTCATTTTTTATTTTTACTCTCTTTACTTTCAATGCTATAATTTCTTCGTATGCTTTTGTAATCTATTTGATTTATATATCTATCACTAGATATATATATATATATATGCATGTTAAACAGTATTTATAAGTGCTGGATTAAAAGTGATCAGCAGAAATTATTAAAATTAATAATACATTTTTAAATAATTTTTATTTATTTGAGTAATTTATTTTTAAATAATTTTTTCTTGTTTTATCATTTAACTAACATAAATATTTTAACATAGTAAAAAAATTTTTTAAGTTAAATTTATTTTTTTGTTAAATTTAATCTTACAGTAAAATAAATGGAGAAAAAGTAGTTAAAATTTAACTCATGGAAGCTTATTTAATTTGTTATTATTTTTTTTTTTTATTAAATTTTAAACTAAATATAATAGATATATACAAATTATCAAAAGCATATAAACTCAAGTTGGAATTATTTTAAAGCAAGCTTAATCGGGATTTATCCATTCTTTGCATGATTTCAGACGGGATCACACAAACGTTGAAATTTAGGAAAAACGTTATAATTTTAGTTGTTTAAATTCATTGGACCATGTTTTCTTATCATCATCCTCTTTCCATAACTCTAAAAAAGTAATCTCTACATTTAAAAAAAAATTAAAAAAAATTTTTATATCTTTATAAAAATTTCTTATTCTTATTACCCAGATTTCCTTATTCACTGCACGTAATTTAACTTATTATTATCGCATATTTCTACACTAATTTTTTCATCTTATACTTATACAATTAAATGGTAGCGAATTTCTAATTACCCTTTCAGAAAATGTACTCGACCGTTAATGAGATGACCCAAACGGAAAACACTTCCACTTTCATCCTCTCCAGACGATACTTCACCTAGTGGAAGGGGGTGCACCCCCTCTCGTTCTGTACCTGCCGGCAGAGGTCCGGTCGACCAATGAGCGGTTGTGCGGCGTATCGTCTGCGTCCAAAAGGGTGGTCGAGACGAGTCGCGCGAGCACCTCTGAGGTTACCTGAGGTTGTCCTTATCAACCCTCTGGACTCTCCATCATCGGGTTGGTTATCGGCCGTCGGTCGGGTTGGGAGGATGCGGCATCTCCGGCGATGACCATGCATCACCGCTCGCTGACCACAGGTCTCTTGAAGCACTTGTACCGTGCGCTCTTGCTCTTCTGGATCCTCAACGCTACGCATCACCTCAGGTGAGTGTCTCTCTCTTTCTCATAGATTGAATTTATATGTGTGAGAGAATGGACATTGAAAAAAGATAGCATATTTTTTTTATTTGTGTTCGATAGTTGATGGTTTAATGGATACTTCTCGGAATAATTAGAAAGGACTATATATGATTAGAGTAGATTTGAGAGCAATAATTTTATAATATATTTCTGAATTATTGTCAATTTAATTTTTTATGATGGTAGTATTTATATCTTTTTTAAGTTTACGACAAGAATATTCATTTTAGATATTAAATTACTTTCGCATAATCTTTTAATGATTTCAATTACCTTTCTATTTTTTTTATCACAACATTTGCATTTGTTCTGAAGAATATCGTATTTCTTTGTTTTTTTAATGAGTACAACATACATGTTTTAAATATTATAAAAATAACTCTTAGAAACATGCTGTGACGTTCTTTTGTACATAAGAATGCAATCATTTGTATCCATTCTTCGCAAATACATAAAATTGCACATTTGGTTTAATCTAATGCATATATTTCTGTAAAAGATCTTATGTTTCTGTTATCATGATCATGGTAGTTATTGAGGATATAGATTAAATTAATTGGTAATCATAAAATTAAGAATTATCATTTTTTATAATATTTAATAGCCATTTAAATAAGGGTGTTTAATAGTCAAAATAATAAGGGTACCCCTTTACAGAAGGTTAAAATATTCTAATTGCAATTGCATTAATATTTTATATGACAGTTCTGTCGGGTCATCAGAGTTTAGTTTTTCAGTTATTAAAAAATCACGAAAAGAAATATTTATCGTTAAATCTGAACTATTCACAACTTTTTGCTTTTTCTTAGCTTAAGTTCAAAGTATTTTTTAAAATTCCTTAAACAAAATTATTACTGTTTTAATTCCAATAATATATTCAAAGTTTATATTTTTCTGTTATTTAAGATACTATTGAAAATATTGTTCTTTTTGAATTGTTATTGATGCTCTTTGAGTAAAATTATGAATTTTGTTATAGTTCCCAATCTTTTTTGCAAAATAAGATGTTATAAAATTATGAATATTTTTTATGGAAAAATAAATTCACAGTAATTCAATATATTCTATTCTATCGAGTCTATCTATTACAGTAATTCTAATAGAATATTATCAATTGGCTAGATTTCTGTTTTAAATCAATAATAGTTTTTACAATAGTTTTTAACAATAAAATTTTGTTTTGTTTTGTAATTAAGGAAAGTGTTACTTTACTGATTTTCAAATACGTTTAAAGTTTTTTAATAACGGAAAATTTGTACAAGTTTATTAATTCTAATTTAAAAGTTTTCTTTCATAAAGTTGCACATAGAAAGAATAAAGTTCGAATTCGCCAGTTTGTAATAATAAAATACTAGATATACTAGAAATACTAGATATAGCTAAAAAATACTATAAAATACTAGATATGCTTTGAAATTTCATTGACAATTAAGATGCAAGATCACTGATATCCATGCCTCTTAATTGTCAATTTAGATTTCAATTAAATTTTTTAATAACTCATATATCAGGACTATAGACTCTGTGGCTTATAATTTTCATCAATAATAAACACCTTGATGATCTGGCATTCATAATTAGGTTGAGATACATTTTATTCTGAAAATTAAATTATTTCGAAAGGCATGTATGGTAATTTGGAATGAGTCCTTTTCCGTGAAAGCTTGTGTAACACACTGATTTAACAGAATGCTAAGCTAAATGAATTATTAATACTGTTGTAACGAAAAAATAAAATTTAATTTTCAGAATAAAATGTATCTTAACCTAATTATGAATGCCAGAATTTGATCTAGGTGTTTATTATTGTTAACAATTATAAACTACGGAGTTCATAATCCTGATATGTAAGAGTTATATTAATATTTGCATATTACTTAGGAAATGCAATTAAAAATCTGTAAAATAGATATAATTGACAAATCATATCACAGAAGAGAACAAGAATTCTTAACAACGATGCCAAAAGTTTCAAAACTGATATAATAAATTGAAATAGTCGAAATCAAAAATATCTCATTGCTTAAATAATTAATAAGTTAGTAATAATTAGTTATAGTATTAAAACTATAATTAGTATTCTGGTTAAATAAGGAATAAATCAATTATTTTTAACCAGAAAACTTGTAAATAACATTTGCCCGTTTTTCATTAAATAAATTGGTTTAATTTTATTACTCATATTTATATCGTTATTAGTCTTTTATAAAAATAATTAAGCACTTTTTAAAGAAAGATTCTTTTTTGAATAATTCTATTCGATTAGTTTAAGTTGATGATTTAATTATCAGTTTGTGTGTCATAAGAAAACATCATTGAGATTGAAACAGTAATTAATATTCGTCTAGGAAACCACAGCAATGTCAACTGCTTATAATTGATGGAAGGTTGAAACTAACATTACATAACCTTTGCAGAAGTCAAACAAAATCCTAGCTTCCCCGCCTTTAACCCAACAAAAATAACATCATTAATTAAATGAAGAATATATATACATATTCAATTAAGCGCATCTTTTATTTTCATCAAACAGATAGGCAAACTAGAATATTGAAGACCCTAATTAACGCAAGATATTACATAAAATTTACTTATTGTTTCATTAAAAACATATTTCATGTGGTTAAATTTTATTCAATGGAAAAAACCTTCCACAATTATCATTAACATTGCTTTTTCTTATTTGAATTACATAAATATTTCTGGAAATTATCATCAATTCAATTGAAAATTGCATATGTTTGCTTAAATCAGAGATTTGGATACTAGTGGAGACCACACAAGAAAATAAAAAAGAAAAAAAATTTCGAAATTTGATCTGGATATATATATAATTCCTTATATATATTAAAAAATAAACAAGTTAATGATAAAAACTAATAAAGAATTTGATGAACAATAATGCACAAATTTGATAAATATTTTGTTTAGTTCGATTTTTGTATTATAAATTTCGTACGGGTAGCTATCTTATATCCAGGTTAGCACGCTATTAACAAAGAATATGATCATCTACTTCTTAATGTAATAATTTCTAACATTTACATGTTTACTTCTGTTAAACTAAAGCTGTATCATATTCTCTCTTTTAAATATTCAAATTTTGAAAAACTTTCCAATAAGATTACAATCATATTATTTATGTAAAACGGACTAATGATGAGGTAGACCGCATGTAGCAATGGACTGAATTCTTAGTTTAAGTTTAGTTTAAGTAAATCATCATTATATAGAGCAAATAAATTATTTCTTATAATAAAACCAAAAGGGTTTTGACAGACAATTTTAAAATAACAATATTTTTTTTTAATGTCAGTTATTTCAATGAAAAATTTGACTGGTCCGATATTATGCAAAAACAATTTGAAGAATTTTCATAAATGTTTTTTTAATAAATGAACGTTACTAACTTTATTATGAATACATTTTCAATATGCAGATTGCTTTAAGCTAAAGTTAAAATTAATTTAGTTAATAATTTATAAAATTTCAAATGATATATTTTTCATTAACAATTAATAAATTTTAATTTGTAAAACAATGGTAAGTGTCATTGCGTAAAGATTAACAATTATTGTTAAAAACAAATGTTTATACTTTATGGTTATTATTCTTTTACCATTTAAATCGGTGTCTGTAAAAAATATTTTACAAAATGTTTTGGCTATTTTGTTTAACTTAGTATTTACTTATGACAAGAGAATATTAAATATATTATCTTCAAATAAATAATCTTTAAACACATCATAATTAATAAAGTATTTAAATAAATGCTGTCAATTCTACCATCATTTTTACAAATCAAACAGACGTAGTGGAGATAAGAAATGAAAACAAATTTCGAAGTATTTATTCTCAAATTCTTATCAGTTTCTCTATCAGTTTGCATATTTTTAAATATGCAAAGTGGAGTTTTTTTTATAACAGGGCAATGAACTCTGGATATAATATAATTCTTAACTAAGTGGAGTTTTGTTAATATTATAAATTTAGTTGCTTAATTTTTTATCTGTTAGAGCTTTGTGGATACAAAAATTGCATGCGAGATTCAATGTCGTTAAATTAGAATGTCACGAAGTTTTCTCGAGTTTCTCACTGCATTACAGAATTTTTTTGTTTTGATGAGCCTTTCATTTGAAAATGAACATTATAAAGATTTTTTCACAAAATTTTTATTCTATTACATGCATGTACATTACATTTTAAAAAAATTAAATATAAAGTTTTGGAATGCGTGCTTTCAAAAGAATTATTTAAATTATGTCAAATAAGAACATTCATTTGTTGTGATTTATAATTTTATTACAAATTTGTTAAGCGTGAAATATGATAATAATTAAATCCTATTATTGTTCTTTCAAATCATATAATAATACATGCATAAATAGAAATACATGGCTTTGCGAATTTCTTTATTGCATACTCAAGTATATACATTTTATAGGAGTAAATGAAAAAATAAATGTCTACCAAGAAAAGTTTCAATAACGTTCTTCTAATGTTCTTGATTTTTTTAATCAAATAAATGAAAATGAATTTGCATACTTACACTGAGGATATCATAGAAGTTAATAATTTTACTGTTAAAAATAAGATAAATTTTACAATTCTCTTAATAGTTTTTTAAAAAAAATACTTATACTGTTTAATAAGATGAATCATAAACTGTCATGCCATTTTTGTTCCATAGTGCACGGAATAGACATGTTTCTTAAAAGCACTTAATTTTTTTATCTCATTTAAAAATATTATACGAAAAGATTATTTAGATTTCTTTAAATTAGAGGTACACTCACAAATAGTTTTAAAGTAGCAATGATATAAATATTTTGATAATAATTAATACAATATTTCGAATTTGAAAATGCAACTCTTTAATTTACTTTGAGATCACGCTACAAATCATTGTTTCTTTTTGAGTTATTAGTGACAAAATCTAAATATGCCACATAGCAATAAAATAATTTTTATTTTGATCAATTTCGCTTTTTGAACCGGCGCGAACTTTATTACGAATGAAATATTTTGTATATACTGTCAAACTTAAATATTTGCTTATTAAATCTATTTTAACCTTTTACCCGTTTTTACATTTTGAAAGTTAGTAAGCGTAAATAACTGTACCCCTGTTTAAAAATTTTTGTAAATATTCTTTGTGAAAAAATAACTTTACTAAAGACCTATTAAGGAACTTAGTATAACAAGACTCAAGTTAATTAATTCTTTATTCAAAAAATACTTCTTTCTACTTAGTAGTTCTAAGTAATAATATAGTTGCTTAAGTAGTCTATATTATAAAAACGTTTTACTAATAAGGAATAATATTTTCATTGTTCTACGATTTTGCGGGAAAATTAAGAAAGGTTTTTATTAATAAATAAATAAAACAGATGCATCTATATAATACCTAATACAGCTGGAGACTATTTTGGAAAAAGGAATTTTTAGTTCAAAATGTCGTCGCTTTATTGGGGAAGTTTAATGCAGAATAATTTTAGTTTTACTGAATTTTCACTGTTAAGTGATAATTTATATTTACTGATGAAAAGCAAATATGAATCACTTCTCCTTAATAAATTTTCAAGCCGAAATCAATAACTCTTGAAAATTTATTATAATACAAAACTTTTATAAAATTTAGATAAACATAATAATACAGTTTTCAATGCGTCGGAGTCAAAAAATTTCATGTAAAATATAAATTAATAATTTAATAAATTAAGTTCTAATGATAAAAAAAAAAGGTTATTAGGTTATTTTTGCAATACAGTTTAGTGCTTGACTATTGTGTTTAAAAATTCTTATAAAATGTGTCAAGGAGCAGATGTGTTTGTATTCACGAGAGTTAAAAAATACGAGAATAGGAAATCGTTATTGTGTTAAATTTATTAAAAAGTAAACAATGAAAATAACATGAGAGCAATTTCTCTGTCTGAAATAGTTTTGAACAAATGCTCTTTAAATATTTTGCTTCTTAGAGTGAATAATAATAATATGACGGTCTTTAAAATTGCTAATGATTAATTATAGTTACGGAAAACGATTAATTTTATAGTTAATTTTGAAATACGATTGAAAGAAAGAGAATGAGAAATGAGTGCTCAGAGCAACTACTAATGGCAGCAATAACAGCTGTAAACCAGATAAGCATAAATTCGCAGTGAGTTTGAGTGACAGATACAGGTAAAGTATTCTGTGGGTCTATTCCCTCTTTTATAAACAGTATTTGCTGGCGAGTGGTGAAGTGAAGTCTGGTGGCAACCATTGAACAAAAGTTCAGACATATCAAGAGAATATGCTGATCAGGGCAGTACTTAGGCATTTTTTATATTAAAGAAGGGTTTCAATATGCAGAGTCCTGCTGTAAAATAGTGATGTGAAATAGAGCATAACCACCTGAGATACACATTAGACAGTCTACGAGGTCTACGCGAACATCAATGAGGTGATGGGATATATATCTTTTGTAACTCATCATCCTTAATAATTAGTACAAGTGCTGAGGCCCTGCCACAATGACGAATTTAGACAAACAATGGTCTTTTTATCGAATATTGCCATCATACACAGAATAGGGTTTTGTATGCTAAGACGATCTGACGACATGCTGGCTTTCATAATCGTTGTTGAGTACACCACTGTCTGTGCTGTCTGTACCAGTCTGTGCTGCAGTGTCAAAAGAAGCAGTGGAGAGGGCATTCCTCAAACTGACCAGGATTCTAACTAAGGGTGCATGATGTTGCAACATGATCCTATAAGACCATGCGGATGTCTGTCTTCTAGGAAGTTAATGACCGACGGCAGATGAGATCTCGAACGGCGTATTGTAGATGTTATTTTGTTCTAAGGTCTCGCATGGCGACTCTATTCCATAATAGAACATATCTACAGGCCTTTTAACGTGTTATAAATGCTACTGCAGCTGTTCTTATTACCAACTATGTGACCAGAGAGTGTATCTATTGACAGATAGCTCATTTGACGATGACTAAGAATAGCTGACAATGTTCATTCGATCTGTACCTCAATATACATATATTCCATCATATTGCTGTACGATGGACGACTTGCCGACAGCTCAACTCCCATTTTCGTCGCTAAATGCACCGATGCAAGCGCGCTTGTTTCAGCTACAACAAATCCACAACAATTGTTTCCGTACTGACAGATATGAAGATATCACAGCACTGTTCGTTCTGACATCTTATCTCAAACCTCCCAAGTTTATGAGAATGGCTATCAGATACAATTGACTGTATGATCTCTCAAAGTCATTTGGGCAATATGACTGTATTCTCGCACATTAATGTTCCGCTAGAGGCTGAGATCGAACACAACATTCTTTTCCACCCTGACATTGATCATTTACATATTCTAATGATAGTCTTGACATCTCGAAAAACGTTAGATGCAATATCGTAGAACTATGAACTGCAATTCAGGTAGGTTAGGGTTCTACCGCGATATAATTCCGACGTGATCTGGGAGACATCTCTCGTACTAGAACGAGGTAAAACAAAATCTCCTGCGAATGCGAATCGTGCGACTGGGAATTCCTTATGAAACCCGCTTTACAATCTTCATTTTATTACAAACTTTGTTATTACTCCTACGTGTTATGCGAGCACACGTTGAAATATACTACTTTTAATATCTCAGCATACCTTTCATTTACATTCTGTATCTTTTGCGTATCGCTCTCGTGATATACCAATTATAATGGTCAGTAATGCAGTTTCGAAACTAATATTAATATTTTATCCTTAAAATATTCAATTTAATGTAGTTTTAAATATTATCTATTTAAATGCTTTGCATATATATCAAATTTACTGAGAAGTATCAACTCTTCCTTGGCTCCATCAATAACTGTAGATTTCAAAGAGATTATCCGAAAATCTAACTAAATAAAGTAGTTCCGCTTTTAAATGAATACAAATGCCTTATTAAAATGTGAAATGAAAATTTAAAATGTCTTATCAAATTTTAACCGAGCTTTAACTAATAAAAAAACATATTACTTCATTTTGTATAAAAATGGGTAAATTACGTGCGTCTCACACATTACTGAATTATTAAAAATACAGGTTTAAAAGTGATGAGGAAAACATTTTGTAGGAATGCGAAGATTACGGAAATTTATAGTTAATAATAGACAGTTCGAAAGATATCTAACTCATCCCTGAAGTCAATTGTGAATACAAATGAGAAAAATCTCGATTTATAAATCAGATAATATGCGATTTAAACAAATTTAGAGTAACATATTTTATCTTTTAAGTACCGAAATTCAAATAAACTCTCAGTAATTCGATTTTGCATAATATTTAAGAAAGCTGGTTTTCTGAAATTTAAAAATAATTTTCCAATGTAAAGTAATACGATTAACGCTGTGAATTGCTTTTTTGGATTGTTATTAATTTTCATTTATATAGGTTAATTGGTTGCGTTATGCAAACAAATTTATAAGGCTGCTTTAAGATACCTTTATTAAAATATCTTCTTTATTTGCATATGAACATTAACAAAGTAAACTTAGTTAACAAGTTATGCTTATCATATATGTAATTATACATTATTTTTTAATTATTTAATTTATTATTGTCCGCTATTATATTCCTTATAGTGTTTATTAACATATTTATAAGCTATTTACCACTTATTATTATGATTTCATTTAAAATTTACAATAACATAAATGAAAAAATAAATTATTACAAAACGAAATAATATTTTAAACGTCAACAAACGTTTCAAAAGGATTTTAATCATCTTGAATGCCAGTTGACTGTTGTATATACATTTAAATATGCAATTTTGCCGTATGAAAATTTATTGTTTGCATTGCTTTAAAAGAACTGCGCCTCAGATAAGTATGAAAGACTAACAAAGACTTTTTTGACGTTACCCGGACATGTGCAGGTCTTTTGAGTAGGCGTCTTTCGAATTTGTTAGACGTAGGAACAACAAGTTTTACTTGTATCAACTAAGATTTATCAACATGGCATCAATTGAAGCTCTAATAAGGAATAGGTGGGGCATTGTGCTTACAAAGACGGGAAGAAAGTAGGCTTGGTTATATTTTCACCTCGTACATCTAAAGTGAGCTTCTTTGACATTTTAACTCCAGAATTCTGACACTAACAAGATATTTTCTTTTACTATTGCTGCAACCATGTGATGAATGGATTAATCGTTTTCTTTAGATTAGAATCAAACGGCAACATATTGAGTGGAGGATTTATTTTTTCAGCATATTTTGCATTGATTATGTATCTAAAAGGTTAAGTTTAATGAATAGATATGGAAATAAAATAATAGAAGAATGGGAAAATTTTCGAAAATTGTTTTGCAGCTTATTAACGTCAAAGTTATCAATCAATTTCTTTAAAAACTATTCAGAAATATTTTCTTGGAATGAATGCAGTAATAAAGCCATAAGTGTTATTTTTCTTTATTCAAAAACGTTTGTAAAAACTTTCAATTAGTCACTCATAAAAAAAAGGATTAAGTCACTTAAATAGAAAAAAAAAATTCTTCAAGTTTTTAAATAATACAATTTATATTTATTTTAATAAACCTATTTATGATATAGATAAAAATTTGGTTTTTCTAACGTTACATTTTAACTAGAATTCCATTAATATTGGTGAATAATGTTACAATTTATCTGCTTATATATAACTTTTGTGAGTTTTGAAAGTAAATCCAGTCTCACCAGTTGTTCAAAAATTTTATTAAAATTGCTATTTTACAATGACCGTTAAAATTAGAACTTTTTAGTTCAAAGTTCCTTTTAGATTTTCACTCACAATATCTCTGAATCACTTTTGCTGAGAAAAATAGTAATTAATAAAAATTAATTATTTAAGAAATTAATATCGTAACATTAATTATTAAAAATTTGTAAATTATTAGTATTTTTATCAATTTAAAATTTCAAATAAAATCATTTGTGTTAATTTTATACTAGTTTAGAAAGAATAAAAAAAAATATCTAATTATTATTTCAATAAAAAAATATTATTGAACGAATGTTACAAGCAATCTTAATTTATAATTTATTTTTCTAAAACATTTTTTTAAAAAAAGTTTACATGATCTCGACACCTTGATTTAATTGTTTTTTTATCGAATTTTCAGCATTGTTTTATTATTAATAAATTTTAAACAAAATTAATTGTATTTTAAATAACAATTTTAATTATTGTTTTATAAAATATTTAATCGTTCAATTATAAAATTTCAATCGTCCAAATATTTTTTTTTTATTTTATTTATTTTTTTGCTTTATCTTTTATATATATTTTCAATAGTAACGTAATGAACAAGTTTGAGTATTGTATAAACACCAATTTATGCGAAAAGGATAAAATTAACTTGTAATGTTTAAGGTTTGGCAAATATAAATGCTTGACCAAGTTTTGGAGTTTTAAGCATAATAAAAAATTTTCACAAATTGAGATAAAAGCTATTTAAAGATGTAGCTCCTTAATTTATAATTTTAGATAGATTTATGTATACTTATACACTATTGAAAAAAAGTGTGTAATATAATAAAGGTGTCATTTTAGATGCAACTAAAATTTTTTAAAAAGTTATAATTTAAGAGTTTTTTAATTTTATATTGGAAAATATGTTGACACCGATTTTCAAGGAATAATTTATGTGAAATCATATAAGTGAAAATAGTTTAGCTTGGTGAGGAAAAAAAAATTTAAAATTTAATGTAATAAATAAAATTAATATTATTGATAAAAAAAGTAAAAAAATAAATAAATAAATACAAAATAATAAATAAAAATTAAATTAAAATTTCATAATTGATATTTTTGGTAAATTTCGAGATTTGATAGGTGCCCGAGTTCCGAAATCATTGATATATAAAAAAAGATTCAATATCAACCATATACATGGAATTATTTTTTCACAACATTAATTTTTCATAGTACAATTGATAGGGCATGTTTTATCTAGGATTATTTATTTGGTTTTATTAATATGTACTGATTTAATAAAATTTTTAATGGTGATAATTTCGGGTATATAAATTCGATTAAATCAAAAGAATTTAATCATCATACAATACTATTTATTGAAAAATAATTATTTAACCAAGCTCTCTACACGTTAATTCCACATTCTTTTTTTACGGAGCGATTTTATCTGCCTATCTTTATTCTTTAAAAGATTTAAAAAACATAAAATAATTTAAAATTTCCTTTTTTTCACAATTTATTTCAAATAAAAGAAAAATGGAAAGGCAACCCTTCCCTTTCATCTCAACGATCCTGAAACTTAAATTCATATTCTCCAGCTATTATTCATAGCTTTCTTTCGTTTAATTGACATCATATTTTCCCAGGTTAAAGTCACAGGTACCTCCTAGCCTGCCTAGCCAGTCTAATGCACCCTTTCTTCCGTCCACCTGATTTATTGATGCCCATTAATCAATTTTACTCATTCAATAAGGGAATACACTAATAAATTTTCAACTTTCAGAATCTGCATTCATTACATGATAAACACGCATAAATTTGTTTACTTAAGAAGCATAATTACCACTTTTAGATAAATGCGAGTGCTTCTTCAACAAAGAATATATTAAAAAGACACTTCTATCACGAACATGCTACAAGAAAGAAAACCCGCTGCTTGAGGATATATCATTTTTTTCTTCGAGAAATTTATGTCACTAGATATAGTGCAATCATGCTAAACCCACAATTTCGGCATTAGGGTAGATGGCATGTTGTTGCACCTTAATGAATACATCAAATTTATATCTATTAATGGGTAACTATTAATAATCATTTTCATTAATTCTAGCTTTATTAAATAATGACCATTTCAAACTAAATATGGTTCCACTGTTACTTAAGAAGGCTAAATCGATTAATAAAAATACTAAAAAAGTTAATTATAAAATTAGATAACATAAATTACATTAAATAACTTTAGAGCTCCATTATCGTTAAAACTTCATTAAGGACTAATTTTTGTTAAATATTATTATAATGTCTAGATACTCATAAGTATAACGTCACTAATGATATAAATACATCGAAGTTATTTTCGATAAAAAAATAATGTATACTTAAATTTTTTTAACGATATAATTTTTATCAGAAAATTTATTATTCTTTATTAATTTTAATCTTAAATGTAATTAAGTTTAGTTATTAAGAAATAACTACATAGATACTAATTAACTAAAATAACTATATCTCCTCATATTAAATTGTAAGGATAAGGAAAAAAACATCTTTTGAACACCCATTGGACATTAAAAAATTTTAAATTTTATGTATTATTATAGTTAATAAAACTTTCGTTTTGTTTCAGTTTCATACATTATTAAGGAATTCCAAAAAAATAATTGATAATTTTTCAAACAATTTGCATTTTAATAGAAAAGTTGGAGAAATGTCATTGTTTTTTTATCTTCAAAATAAATTTATATTTTACAAAATTTATGCATCTGAAATTAAAATTAAAATTAAAACATTTATATGATTATTTTATGTTGCTCAAATTATTATTTAACAATAAATAAATATTATCTAGACAAAAAAGAGATACAAATTCAAAATTTTTTAAAATCTTATTAAAACTTTAAAACCTTTGTCAAATAACTGAATCGCTTCAGAAACGTGGAAATTTATTGATGTATAAAAATAATATTAAAAATGGAGATACCTCAATTTACTGTGATATTCACATCTCCACTGTAATATTAATTCTCTTCGTCAGATTGGTATATTACTTAACTATATTTTAAAGAAGAAACTGTTTTATACCTACACATAACAGTCTTTTCATCAATTATATAAGTAGTTATTAGATATATGTAAATATATAAGTAACTATTCGGCATTAGTATATAAATAAGCGAAGATATTATAATTAAAATATTTGCGATCATATTTGAAGCTGAGTATGCAAGATCATAACTTATAATTTCTTTTTATTATTAAATATTAGCAAGGAATTATCCTTTTTTAGTATATACGAATAATTGTATTACATTGGAAGCGTTGCACATATTCCCTCCATAATACTAATTTACTTCATTAGATATGTATAATTAAAACTTATTTTATTAAATACCTGCTTTATTCAGATAACATATCTGATCGCGCAATCTGAAAATTTATCTGCTCAATATGAAGATAAGAATTTTTTTCATATTTACCGCTAACAGAAAGAGTGAGACAGTATTCTTACAAAGCATTAAAATGCAGGCTATAAAATTCAAGGTTAAATATTAGCGCCATCAGACTTATAATTTTTTTGTCTTTATTTCAAGATATCTCGGTAATGCATAAATAAGGTTAAAAACTTCAATCGATTTTTATATTCCGGGCACTCTTCATACATAGTATTTTTTTTCATCATAACTAATGATAAATCGATTTGCGGTGATATTTACAATAGAGATTGCCAAAGTCAACCTTTTAAATTTTTTTAACTACATTATGTATCAAATTGTCTTTTTTTAAATACTTTAATATACTACTGTGCCCAAAAAGTAAGACCAAATATTTTTTTTTCAAAAAATCTTTATTTAATCTTCCAAATTTATTTCATCGCCTTAAAAGTAATCCCCTCCGGACACAATGCACTTACGCCAACTTTTTTTTCAATCCTCAATGCATGCTAAAAAGTCATCGGCAGGGATGGTCTTCAAAGCGCGCCGCGATTCACGTTGAATCTCTTCAATCGACTCAAAACGGTGTCCCGGCGTTTTTTGAGTTTGGGGAATAGACAGAAGTCGCACGGTTTGAATACGGTGGTGTGGATCCTTTTGAAATTCCAATATCATCAGCAAGGTCTCTAATTGTAAATTGACGGTTTGCAAGCAACAAATATTTAATTTTTTTGACATGAGCTTCGTCGGTTGAGGTTGACAGTCGACCAGAGGCTCTTCATTTTCAACGCGCTCTCTACCTTCTTTGAACTGTTTATACCATTTGTAAACATTTATGTCCGATATAGGAATGCGCACCGAATGCCTTCTGCATCATTCTATACGTTTCCGCAAATAAAACTTAATGCATCTTCTTTTCTCAATTAATTCAGACATGTCAAAAATTGCCGGAATCAGTTTTAGCGTCTCACAAAGCCGAGTGCAACTCAAACACTAATGAATATTTTGATTTCAAATTTCACACAGATGTCAAGGACAGTGCCAGCAACCTAAAAAAGAAAAAAAATTAAATTCCATAAGCCCCGCGAATTTTAAATTGAAAATTGATCTTACTTTTTGGACACAGTAGTAAAAACAACATTATACAAAAGAAATTATTTTCAAAAACAGTATTGAAGTATTTTATTTAATTTTTTTAAAAATATTTTACGTATTCGTTGTAACAAGTAACAAGTTTTTCAGAAGTATTTTTATCAGAAGTTTTTTACTAAACATAAAGACTTTTTTTAAAATATCTGTTAATTTGTGTGCTTAAGAATTAAAATAATAGAATTTATTACGGAATTAATATAATACAGAAATTTTAAATAAGGGTGCAGACGAAATGATCTGGTACTTTAATTTTAAATGTGTTAGTTCTGCTCTAAATTCATACTGCTAAATTCATATACTATAAATTCATACATTTGTGTCTTCCCACTAGTAAATATTCAACTATTTTTTTGGCAATATTTAAGCATTTCAAACACCAACTTGGAAATAAAATAGTAAATATTTTAATAACAAAAACTTCACCATCTGAAATTGACAACTTCACATCAAGAAATAAAAATTACGAACGAAGTTCATGAATCATAAATTCTATTTTAATTTACTCACGCATTACAATGACATATAAAAGAACCTATTAGAAAAAAAGTATGTCTAAAATATCTAAAAGCTTATATTTATATAAAAGGCTATTTAGTTTATTAAATAAAGCTTCAGTTAGCTGTCAACTTTTTTATTATGTCAATGATGTTAACTATTCACACGACTCGTAATATTTTAAAGTAGAATTTTTTTAATCCTTCAATCCACGTGTTGTATTGTTAATCTAAACCAACAAATATATTCAGTAGAATATTTTTGATATATTTTACTGAATGTATAAATCATATCAGAACATTTCTTAATTTACACCAAAAATTTCTTAGGTAATGCAAAAATCAACTTTCTGGTCACGAAACACTAAAAATGTCAACTTGTAGTACATTTTTTTGTTAATTTAGCCATTTATTCTTTAAATGGCAAAACTTACCACTACTGGCAATTACTACACAAAAGAAAAAAAACTAAGAGTTTTATTTTATATCCGTTGTGAATCGGAGTTAATGAGATAAAGGTTATGTTCTTGAATAAATAGTAATCAAATGCTTTTTATCTTTGCGCCATAAATACTATCCGTGAATTTTTGATGTTTCTTAATGTGAGGCTAGTAACTTTTACTGAATACATACTTTATTAATTTGCATTGATTGCAAATGCAGTTAAGATTCCTCTCACATGACTTAACCGAATATAATATATGAAATGCATGAAAATAAATGAATTTTTAAGGGTGATTTATTTTAATGGGTTTATATATATATAATAATTATTGCTAATGAAACCAAATTTTTATCTCAAATTTCAAAAAGAATTTTTTTTTTCTTCATTACTATACTGCAAAAATTCAAAATCGTCATTCCTTGTAATTTTTCATTTTTTCTGTTCATAAGAACATAAATAAAGTTTATTTATGTACCGTTACAAGCGGCCTTAAAAATTTTATTTAAAGAAATTCTTAAATTTTATGAAAATAAATACGTTATGATTCGGAAATCATAAATATGCTACATATTTATTTTAATTGATTTTGATATAAAATGTGCATTACTTAATATATTGTTAACATATATTAATAAATTCAAACATAAAATATAAAGATATGAACCATATAATAATAAACCAAAGAAGAAAAAAGGTAATAAACAAGAGAAATAAATATAGGAAAAATGAAATTTAAAAATTGCCCTTTAAAGTACTATTTATCCAACAATATAAAATAACTATACAATATTATATGATTTACTAAATAGAAATTATTTGCAATTTCATTATATGGATATTATCTGAACATAATAATAACAGTAGGAAAAAGTATTATTTAATAATTTTTTTTTGCTTAGTAAATGGAAAAATCAACATTTTTTAAAAGAGACTCAAAATAAATAATAAGTTCTGAAATTAAAGCATTTTTTCTGTTTAAAAACAAGAATAGTAAATTAATCTTTATAAACAATGAATAAAATTATTGGCATAAATAAAATAAACTGATGCTTCAGAACAGAATTACGTTGCCAATATAAAATAGATGATTTATAAAAAAACTAATTTCTTATTTTAATTTGGTCCCTCGTTATAATTTTGTTAGCTTTTCTCATTTAATTTAGTCAAAAATTATCACGCAACTAGCAAGATATAAATCATTTGCATATATAATGAATCAAAAACATTTCGAAATTCACAAGCCATTTCTAAAGTATATTTCGTTTTCTAAAAAAAAAAATATTAAAAACAAAGTACTCTAATAATAACATGTTATAACATAACTGACGACACTTTCTAAAGCAGTGTTATCTAAAAGATCGCCTCAAATTCATCTTACATGACTAAGGAGGAATTTAAATGAATTAAATTCACAGCGGGCTTTTGAATTCTGTCACTACATTGAAGACAGATTACTATTCGCAATTTATCAAAGACTGAAGATAAAAACCAAACTGACGCTCCCTTTCAAAAATCGAAGTCGATGGATAAATTATTAATTAGCTGCTAAAAACTAAAATTTCCTAAACGCAGAATGTGGATCTAAATATATTGTAAATATCATTTACAGATAAAATATCCCTTAGAATAAATGTTTTACTTTACAATTTTTAACAAACAACAATTATTTCGGTAATTATTTGTTGCGAAACTGATAACTAATTTTTTAAATAATTAAGATTAATTTATTATTGAACTGAATTCAAATGTAATAAAAAAAATTTTTTTGCCTATGTCTTTGTATTGCTAAATTATCTCAATTTCTGATTTTGGTTCTCAATTTGAATGTATTATTTATTTGCTTAAAATATTAAGTATAGAATTTATTGATGTGTCAAGTAATATGAATATGCAATTAGAAAAGATGTTTATTTAACAAAAACACAGAAATATTTGCTATAAATATAAATTTAACAGTTCTGTAAGTTTAAAAGAGATGTAAGCATTTCTTAATATTTGACTTATTTTTTTTAATAAAATCCTTCAAAATAATTTTTTTCACTTGAATCATAAAACTGGGAAACATGAAAGCAAAAAAAATGAGATGTTACACCATACAAATTAAGGGATATTGAATCAGTGTTCTAAAATGTTTATGTATGATTAAATATAACACAAAACCTTTAGACAATTATATAGTATTACAAAACTTTTAGAGTTATTTATTGATAAAAAATATATAATAAAAAATATCTCGTATAGTAAAATCATTGTATAAGCAACAAAAATTGGCATACCACGCATTAAAACTTTTTTAAAAAAAAAAAAAAAAAATTTAGGTATAAATACAACGACTAAATTTTTTATCATCGCGCATTTATGTATTTATGATTTTATCATTTATTTTCGTTCAAAAAATTTACAAAAGAAATTTATTCAATTAATAACATTTTGATATCAGTGGTGGAAACTTAAATATATTTTAACACTACATATTCTTTAAATAAAATTGTTTTGAGAGTATTTGGAATTGTTATAATATGATAATATTAAACTGTATTTTAGTTTTATTATCGTAAGCATGAAATTATTTTTATAAGAGCATAATTTGTATGAGAAATTTATATATTCAACTATTTAAAAATTCTTGTTTGCTTTTTTTAATATTAAATCTTGCCTAACATTAAACATTGAATATTAAGAAAAAAAATTTTTTAATTCAAATAATTGAATGAAATATTGATTGCTTAAGGAAATAATTATTGATTTTGTATTTTCTAATATAATCTAATATGATGGATTGTACTAAAAACTGATGAAATTATTATTCAAAATTAAAAAGTTGTTTGATTCAAACACAATCTTTAAACCTAAATGACAAAAAATAAATAAACAAATAAATAAAAAATAAAATAAATCAAAGTGTTGATGACAGGCAAAAGTACTTAGATTTTTTTAAGTGAAGATCATATTACGATTTTGAAAAATATAAAAAATTACAAATTGGACAACAGCATTGCGTGATTCCAATATCTCAAACGGTAGATGCTATCGATGAAATATTGAGTCTCATTCAGCTTGACAACTTTGTCACTTCTTATCAACAAAATGAAACAAAATGGACATGGGAGCTACAATAATTAAAAGCTGTTCAACCGCATCAACCTTAAAGAGAGAGAGAGTAAGAGAATGAGGGGAAAAAAAAGAGACAGTTTGAGTTATTTCTTTAGAACTTCAACTTCTGATCAAATTCTAGAGGGAATTAGAGACGTTGGAAATGTATTTTTAAGGCTCACGTTTATGCTTCGGGTTGTTTTTGTAGGAAAGAGCACATTTTTTAGATAAAATAGCTTGCCAAGTATGATGTTCGATTAATAAAGTGCGTTGTATCTTACTGGGTTAAGAAATAAAATAATAAAAGCTGCGATAAAATAAACGTAAAATAACAAACGTTTACCTCATGTAGTAAATTCCCCTACGTTGTCTGTAAGTTGAAGATATTCCTAGTATTATTTATGGTTGGATTTCTTTCAAAGATTTTTTTTTTACCATTAAATATTAATTTTTCTTAAATTTACAAATTTCACATAGAAATCTCCATTTTGTAGATCTATACTGTATAGATTAGCAATATAAGAAGTTTCTTGAAATTTTATTTCTAAATTAGATTATTTAGGAACATAATTTAAGATAAGTGTGACTTGGTAACGCATTTCAAAAGTCATAAAAACTATTTCAAGAGAAACTATTTTCAGTTTTCTATAAATAATTCATTTTATAAATAAATAGATAAAGGCTTTTTGAATTTTAAGTAAATATAAGGAGTCAGAGAGAAAGAAATAATGTATTACTTCAAAGTGTGCAGATCGAGTATATCAGATTTTAAATATCATTATATCTTCTGAGAAATAAATCATTGAATATTATCAATGTTTTAAAGATTAATTAATTTTTTAATTAGTTGTATCTCTAGAATGATTAACTAAAAATGTTTGCTTGAATAATAATTAAAAAAATTTATGATAATTTTCAAGGTGAATTTTTACTTATATAAGATACAATAAATTTAAATTTTCTAGATTTTTAAAATAATTTTCTTAGACCCCCATCCATTTTTGCATGTTTAAATGAAAAAATCTGCATCACCAAATCCTACCAAATAATCTTATTGGGTAATTTCTAAACATTCAAAATATGTTTGACAGGAATAATAAAATACTGAAATTTCTCATAATATTAATTCATATATAAGTTAAATAATAATGAATTTGATATAATCAAAAATGATATTTAAGTCATTATTGAAATTTTCTAAGGATTTTGTATTATTATTAAACTTATTATTATTAAAGTTTGTATTATTAATTCGGTTTAAATTGATCATAAATTAAATTTTTGAATAGCACCTATTTGTTTTTTATTTCAACTAAGTATATTGCTTTTGCAATAATTATTTTCACAGTATTTATTCATGTTAATCAACTGTTTTGGTAAAATATAAGTATAAGTTTGTGTAAGCATAAGCTTGCTAAGTATAATCTTGTGTCACTTCTTGCAAGTAGGTTAATGAAGGTTGTTGTTAACATCCTGATCTATTTGATTATTCTCTAAGAAGCTTGTGAAAATAAATTAAAGCATACATGTTAGTTTAAATTAAATGAAAAAGTTATCATTGATACATTTTTATTTATCCTTACTTTTAATCAATTATTGTAATGAATGAATTCAGAATTCTTGCTGGAATCGTACTAGCGAAAACCTTTGATAAGAAAACTGGAGTATGCGTTTTGAAAAAAAATTCGAATTACTACTTTTTTATTTAAATTGAAATAAATCGGCTAGATGTTTGTTTATAAGATGAACATTTATTATTTTCATCAAAATTTGGCTTTTAATTATTTTAATAGAAAATTGTATTATCAATTTTAAATTGCAAAATAAATTTCATAAAAAGCGTTGAAATCTCTTAGTTAATATATATATATATATATTGAAATGGCTTTATTTATGAAGTACTTTTCTAAACCTAGCCTAACTTCTCTATTATTTATATAAATTTTATTTTTATTTTTGTTTCAAGTATACCAGAAAAATACACGGGATTGACTTTTATCTATACAAAACTGTTGAAATAATAGAACTTTTATGGTAATGAATTTTTAAAATTTATTAAAAAAAAATACATTTAGTAGGTTTTATTTCCGTATTAATTATCTTCACCGTTACTATTAACATACCTCTATCCCACTTCGAAGAAGATCTTCCAGCGACATTGAAGAATACTTTGCATTTTAAAAAAATCAATTATATTTTTAAGAAGATATCACCAGCATATATTTATTTAATAGATAGCCTTGAGTGTTGAACCATGATGCGTCCTTGATTTGTGTAACTTATTATGTATAACAACAGCAAAACAATTTAATATCACCAGACACACATTTCTTTAAATGAATATATTGAAGTATCGGCGTTATAATTATAACCAGTTTGACATGAAAAGCTTCTAATAGACGTATAATTAAATAAAAAATGAAATTAAAAGTATATTTCTTCAATTTTTATTTAAACTTTCTTTGATGTATTTAGCTTTAATTCATTTACTTTTAAAACTTATAAGGTACCTAATTTTTTTAAAGACTTCTAACAAAATCCTTCAGTTCAGAATAGATTTTAATCTTTGTAAATTGTAAGAAATTAAAATGATAAACAAATTTTTTAAAATTAAAACATGAGATAACTAGTCATTATAAATACTATGAATTTAAAGGATAAAAAAATTACATATAGTTTAAAAGCTAATAGTTATTTTCTTAATTATTCATAATTAAGTTTAAAATTTTAATATTTATTCAGGAAATTAGAGATACTTTTCATTCATTGAAAAAGTCTCGTTAAATCGTTTTCATAACAGACGTTCCTAATATCTCTAAATTTCATTTAAATACATCACAGGTTTGTTTTCCCCCTTCTTCATGAATTAAGGAGTTAATTAATATTGCTTTAATAAAGAGTTAAGGTTACGTTATCATTTTACGTTATTTAAACTATATTCCCGTTTTTTACAAATTAAACAAATTTAAATAAATAAATTTCAACCTCAACATGTAATCATGTTATATAACTGACTATTTGAAATCTGAATGGTTAGATCGGTATGTTAACTGTTCTGGAAAACTCGATTAAATGACGATTGATCGTTCAATGACTCCCTATAATGTAGGACGTATCAGATTAATATGAAGAACAAGAAGTATCATTAATTTACTTTTAGGCGCCAATCAACTTGGGTATAGACCTCATTTATAAAATGTATTGATTCTCCCATTTTTTTATTTTTTTTATCAAAAAAGAATTTTATCTGAAAAAAAGGACATGAAAAAATATTAAAAGATATTTCATAAAACAAATATTAAAAGTTATTTAATTAATAAATATATTAATAATTTTTATATCTAAATAAACTTTTTATATTTTACTACTGTGCCCAAAAAGTAAGACCAATTATTTTTTACAAAAACTCTTTATTTATTCTTCCAAATTTATTTCATCGCCTACAAAGTAATCCCCTCCAGACACAGTGCACTTATGCCAATTTTTTTCCAATCCTCAATGCGTGCTAAAAAGTCATCGGTAGGGATGGTCTTCAAAGCGCGCGGCGATTCACGTTGAATCTATCCAATCGACTCAAAACAGTGTCCCGGAGTGGTCTTTTGAGTTTAGGGAATAGCCAGAAGTCACACGGTGTGAATACGGTAGATGTGGTACGATATGGGTTTCGTTTTTGGCGAAAGAGTCACGAAGAATCAATGCAGTGTGAGCTGGCGCATTCAATGTTTTCGGTACCAATCGAGATTTGACGTGTTTGAGGCCCAAAATGAAATTGATCGATCCTTTTGAATTTCCAACATCATCAGAAAGATCTCTAATTATAAATCGACAGTTTTCAGGCACCAAATCTTTAATTTTTTGGACGTGAGCTTCGTTGGTTACCAGACCAGAGGTCTCTTCGTCTTCAACGCGTTCTCTGTCTTCTTTGAACTATTTATACTACTTCTAAACATTTCTTTTCATATAGGAATGCTCACCGAATGCCTTCTGCAACATTCTATACGTTTCCGCAAAACAAAATTGAATGCAAGTTCTTTTCTCAATTAATTCAGACATTTCAAAAATCGCCGGAATCAGTTTTAGCGTCTCACAAAGCCAAGCGTAACTCAAACACTAATGAATATTTTGACGTCACATTTCACACAGATGTCAAGGACAGTGCCAGTAACCTAAAAAAAGAAGACAATTGAACCCCGTGAATTTTAAATTGGTCTTACTTTTTGAGACAGTACAGACTTCTAGACAGAAGATATTTTCTTTATATCGGGTAGGGTAATCATCCCTACGCCCAACGCTGTCTTGACCGGGACCTACGATTTAAAGTGGATTCCTAACCACTACAAACATCCAAGACACTGCCGGGATTCGAATTCGAAACCTGTGGCAGGAGCGCCAGGATGGTAATCTCTCTGCCATCAGACCCCAAAAGATAAAAATTCAGCAAATTTCATTAGATACCAGTTGATAAAAATTAAAATTGTTCTACACCAATTTATATCAAAATTTTGTATTTTATTTAAGACATGAATAAACTGAAAAAGAAATCAATTGAATTTAATTCTAGATATAAATTAAGCTACTTCTTCTGGATTCGCAAAATCAAAATAAAGTTCTCACACATTTATAAAACTGACGACAGAAGAAGATATTTAAGTTTTCTTTTTGAAAATTGATTTATAACATTAATAACACAACTGAAAATTTTAGAACAAACACGAACGGCAGAAAAATAAAAGCATTGTTATAATAACAGACCTCCATATTTGCATTTCCTTCAATAAAAATTATTGATTTCCATAATTAAGCATGTAATTCCATGCATAATTCAGCGAAAACCAAAAATACATCTTTCTCTCGATTCGCATAGCTTATAATTATATCTGCAGTTAAAGTTAACAATGTATATTATTGTTATTGTAATAAGAATGAGTTGTGATGGTGCAGAAACCTTAATAGACAGTAAACCCTACCTGCAGTTAATCAATGTGTCAAGTAGGGCGTATCTACAGATTGATTACTAACCTCGGGGTCCCTGTCAAATAAATAGCAGCATCCGACTCTCATTGACACTGAAATCGAAAAATTTCGTGACTAACACTGCCGACTGTTTTAGCTTTCTGTCAATGACTATTTCCCTGTACCTTTAATTGCTAGATTGAAAAGTGATTGGTGAAGGAGGCGATGAGAATTTAATAACAGGAATGGATCCTTAGTGGTTGTGTCTGGCCCTCGGTACAGCAGAATCAGGTGTATCGAATGGACAAGGTTCGGAGAAATCAAAAGATGTCTTCTAACACATTTGTGTTTTATCTTTTACTTTACCAATTACTTTTTACCTTTAAGTTGTAATTAATTGTAAGGTATTTTGACGTGAGCTGAATTTATGTCCATAAAAGGTGTGAAAGTTTTAAGGGTATGGCTTCTTACAAAGTAATTCTCTACATTATATAAGAAAGATTACAGCATATAAAGATAACTTTATAATAAATAGGTTACATTTCAAGATTAAATAAAAGATATTGGAAATCTATATGCGTCATTCGATTCAATGTTATGCGTGCGTGTCTTTATGTAAAATTTAAAAAAAAATTCCACCTTGAATTTCGAATTGATTCAACATTCTATATCATAAGATATTTATAAATGCATATATGTTATTCGAAATATTTGTATGTTTATTGAAAATTGTCTTGATATCATAGTTTTTGTAAATGTAATACTTAATATATTAGACGTTGAAATCGCCTATGGTTTGTTTATACATAAATGAATCAATTTCTGAGTCGAATCGCAATATTTAGAGATATAAATGAAGTTTCCGATCTTCTATTTCAATAACCAAACAACTTCGGCTTTTTCACTTTTAAAGGAAAAAACATTATCTTCTCAAAAACAATTTTAACAAAATTTCTGTTAGAGGTTCCTTAAAAAAATAAATTACAAATTTATCTATTCTCAAAAGTTCATCCCATAAAAATTAAAATCACCAAAACATTTCATCTAAAAGGAGCATATTTCTAACTTTTAATGTAAATCATGTTTTTTCGTATCATAATAAAGTTGGCAGTTCAGGAACTGCCAATTTTTATATGATCGAAAAAAATTCATAATCTTCTAAGCTTTTTTTACTAATGTCCTTACTAAATAAGAGTGATTAATTATCTTCATATGATATTTTCATAATCCAAAACTAATAAGTGCAGAAACTAATTATGTATAGTTATTAATCATATTTGTAAAGAAAATATGAATAGATGCATCTATTTTTTAAATAATAAATTTACTGAATTGTAATTTTTTTACATCTTAAATTGCAAATACTTTTGTAATATTGTATTCGTATTTCTTTTAAATATTAAAAATGAAAAATAATTGTGGGGTTTTTTTGTTGTTGCCTGAATGCGCATTTTTCTCTTGTTCAAGTATTGTAGCTTTCTCTAAAAAGGGCTACTTTATTAATATGTTCTTTTTATTTATTTTTATCTCAATACATACAAAATACAATAGAAAATATAAAAATTTAATTTTACAATATTCGCTTTCATTCTTAGCGTTGAAAAACAACACTTATCAAATATTTTTTAATGCTAAAGATGAAAAAAATATTATAAAATTAAAACTTTTGAAAATAATAATCCCTTTTTTTATTTGTTCTACTGTACTTTTAAATAAATGCAGATAAAAAAAAAGTTAACGTATCGATTATAATTTTTTTCTTACTGATTTTTTAGTTATTTTCATTTGTAAGAATAGCAACGAAATGATATTTTACATTAATAATTTTATTAATATAAAAATAAATGAAGACGAATTTAAAACAGATTAATTAAAAACTATCCTATATCTTGATAGGCAAGATATCCATCAAAGAAATATATGTATATTTGAAATGCAAATTTAAGTCGGCTCGTACAAGCCGTAACTTGCAAGAAATCCCTGAAATTATGGCGCCTACCAACCTAGTAATTTGTCATATTCCATTAACAGTCTTCCTAATTTGAATACCTTTTTTATGGACAAGACATCTGTATTAAATTCCGTAGAAAAATTATATCTTCACACGCTTCTACTAAGCTTTTCTCACTAATGTCCTTACTAAATCGGAATGATTAATTATCTTCATCCGATATTTAATATGGCATGCTATTAACCTTTATCCTTGCTGATAAATCTTTTTATCTTTATCACACTTTTATGTTAGGTTTAATGTATTTAATTTTTTGTTTAGTTTTTTAACAACTTGTATCAAAGAAAATACAAAATTCTTAACGAAAAAGCTCAAAATTCTATTTTGTATTATTAATTGTGATGGCTCATCAATCTCAATTTAGACATCTGATCTCTTGCAACAAGGCTTAGCCCATTTATTCATAATGAAATTTTTACCACAAATCATTCTGATAAATTAAGACATTTATTATTTCATGGCAAAGAAAATACTTGATATCTCAGTCGTGTAAGTTTATTTCTTTTTTGAATACTCTTAGTTTACTTCATTTGCAATGGACCATCCCAGTTCTAGGCACAGCGATTTGGTGTTGTGTATTAATAATAGTCTACTTCTTTCTACTGATATAAACGGTAACATATAACTGTACATGACCATTAATGTTTACAATTTAATCATTTAATGTTATCATTTAATTGACCATCATTAACAATTTAATTTTTGTGAACTGGTTTTACTCAAAGAGTTTTTAAAAAATAAACGTAACTTTAAAATTTATTTATTATATTTCATATTTCTGTAATTAAAAACCAATTTTGAAAGTTTTTGCTAATTTTGTTGGTTTTTTTATTATTATTTTTTCTTATTCTTAAATGTTATTTGTAGGATTGGGAATACGTATTAGTAGAACGTGAAAAATGAATAGAGTTATTTTTTTTTATTTTAAAATGTTTTATTATAATGAAAGTTTTATTTTAAATATTTATTATAGTTTAATGTTTTAAATATTTATTAATTGCTTTATTTTAAATGTTTTATTTTATTATAATATTTAATATATAGTTATTTTTATATATAGCATTTATTTTATTATAGTTTTGTTTTATTTAGTTAGAGTTGTTTGTTTTATTTTAATTAATTTATACTTTGTGTTATTCATCAACACATTGCCCTTTCTTATTCAATGTATTATTTTGTTTACAAAATATTGCATATTTTGAGAAATTCCTTACAGTACTAATATTCTAATAATACATATATTGCCTTCCCTTTTTTTATTATTAAATATTCTCCTGGCATAAAAGACTCTTCAGATGAAGTGAAAAATTTGTAACTTTCTTGTAAACAATTTTTTGATGACCAATCTAAATATTTATATAATTTCAAAAAAAAAAAAATTGCCCATAATATTTCTTTCGCTCAATGAAGTATATTTTACCTTTACATAACAGATCAGCAAATAAGAGTTTGAGCCAACAATAATTTAAATAATTATGATTCAATTACGATTTTTTTTTCTGAATTTCTCTTTCAAAACTCGAATTTAATATTCTATAAACGTAATGAAGCATCCTATTTTTATTTCTAATTTTTAGCTGGCAATGTGATTGACATATCATTAAAACCGGTTTGTATAGTGTTTGATATTTCTCTTTTTGAAATTGATAAAAATCAACTCCACCAGCGTATTGCACTGAAAGTGAACCAGAAACACAGTTATTCAAGTCCGTAACAAGTGCATACACTTCAAGGTCGAATAATCATCGAAAGTATCACTACGATAGTAACTTGAAATTAAAAAAATGAACTTTAAATTTTGACATTGGATATATACAGGAAATTTTTTTAACGAAAAAAAAACTCGCAATGCAAATTATATGCTAAAAGGAATAATAAATAGTAAGAAAATTTATTTAAATAAATTAATGCATATAATAATACCTCTGATTATATTATGTATTAAAATAAAACCTTTTTTATTTATATAAATAAATTTATTTTAAAATTCAGCTATTGTCGCACAATATGTGAAAGATGTTCCGCAAGTAATTCTAACAAAACTTGCATAACATGATGCATTGACATAGAAGATAAAACTTTCATTATTATAATGTTTTGTTTTATAAATATCTGTTTTGAAATGAAATTCATTACTTGATTTTAAAATAACGGAAAAGCCCCTCAAAACTCTTATTTTCGTTTTTATTAATGTTCCTGAAATTAATTTCTTTTTTAGGACAAAATGTTTCATTTTCCGTTTTCAATTTATTTTTTATATTAGCATTTATAATAGCATAATTTGTGCATATTATAATATTTTATATTACAATCCATTTAACAATAGGCTTTTCGGGGCTTTCAGCAAAAAAATGAATTCTAACTTTCTTCGTGCTTTAAATTAGGTCCCATAGGGCGGTTTAAATTCAGCAGCTGATTGATAAGACAGGAGCTGTTACATTGCTCAAATCTGAAAGAAAATTTAAAAAACAGATGCAAGTAATAGCTTTTTCTAGGCTCCAATATTAATTTCATTTTTAATAGTAATGGTTCGGAATTTTACAAAAGCTTTCAACTTAAAACTTATTAGTTTAATAGCAAAAATATGAAATAAAATTCATAACATATATTGTACTGTATTTCTACTTATGTTAACATCAAGGACTTTCAAATCATGTTTGTGTGACACTTTCTTTATATAAATGCGAACAAAATATCCAAATGCGCGTTGTAATAAAAGGCTTCTGTTATCGTTACATAGCACAGTTAAAATATAGCGCAGTGCTATGTTTTGAAATTCGAATAGTTCATTGGAAATTGTAGTTTCATAAAAATATAAGAACGAATTTCAATTTCAATTATCAGACATTTTAAAATTAGACTCATATCTACTTCAATAACATAATAATTTAAGTTACCGGAATAATTTTAAATACGATTAGCTTTAGGAAATATCTGCTGTTCGTTTTTGTTTAAAGCATATTGATTGTTATCTGAGAATGTGCACTTTGTTTTAACAGAATATATAAGTGCTCACCCCAAAATGCCATTGTAATCCTTTTTACGAAAAACAAATATCTGACAGCGAAAGTAATATGTTATGCTTGCGCGGAAATTGCATATACTGACAGTCACTAATCGGATAACGTAAAATAAATTAAATGTAACTACTAAATGAAAGTTAATTAAGAAACTATTTGTAACAGTTGACAACCACTTATACATGACATTTATTTTTTTAAGTAATGAAAGGTGAAATATTTAAGTATCATAAAGGATGGTAAAGTCCTTCATCAATGTGGTGTTGTTACATAGGCTGCTCACAAACTTAATAGACGTTATGATATTAACATATTATATATGATATATAAATTAAAGGAATTTTATGTACTTACTAAAATATTTTCTTCGAATCCATTATTGATTATACAGAGGGGTTGTAATAAATTTATCAAAACAGAAGTAAAGCTGTCGATAAAACCAACTGGAATTTTAAGTTAATCACGTTATTAAACTGACTTCCACGCCTCTTTTAATTAATCATATTTTTATATTCAAAACACATTTTTTTATATTACATAATGCACATTTGTTTGATAGTAGAAAATATACATGTCTAACGTATAATCTAAATTAAGGAACTATCCTTCGTTCAGATTTTCTTATTCAAAATATTTATTCTTGTAAAAAATTGCGTTCATATGATTTCAAACTAAACAACAACAATTTACGTGGCTTTAAAGCATTTTCTAAATTTTTGATTATAAAGATAATGTTAAAAAAAATTTTTATTTAAAAAAGCCGACTTAAAAGTACTTTTTTATTTATGTCTGTTCAATTAAAATGTGATTTTCTGGCATCCTCTATAGTATATTATTTAGTTCAACACAAAGTAATATTTATGACCATATTATTGAAACTTAGTATCGTTAATAATTATAACATGTTAAGAACTTTCGATTTCATAAAATTATAAAATAAATTCCTCCATTCAAAATATGATTCAATTTAATGAGTATAATTATTTTAATTTCTGGAAATTAAAATTTTACATTTCTAGAAACAAAAGAACTGCTTATAGCATAGTTATATACACATTTTTCAATAGAATTTTCCCATTTCGTTATATAAAGTGAACGGCTGAAAATGTTCATTTGAGAATTAACTCTTAAATGCAGACGTGGAAATATGAAATTATATTTTAAGTTAATAATTGATTTATAGATGAAACTGGAAACATCCATTTAACTTAAATTGTGATGCAAAAAAAAAAGGTTAATATTTTTATCCCATTAAATGCCCACCTTGAAACTAATACGATTTTTAATGACCATGAATGAAAAATGGTTATTGTGTTTGACAGGTTCTTAAATATAAATGAGAACACATGAAGTAAACCTTTAATTTTTTTTTCAGTTTTTAATAATATATTAAATTTTTTAAAAAGATATTTTGAATAGAAGACAAAAAGTCTTTCGAAATAGAAGCTAGGTATATTTTCTTTAAATTAAATGCATTTCTTAATAAAATATTAATTATAATTTATAATATATTTTTAATAATTATACATAACACCATACATATTAGATTTGAGAATGCTGTGCTTATTACTTCACGGAGACAGTTCACAAAAACATTTTTAGAAAAGATTTGTTTATAATAATTCTTATTATTTCCTTATAAAGATAAATTGAAAATGCTTTATAGCAAACACTGATGCAGTAAATCTTAAGTTGGGATTCGAAACAGCATTCAAAAATGCTATTAGTTTAATACATAATTTATCCTATTATTATGTATTATTCTGATTTTTTTGGATAAAAAAGTAAAATAATTTTATTTTTTCGTTGAAAGTGTTCATTGTTTTATATCCTCCGGTATGCATGTGTGAAATTCGTTTAATCATTCCTAACTTGCCTCATGTTCAGTGCAGATCAGCATACCCTAAAAAAACATTTGAAGGCTATTTTTAATAAGTTATTTTTATTCTAGAAGTTTCGGAAAGTTAGTTTTATTCTGGATGTATTTAACCCACCTGCATCATCTTATAAATGCCTAAATATCAACTTAACAGTTATTAACTGAAATAAAATTTCGTTACTTATTGTTTAGTTGCACTTATTTTGTTACTTACTTGTTTGTTATTTTGTTTTTTATTTTATAGGAGAACGAAATGGATGCAGAGGTTCATTTAATTATTTTTTTTTTTTTGCTCAAAATGATACAGTGCTACAAAAATTAAACTAGAATTGTAAATTAATGTAGATCGTTTCGAATATACTTTTCAAATAATCATGATGACGAGAAAAATGGTAAACTTAGTGCTTAGATTGAAAATCTTGTTAAATGTTAATTGGCAACAAAATTCAAATATTTGTATTCAAGTATAAAACTGAGATAATATTGCGATAGAAACAGCCATAGAATTGCTTATTCAATTTCTTGTTCACTTATATACGAAAATCACTATTTAATCAATTTCTATAACGCACCGCTTATTACGAAATGCCCGTACAATGTGTCCGATTTAAAACTGACAATAATATTGCTATAGAAACAATCATAGAACTACTTATTCAAAATTCATATCTAAGATTGTATTAATAGATTTTGCTGTAAAAAGCAAGCAATGTATTTTCATGACTAATTCAGTACTCTATTATCAAGATACTATATAAAAGTCCCCAAAGTGGTAACTTGGAAATATTTAATACCAACATTACAGATCACTTATAAAAAATCTGGGATCTCTCATACGCTGGGATTATTAACATGCTATTTCATTTGATAACATAATCTTTTAATTAATTTATTCTTTAATGTCGTACCTAAAGATAACTTGAAAATTGTTGCGATAATACACAAAAAATTATTTCAGAATTTTGGAGTGTAAAAAACCGTTTTGACAAAAAAGTCTGTTTAAAAGAAATAAAATTAAATATCATGAATTAAACATATAATCCTAATTATAATTCAAGTGTCATAGAACTTAATGTTGATATAAAAACTAATACATAAACCAGTTAAGGTAAAAGAACACGGACGGAATATTTTATTTTTAATTAATATTTACGTATTAAAAATAGCACATTATTGAAAAATTGACAGTCTTCTGATAAAATTAAATAATTCTTATGTTAACAATATTAAAGAACGTTAAATGTGTGAAAAAGGGAAGCTTTTATCAAAATAAATGCGCATATATTTAGATTTAAGGCTATGCAGCATAATATTTTACATTATCTAAACGATTTAAAACATGAAAAAAAAATTTTAATGCGTTATAATTTAAAATATTTTTATTTCACCCTGCTCAGTTGTTCTATTTCAGAGCAGATTTTGTATTAAATTTGATTTTTTTTTTAATCTCATGCATAAGGAAATTGAACTTAGTTTGCTTTTGTTTAAAATTAATTAAAAGAGAAAATTAGGATATTTATTAATTCAAAATATTTTCATATTGACCAAAGCACTGTATAAAATATACCATGCCATTTTAATTAACTTTCAGATGCATCAGCTCATGTAACAACTTGCTGAGTGTTTAAAAAAGTTTTTTTCCCACCAGGGATTATTAATGATCTTCAAAATAATTTCTAAGTAAAAAAATAAAATTTAATATCTTTCTCTAAAACAAAATGATATATTATTAAGGATTTTCAGCAAATGAATTTCGTAAATTAAGTTGAAAGCAATTTTTTTCTATCCATTATCAAATAGAAAGGTTACGAAAAATTAAGTCAGAATAATAGAGTAATAAATTTTTTTAGACTTTTTTAATTAAATACAAAATTTCAGTTTCATCGATAAAAGCGATTATTATAAACGAAAAATAAATGATAAAAATGATTTATTATAAAAAGCTATTTTTTGAAGTAACACTTTCTTTTTATAAATTTGCTTTCATAAACAATCGATACTTTTTTTATCCTTTGAATATTACATTACATTTTTATAATCGATTGAATATTACATTTCTAATTTTTGTTTTAATTTTAAAATAATATGTAATTTTATGTATTAAAAATATCATAACGAAAGCAAATTTCATTTCAACTTAATTCATTTCAAATGAAATTGAAAAGGTAAAGACAATGATAATTTCATGTTATTTTGGGATTTTACTTTTCTCTGATATTATTTTTATTATTTTAGGACTATAAATAAAAAATCCTTTCGTTGTGAAGCTATTACATTTTCAAGATATATTTTGCATTTAAGTAGTAAAACAACAATTAAAAGTCTTTATCTGAATTTTTTTTAATAATATAATGTAGTTAATAATAATACAATAAATAAATAATAAAATAATATATTATTATAATGAAAAAAGAACTTACTTTATCTAACAAATTTTTATTGAAACTTAAATTAAAAAATTAAAATTACATCTTCAAAAAAGTCTGTTAAAATTTCCGATTTTTGTGAATAGTTATCCTTTGTATGATTTATGTACATACAAATCAAATGATTTAAAAGGAATCCAAATACCTTCCCAAAACAATTTTACTTCCATATATATGACACAATAATTATCAAAGATTTATGACTATTATTAATATTACATTAAATATTAAATGTAAAAAGTACCAACCTATTTTTCAAAGCATTAATAAGAAGAATGAATAAAAATTTTGCAATTATATATGAATATATTTTTGACATTTTTCCAATCAAATAAATTTTATCTCAGAACTTTCCTCTTATTAGTATAATTATTTTACCATTCAATATCCAATGATAAGATTTTAAATCTTTCTTATTGTACTTTAGTCAATTTTTTTAATAAAATTATTTTATTCGAATCAAGTTACGTGATCATCATGACAAACTTATAGTTTAGAATTAAATTTCAATTTACGTTATGTGCTTACAAAAGTTTGAGAAAACTGAAAACAACCAAAATAAAAAGCCATTAACATAAAACCCATTAACGTATTTTAGATAAAACCTAAAAAGAACTTTAAAATATTTTATATGTAAATATTTAACAGGATTGACAAAAAAAATTAAGAAGAACCAAACGTTTTATTCACTAATACACTCTATATTTTTATTAGAATGTACTGTACTCTTAACGAGAAAATAATAGTTTTCTCTAAAAATATAAATCGTAATTCAAAAATTAAATTATAAAAATTTCAAAGTTCCTACATTCTTTTTTGTCCAAAAATTGCATATTTCCATACCAAAAATTGTCCCACAAAAATCATTTAGCATTTAATGAAAACAAACATGGATAAATGGCTCATTTTAAACGGTATTATTTTTAACTACTTTACCTCGTATTGTTTCCTCGCAAGGTAGATTACTGAGCCACCTGAAACAACCTTTAAAGCCACCTGAAACAACCTTTAAAGTCTATGATTTTATCAGTTTAATTAGAGAAGAGGTAATTAACAGTTTTCTCTAAAAATATAAATCATAATTCAAAAATTAAATTAATAGAATTTCAAAAGTTCCTAGATTGTTTTTGTACAAAAATTGCATATTTCCTTACCAAATTTAGTTACACAGAAATCATTTAGCATTTAATCAAAGCAAACATGAATAAATAGCTCATTTTAAACGGTATTATTTTTAACTACTGCCCAATACCTCGCATTGTTTCATCGCAAGGTAGATTACTGAGCAACCCGAAACAATTTTTAACGTCCATGATATTATCAGTTTAATTACAGAAAAGGTAATTAACAGTTTTCACTAAAAATATAAATAGTTCAAAAATTAAATTGTCTCAATTTCAAAAGTTCCTAGATTCTTTTTTGCCCAAAAAATTTGCATATTTTCATACCAAAATTAGTCTTACCGAAATCATTTAGCATTTAATCAAAGCAAACAAAGCTCATTTTAAACAGTATTATTTTTATACCTCGTATTGTTTCCCCGTAAGGTAGATTACTGAGCCACCTGAAACAACCTTTAAAGTCTATGATTTTATCAGTTTAATTAGAGAAGTGGTAATTAGAGTTCCTCCTCGAAAGGAAGGAAAAAAAATCCCATTTTACTGATTTGTTTCGGTCCTCGCAGTCCATTAAAGGGATACGTCAATTTGTACGGAGTCAGACGTTCCATCTGTCTCACACACTACTGTCAAGTTCAATCACAAGTGTGTTAAAGAAAGGGCAACTTAAAATTAATGAAGAAAAAAAGCTTCCCCACTAAGATAAGGAAGGAAAATTACCTGGTGCTGAAACTGTACAAGATTTCTAATAGCTTGCAAGACGTGTTAATGACTATTTTACACCCAATTATTGTTAGAGTCTTTTTTAAGCTGCGCAGTTTTTTTATGGTGCAACCTTTGCGTGTTAAAGTTATACATTTTGGAATTTTCAAATGCCTTATTACAGCGCTATAAACGTTTCGAAATTTTTTAATTAGAAAATATATATTTTTTTTAATATACCATCATTTTAATTATTATTTTTATTCAATTAAGTTACTTTTACACAAGTAAATCATACTTTTATCACTGAGTGCTTATTTTATTATTGACAGTTTAATATTCCATAGAAAGTTCAAAATTTAAGAATGAAAATTTATGCTCTCAAATATCTCTGTTAATAAATCAATTATTGATTTTAATGCATTTTAAAAATATTTAAATATTAATTAGACATTTTTAAAATTTATTATTAAAAAAAATTTTGAGATTAGAATTCAAATAATTAAGATTTGGAAAACTTAATGCATTATGAATTAATTATTAGTTATTCGTAACTTGAGGGAAATTATAATTAAGAAATTAATTAATTAATTCTTTTGAATTGGGTATCATAACAAAAACATTTATTGCTGTACAATTCTATAATAAAAAATATATTGCAGTTTTTATTGCTGTAATGTACTTTTTTTGCTATATGAATAAGTACATTTCGAAAAGTTCCTTTTCTTATGCTGACTGTTTTGGAAAGAAAAAAAAACTGCAAATGACCTATTTTTCTTTTTCATCAATGTCTTTTATTTTTATGTCAGAAATTTCTCTCTTAAACAGCTCCTGTTTTTATAGCTTTTATATAAGTGATTTAATCTACATGTTTTTTAATAAAAAATAATAATAAATTAACCATTTCTTTATTAAACGTATAAACGATGATTTATTTAAAATGCTTTACCTAAATAGTTATTCGAATCATTTTTTACTTATTTTTAATTAAATATCTTACAAACTTAGTTTATAATCAATTGGGCACATTTTAAATATGCATTGAATAAGTTTTTGATGGCTAAACAAATTTAATTCTAAGTTTTTGTGATAATATGAATAATTGTACGTATATTAAATAACTTTTTCAATTCTCAAATACTTTTACTGATATTTACAAAGAATAATTACAAAAAGTACAATAAAATATAACATTTTTATAATCATATAAAGAATAATTTGTATATTTAAGAGCTTTTAATCGAATGAATTGGAGTTCCTCTGAATTGAAAAATCTGGATTTTAGGCATTTGATAAATTTTGTATTATTTTATTTATGGAATTTACTTTTATTAATTGAATTTGAAAATATCTTACAATGTTACAATATATATATTTTTAGTGTGTCAAATCCCATTCTTATTATAATTCCTTTCTTTTCAAATATCTTTAATATCAGTGTTTAACATCTAAGAGTTAGACACTATCATTTTCGGATTTCCTTTTCAGATATCAGAACTCAAAAACGATTCACTCAATAATTGGATGACTTTTATCATTTGATTAACGCCTCGAGCGAAATCAAACCAACAATTATATCACTTTGACTCGCAAATAAGACATCAAGTTAATAAAGATATACCGATGGGCTTGACAGAATAAATACACGTATGGCATTCAGGGTTATAAGTATTGCATTCTAAATACATTCCGCATTTACTAGAAGGATTTTCAAAAAAAAGTAAATCGGCTTTTCTTTTTCGACAATCCATTACCCTTTTTGACCGTAATAGCTTTAAATACTGGTCGTTAACTTCACCATCAAGAATCGAAAGATGCATAGATTACTCTTCTCAATTAGTTGCTACGAACTAACTAGACTCGAGTGATACATGGCGTCATTTAAAGGTGCGTAGGTACGATTTGACAGCATTCTGGCAAAATCTCTGCAACGGAACTCAATTTTTGCTTTTTGTAAGGCATCGAATGTTTCATGTTTTATTCACAGAAAACCCTCCCAATTACAGTGAACTCTACACCCTTCCCTGATAAGGATTGCGAATTTGAGATGGTAAGAGTGATCATGAATAGTGTATTACTGTATCTCGGCAATGAAATCGGTACTTTGTAGGTGATAAATTTCTGTAAAGTAAAATAAAAATGAAAATAAATATAAATTATGGTCATCAATCTTGCAATAAGTAAGTCTATTCCTTTTCGTGTAAATAAAAAATAAAATTATTGAGACAATATATTTTGAATTATCTATTAAATCTTTGGTTAAAATTCATTTATTTATTATATAAGCAGGATACGCTTGCAATGATGTGACTTGTTCATCTGTTGTTGATTCTGTGAAATTTGGTCCTCAGGGCAGATTGTCAGCTTTAATCATTTGTATATGAAACTTATAACTTAAACATTAAACTTAAACGTACTGAAAATACCTACATTACAAGAAATATTTAATAGCAAATATTTTATTCATAAAAAGACCATAAAATTTATACTTAGAATTTTTTTGTATTTTACCTTTTCTTTCGCGTATGTATTTAATTTTACAAGCAAATTTTGAAGCAATTTGAAAATTTTGTTATCCTTATTGTTATTGTGAACAATAAAATAATAAATGGCTTTGTTTAATAAAAGATTAGCATGAAATATTCCACTAAATAATATTGAACCAAGAGAATAAGTTGTAATAGATTCAAAATTAATAATTGTTAAATACTTTAATAGTTTCTTTTAATTTAAAAAAAAAAATTTATATTTGTGCTTCTTTATTGAATTGTTAACCCTTTGCACTCGAGGGCTCCGAGCGAAGCCATTTAACATTTGTCTTTAACCTCGAGGGCTCCGCTACGGAGACAATGCAAATAACAATATAAATAATGCGTTTCTTTTAATGCTTTTATCAAAGTTACATGTGAATATGTTCTTTTCGCTAAAATCGCTTCGAGTTGTTGGTAATACGAATGAAAAAAAACTTCGAGTGCAAAGGGTTAATTTATAAATACTATGTTGAATTTTAAGAAAAATTTTCAATTTTTTTGTCGAAAACTAATATTAATAATCAAAACTCAAATTTAAATTGCTTTTAAATTTCACACTATTGTCGATTATATTATTTATTAAATTAAAGTGTTTCTAAACCAGATTGAAAAAAAAATTGTAGAATATTGTAAGAAATTAAGAAACTTTTGCGTAAATTAATTACCATGAAACATAAGTATATTATAATATTTAATCAAACATTTTAGCAAATAATGTAAGTAATATTACATAAATATTCATGCAACAATTGACTACTTCATGAAATTCAATTACTGGCAAAAAATTGTATAGCATATAAATTAACATTAAACAAAATTTGATATTCGTTATTTGTAAATTATATAATTTTTATTAAATTTCTATTTTTTTTAAATTTGTGCTTTACTGATTCGAAGTAGAAAAAATTGTTGTAGTAATTAAAATTGACTTATTCTACATATGATATATAAATTCAAATATATTATTAATATGTTATTTATATTATATTATATTAAATATTATTTATATATCTATTCAAATATAAAAAAAAAAAATCAAGATTACTTTTGTTGGTTTCTAACATTTTTTTAAACCACAAAATATAATTCTTTTTCTTGTGTTTATTGATTAATTACCATTCCATTTATTTTTTGAAAGAGTTATCATCATTCTAGATCTTTTAATAACAGCTCATAAAAGTATAATTCATTAAATGCTTTTAGAGAAGAATGCTGTTTAGGAATTAATATGTGACTCGAAAACTACTACGAAAATAATTAGAACGTCAACCTTCAGAAAAGTGCATGAATTTCTCAACACCACCTGGATTATAAATTAGTATAGCACACTTACAGAAACCATTTCTGTCATTTGGCATCATTCATCACTCCTTTACAATGGTTATTCCTCACAGCAGTCTATCAAAATATTTATTATTTACTTAATAGCGCTGTGCGAAAGTGACAAAGGCCTGCACGTGCGGACCGTGTTATCATTAAGAAAATAAATCTCTTTCAATATTAACCATTGCAGAGATGTTTCACGCAGCGTAACTGCAAATTACAGTCAATAATTCATTCTTAACTTTGGTCTCCCGCGAAGCGATTTTAAACAAAAACAAAAAAATATAACCAGGAAATTATTCTAATAGCCAAGGTGGTAATGTGAAATGCATTAATGCAGGTACGTTCCTCAATGTCGCACGTTTGTGTGCATCGTCATCTTAATGAACGAAGAGATATAACGACAATATAATAATAATAATATGAAGATTAATCTGCTTGACATTGGCCTTCTTCGCTCTTTGTCTGGAGAATATCAAACTCGATGATATAGGTTAACTTAAATGTTTAGGTGGTTTGTGTAACTTAATATTGGTAATATACTTCATTCAGTGGAATGTATTGCTAAAATCATCTTGTGGAAGCTGGCGAATCATGATGATAAAGTACAATTAATAAATAAAAATAAATATGTTTAAAAAATTGCATCGTCATCTTAATGAACGAAGAGATATAACGACAATATAATAATAATAATAATATAAAGATTAATCTGCTTGATGTTGGCCTTCTCTGCTCTTCGTATAGAGAAAATGAAACTCGATGATTTAGGTTAACTCAAATGTTTAGGTGGTTTGTGTAACTTAATATTGCTACTATCCTTCATTCAGTGCAAAGTATTTTGCTAAAATCATCCTGTGGAAGTTGGGGAATCATGATGATAAAGTACAATTAATAAATAAAAATAAATATATTTAAAAATTTACATAAATACTAAGTATATTATGTATTAGTAATGCATACCATAAACATAATTACATTAATTTTATATTAGGAAAATATCTTCGTAAAAAATTCAAGTGGCAATATGTCTTTTTTTTGTTTCATGGTTGATAAATTTATTTTTAAATTTGAGCATTTTAACGAATCTTAAAATAATTCAAATTCTTATTTAACTGAGTACTTGTACAGCATTTAATAGTACTGTAATTTTTTTTTATTCCCAATGGCAAGGCAATACAAAAATGGGAAAAATACAAAATAAAGAAGAAAATGCACACAAAAGAGTTAAAAAAATTGACTGAATTTATTGCCTTAAGATTTCTCTAGCTTACCGGTATCTCACCGTCTTGAATCCGCCATGAAGTTTAAGCAACATTGGAAATAAGCTCGATTTATTAGTTCTGCCAAATCACAAACAATGCAGTTTGGTTTGTCAAAAATTCCAATGCGATGTAGAAGTTCATTATATCAATTTTTTTATTGAGACAAGCCACAAGCATTCCATTGCAATACATGCAGGCTAACCTGACGACGGTTAGGATAGAAGCGAGAGTTTATGCCGAAAACTGTAGACCACTTATTCGTATAGAACGTTGCCCAGGGTGCACTACTAGGAGGTAGATCTAAATTGGATCCCTAGTGCCGTAAACACTAGTTGCTAATTAGTTACTTTGATTTTTACGAAAGCATTTTATTTTATATTATACTAGAAATCAATTTTTTAACTAAAAGCTATTAAAGAATCTAACCATTTTCTGTTTGATTTCAGTAGACAAAAAAAAATTACACGCATACATAAAAAAAATATATGTGTTCATACAATGAAGTTTACTAGACAGATTTTCTTCTTAATGAAAATAACAAAATCGAACTCAAGTCTTTCCTCCTTTGGACTCTCATGAGGGGCCATCGCTTTGTGAATGAAACGAGCAATTGTTTCAGTTTAATGCATGCCAAATTACCATACTTGAATGAACGTAAACAATTAAGATCAACACAAGGTATAATTTCAAACTATTATAACTGTATCTCATCGATATGATGGCAACACAAGAAAGAGAGGTTGAAAAAAAGTCGCTCTTCAATATACCTTCTCCTTAACTTACGAAAAACGTCGATTTAAGACAGCATTTCTGACTTCGGAAAACACCAAAGTCATTAAGGCTATCAGTCCTCCTCTTTAAAAAGTAACTGCAGAAACCCATTTTATCCACGAGTCGAAGCATTTTTATAGCCCAGTCGCACGCTATTTTATCGCAAGTTAGGGAAAACTATTTCTTTCCCTAAGGGTTAAGACTTGAAAGACTTACGCAACTCTTGACTCGTGGATCAAAGATAACAGACATGTTGTTTCCTGGTACATTCTTCGTAGATAAATAAAGTTTGAGTTTTGCGGAGGTTTCAAGTTAATAAAGCAGATACTTTGAGTAGAAATATAGTTTAAGAATATGAATAACATAACTTCTGTAAAGAATGTTTTAAATATTCTGTTTTGTAAGGTCTCTTTCGTTAATCAGAGATTTTAAAATGTAAGGATTGTTTTTAAGCCTCAAATGCAAAAGAATTTAAAAAAAAAAAATATTTTACAAATTTGTAGTTGGAGCTTTTACTTATGCCATATTAGCTTTGAAAAGGACGGTGGCAAATTTCATTCTGGTTTTAAAATTACATGTTTTTTTTTTCTCTCATATTAAAAAAAAATGATAAATGAGTATTTACAGCATCATGTACATGTGAACCTGACAATTATAATATTTAAAATATTACTTTTTTTAAATACTAAATTAAGTAATTAATATTTTCTTATAGAGCTATATGTTAATATTTCAGATAATAGAAAACATATGATAATTGAAATAGATATGAAATAGATATTGAAATAGATAATTTCAGATAATAGAAATAGATATGTTAATTGAAATTAATTTTTAATCATAAGGATAGTTAAAAATTATCAATAATGAAATGAAATATGAGTTTTACTGCCTTTTTTTTCATTAAAAGTAAACAATACTTTGCTCTAGATATGACTAAAACTAATATAAGGATGCTTGTACTTGCAATTAGATGAACTTTTTATAATATTTGTTATGGCTATTATTTAGATTATATGTATGTATAAACAGGAAAAAATTCACACTTACTAATATAATGCATGCGAAAAAGAAAATTTTAAAAGATTGTTTATCTGTTAATTTTTATCTTCTACGTAAAAACCAGAAATTTCATTTTATTTTATGAGTTTAATGCATTATTCAAATATAATATTAGAAAAAAAAACTTTAAAATTTGTATTATTTTGCTTTAATTATGTCCAGTTTTATATACAATATGGTTTGTTCTGTTAAAAAATTGATCACTCAGAAAGCAAATTTTCATTTAAATGAACAATTTAATTTCGAATATTATTATATAATAATAAGTTATTATTATGTTTTATATTATTTTTATATCATTTTAGAAAGTAGCATTTGATATACAATGATTGAAGAATGCATTACGTTTTTTAATAGATAGGCCTTTTTTTTTTTTTTTTTTGCGGATAATTTAAAAAAAAAAAAGTACAATTTTCCAAACATTGCTCTATAATTTTAGAACCAGGATAGTTTTTATATTTTCAAAATGATATCTAAAATATATTACAGTTTAACTTCTTTAGATTTATCAATAGAATTGTTTCACAAGCATGTACGACAAAAAGAAAATCATTATACTTTACTTAAAATATCATGATTTAATCCACAAATGTAATAAAATCACTTTTTTTATTATGTGCAGAATAAGAAATAAAAAGAAACATATGCAAAGAAGAAATAAAATTTCTTGATTTTTTCCTTGGTAATTAAATAAAATTTTTGAATGTCATTGCGTATGAGACATAAAAACTGATGCATATTTTACGTAATACTTTAATGTTTAAACTTCGTAAATTATATGATCATAATTTTAAACGAGGTTTTACTTTTAGAATTATTTATATGCCAATAAAATCTAAATGGAAATTTTACCGACACTTAATTTTATGTTGGACAAATATTTCAATATTAATTTGATTACCTGTATGACAGACAACACATTATTTTTACATAAGGTTTTGTTTTAAATTAAAAGATGTCGAAATGCAATTCCAGTATTATTAATAATTGAAAATAAAACTGTATTTATTAAATAATTATAATTTTCTATGTATATATATATATATATATATATATATAATCATTGATTCTATATAAATTTCTTCGGATGATATTATTGTTTCAGAATGCAAAAAATTTGAGTAACGAATAATTTGCATGTGTTTTTGCAGAACTTAGCTTTCTAAAAATAAAATAAAAGTTTAAATAATTGTTCTAAATACGGAAGATAATTATAATGATATCAGGAATAAAGTATTCTCATACAAAATAATAAATTGCTATAAATCACATATGCTAACACTATTTTATTGAAGTATTAATTTAATCAAATATTTACATTGAAATTAGCGGATGCTTTCAATTTTTATTTGCTGAAATTTTAAATTTGTGACGGATACTTCTAATGTAAATCAGATATACTCTTATTTTTTTTCAGTAGTTTCATATTTTTTTTCTTGTTCTTTCAATTATCTTCTTCTTTCTCATAGATTTAGCTTGATTTTACGGATAACTTTCTGTCTCTTTTCTTTATATTTGAAATTGTAATTGTGTTACTTTTTTCAATAACATCTTTGTTTTTGCCCTTCTTTGATTTTGATTCAGTTTATCAGGTTTTATGATTTTATAAATTCTCTTACGAATGATTTTACTTAAAATATTCTATTTCTACTTACTTCATTTTAATTTTCATTAATTTCATTTTACTGAAAGCATGTACTTTATTAAAAATACTTAAAGGGGACACTGGAAAAAGCTAAAAAAGGCTTTTACAATTTTTGCAATTTATGACAAAATCTTTTAGGTTGCAAAACTGTTTGCAAATCTTTAGGTTGCAAATCTTTTAGGTTGCAAACACCCAAAAAAAAAAAAGATATTGTAATTCTATATGAACACTCCTACATCCGATTTAAACTGGTAGTGTGTGCATAATAAGCGGAAATTCAAAAGTGTGAATTATATAATTTTGTAGAGCTGTAAATTCTCACATAATACGCAAAAATATTTAATTTGATTTTAAAATATTATTGGTAACTTCGGATAAAGTTTTGTATTGTTAATTTGGCAACAGAGATTTGTTTTAGGAGATGGGAAAATTATTATTTTTTATTTACAATGGCAAGAGAAAATGACAAACTCTTATGAGACCAAAACAGTGTAAAACACACACAAGAAAAAAAGAAAACAATAAGAGAAAAAAGTCAATATCGCATCAGTAATGTTCTAGCGCTCCAATATCTTATCATCTTGGAGTCCGCAAGCAAGTCCGGACAACTTATTATATGGTGTCTGTCCATGATGTCGTCTTTCCCACAGAGTAGGCAATTTGGGCTATCAAAAATGCCAATGTGGTGCACATATCTCGCCAAACAGTCATAGCCCACCGCAAGTTTTAACATCGTAGCTGGCAAGACTGGCATCGTAGCTGGCGTAGCTATTGACTGTTGAATCTCACCTTTCTTGGATTGGGACCGGATGTGGAAATTATAAACTCAGTGAATTCAAATTTGTTGTGTTTTTATGATTTATTTACTAAAATGTTTAAAGAGAAAAGGTTTTCCATCAGTATTTTTGTGCTTGTGACGAAAAACATAATATTCAAAATTGCTACAACTTTGTAACAAAGGTTTAAATAAAACTTAAAAAATTAATTTGTTAAATTTTGAATATGTTGCTTTTGAGTTAGGACATGTAATTAAAAAGTGTATTGAATTTTCGCATTTGTTGTATTTTTAAAATTTAATTAGGATAATCCTAATTGTTTGTTTTGTGGAAATGACATATACATTTATATGCAGCAGATGAAACGAAAAAATTAATTGACGTTTTTTCTTTATTTCTAAATATTATTTGTTATTTCAGATTAAAATTTTTTAAAAAATTAAAATAAGTGAGTTGTATATTATTTTTTATCTAAATGAATGATTGAAATCCCCAAAAATTTCTATAGTTACAAATTTTTTTTTAAAAAATGGCTCCGACGATAGTCAGCTCCCTTAAAGTAACACTATCGACCAAATCGCTGTTTAGGAGCCATATGCTTTTTTGAGAGCATTCTTAGCCCAAATGAACGATAAATAGCCAAATATGACAAACCGATTTAACTACTGGAAATTTCTTCATTAATCTTATTAGGTCATATTATGGAGCTCTGGTGATTTTTGATGGGGATTTCTTTTCATTTTTTTTTATTGCTGAGTGCTCAAGAAATATGTTCTGAACTTGCAAAAAATGTATCCGTTAGGCATTATTTTTTGCTTCTACCAAAGCTCCATATTAGTAGCTGTAAAAATGGTTTTTTTTTTCTTTTTTCTTTTTCCCTGCTAACAGACATCTTTTAAGATGAATTTTACTTTCGGATGTGTATTGCTGATACCGATATATGAGAAAACATTAGAGAGTTCTTGTATAATGTTTTTTTATCGTCCGATATTTTATTCCCAGCGCGCATGCTCATAGGAAACATTGTACCTATTGTGCATGCATATCTGTAATACTGCACTACTGAGCTATTCCTATGAGCATGCGCGCTAGGAAGAAAAAATATCGGACGATAAAAAAAACGTTATGCAAAAACTCTCTAATAATTTAGATTCGAACCTAATAATGGAATTGTTTAAGGAGCGATTTTTGTTCCTTTGGTTAAAATTAGTTTCATTTCTTGTCATCCATTGTAGTATTTTTTTCTTAAACTCCCAGTATTATCTCTTATTTGTTTATTTTTCAATTTTTTAGCTATTGTTTCAACTATTTAAAGTGTAGTACAATGAAATAGCTTACTGTTACTTCAATAGGCTTCCATGATATTTGCAACAGGTCCGTCCGGAGCGCGGACTTTACAATAAGCGAGAAGCTAGCCACAGCAATGCAGGAATGTGGCGGTATGTATGTACGAGTATAGCCCAGGGTAGACCGAGCGACAGAGGAACGAATTTGTCCAAACTAAGCCATACTGATAATTAAATAAGCTTATTGGTCAAAGAGATAATTATTAAATCTTAGTTGCATTTTCTATATCTCGCCCTCCTTCTACAATCTAACGGAGAAAGAGGATAAGCAGAAAAATGCTTACTCCCCTTTCGACATACCCGATTAAGATAATTTGTTCCTTTCGACATTTTATTTTCTTAAAAAAAACATTTCTGTTGTGTTTTTTTTAAATTTTAAGTAAGAATGCCACTTTGTTTCTAAAAATCGCTTAGTTTTTACGATATTAATTAATAATTTACCACAATCTTAATAATTTAAGTTACTTGATTAAAAACGACACGGACCTCCTCGAAGATAATCCTTCATATCATAAAATTATTGTTACTATTTGTTAAGTTACAGATTTTATTTAGTTCGCATACCAATTTTTTTTTACTATACTTTTGATGCAAATAAACTTCTGATTTTTCACATGATTGCAATGGGTGAAGCAGGTAAATTCTTATGGCCCTTTTTGTAAAAACAAAAATGAATTTTCTAAATAATGCCATTTTCTAAAATATAATAATACCCGACATAAAAGGTTATTTCCTTAAATCTGAATTTACTACTCAGTGTACTAGATGAAATAATATTTTATAGCCTTCAAAAACTTTTATAAAATAAAATATCTTTCTATAAAATAAAATCCGTATTAGATCTTTAGAAAAGTAAATGTGATAAAATTAACATAGCTAACGATAATTAAATAAATAATCATTGAAATTATACTAAAAAAGGAATCAAATAATTATTTAAAAATTTAACTGAAACTCTAGTAAGATGCGTGTTGGTAAGGAATTATAAAGTAAAGTAATAGCTATAATTAACGTAAAATATAATACTACAATCTCTTTAAAAATAGTGTAATTGTTTTAGTGATACTGGCTTCAAAACTTTCCAATAGTTCAGATAACTGACCCCCCTTAAATAGAAATTAAAAATCAATTAACTCCTTCTGTGAATATGTTACAAAAATATGATTGATTTATGCAAGCATTTTTCGTATAATTTTTCCAATATTATTAGAATTACTAATACATAGGATAGACTTTTGCATTATAGTATAAGGTTAAGGTTGCTTGTCTTTAGCGTTCAAAACATTATCTCCTGATGCATCTATCTTTTCATAAATACTTTTTAAAATTTTCACGTCGCTTAAAAATTAATTAGCCGTTATAATATGATGTATTATATTTTTATAATTAATAGCTACTGTCATTATTCATTTACTCATTAATGTCACCTTCAAAATAAATTATTAGGTTAATTTTGTAACCCTAAACGATACTTTTTTTTGAAAATACTACATATTTTAGTATTATTAATTTTCCCGCATCATTCAAGTTCTAACTATGAGTTATTCTTTATAAAATTTAATTTTTTATTTAAGATTAATATTCGATTGAAACCTGGAATTAAAGTGTATTCAAAAATTCAACAAATGATTTTTATTCCGATTAAATATGTTTAATATCACCTAATTAAAATAGTAAATATATGGGCTTTTAATCAAATTGCAAAGCTTTTATTGTATATTTTCTTTCTAAACGCAAAAATTTAAACTCGAATTATATAAATAGTAATTGAATTCTGGATTCATATAAAATGCTCAGACAGACAGCAAAATAAGAACGTAAAAATATTTTTTCACATTGGAAAAGATTACCCGTAAAGCATTTAAGAAAACAGCCTTCACAAAAACTGATCAACATTTTTATACTTGCTAATTTTTACTTTAAAATTAAAATTATCATTGTATTTAAAAAAAATATGTATCTTATTTTATCGATTTTTATGTTAATTCTTTATTTAATTTTAAATGTTAAGGAGAATTAGACGTTTTCTTTATTAAATACCTAAATGCCTCAAAAATTTTGTTTAAAAGCTCTCTTGATTATTAAATATCGAACATATTAACTGAAAAATGTTTCAGGAAATTCAATTTTATTTGTGATAGATATCACTTCATATTATTTTCATACATAAAGCTTTTTAGATTTTATACAAAAATTATTAGTTTACTTTTAGAACATTTTTTGCATTGACCTCGTAAATATATAGATAATTAGTCTCTTCGGATTAAAATATACAGAAAGTATTCTAAAAGCCTACAGAGATAAAACAATCTTAACGCTTTTTTTTCAAAATCAGTATCAAAACCAACTATTTTTCATTAAACTAAATACAAAAAAAAATCTGAGAAGTATACTCGCAAAACTCCTCTGGCTGTAACAAAAAAAAAAGATACAATGTTTATTTCAGTTTTTGTAAACAGGATGCAAAAATGAGTTTTACCTTACATCATGAAAAACGATGCCTATTCGTCACGATGGGGTCTATCTTGATAGCCTAGTCTACGAAAGCGATTCCACCACACTATACATTATCTAACCGAAAAAAGCTTTCAAATAGCACTTAACTTATCAACAAGAGCAAGACACTGTCTATTTCCAATCGGTCTCGGTGCTGCAGGGGGCAATAAAAAAGTCTTATTGAAAGGCAAAACTCTTCTTTCCCAAACATTAATGATGATTTATCGAAACATTGATTCTGGACTTCATGAATCACTGATGAATATCAGATTAAACATTTAAGTTCTTTTCTTTGTCACAAAGTACGCTGAGTTTTAAGGGGCATTGTTTGTTTAATAGATTTAATAGTTAAAAACTTATTACTGCTTTCTATTAGATACTTAAATTTAAATCCTTTATGGATACTTATTATTAAATTCATTTTATTTTAATTCCCTTTTTCTCTTTTTAATCAAAATTGAATTCTTAAGTTGTAATAAAAAATTTAAAGGTTGATAAACAGCTAATGCTGTTTGGTGAAGTAGTACATAATATTATATAGTCTTTCGAGCTATCTGCTGTTCCTTTTGAATAAAGGAAAGTCTTGTATAAATATTTATAAAATAAATTTTTGTTAGAGATGGTTTCTTAAGCAATATAATAAGCAAAATTGTATTTTTTGCTTTCTCGTACTAAAAATTTTAAAATTGGATTTATTTGTTTTTAATTGTTATTTTAGGAGCTATATTATTGTATTTATTTACGTAGATCTTTATTTAACATATTACAAATAATAACTATTTAAATTACATTAATAAATTAGTGATCTACACAAAAACTAATTTTTCTTCTCACATTAATTACAAGATTAATAAATGCGCTAGTAATTTCTTTTTTAGCATATTTATTGAAATAAAATTTCTTAATAAATTAAAATATTAAATACAATACCTAGCTCATGCTTCGACTCGAGAATTGTTCTTTCTTTTTATTTATTTATTTTTGCTAATATAAAGTACTTATGCCTTTAAGTGTGAACAAATAACACACACTTTTAGATTCAAATTTGGTTAAATGAGTTCATGTCATGAAAAGATTTATGATAATTTTTACTTGCTAAAATGTTTTAAGTTGCTTTACATGCTAATTATAATGTAAATATTCTTTTTATTTAGCATAATTTTTGTAAAATGTTCTTTATTTCATTATTAAAATATACATTATATACACTTGATGCCGGATCACATCAACATTATGATACAGAAAGCAATTTCAGAAACAAGCATTAATACTCCAAGCATCATCTCTCCAGACTCGTCCCGACGTCTTCAAGTGGAAACACACCCAAAACACATCGCCTCCTTCTAATCCATTCTGAACTTTTGATTGCTGGTTGCTACATCCCAAATGATGCCTTATGCCAAAGTGTGTTGATTGCTCGTAAGTGTTAAATGACGGGTATATTTCTGTAATTTTTATTCATTTACGGTTCGTCAGGGTTTGAATATTCAATTTCGATATAAGTTGGTGATTTCTTGGGCTATTATCATTATTAGACTTATTTGAGAGGTTAATAGGATAGCAGCCGAAGCATATAATTTTCGTCAGATACGTGTGATGATAGCTTTCCAAATCTATGACCAGAGAATTCTTTAAAGCTCGAATTTATTACAATACCTTCTGAGTTTTGCTTTTATTTACCATAATTTAAAAATGTACTTATATTTATTTATTGTGCCTTTAATCAAATATCGCATTTTGATATCTGAAAACTGTAAATTTACTTTCTTAATAATGAACGTTTTTTAATGAATACTTTCCTAATGAGATTTTTACTTTTTTTAAATCTCAATGTTCAGCAATTCAATAAAATTTGCATATTTTAAAAGCATTTTTATATTTTTAAATATATTATTTAAATTATAAACCCATTTTATGTAAATAAACCAAGTTAAGAATTACATTTTTAATTAAAATAGAAGTATTTATGTGGTATTATTTTATATGGTACTCTAGAATTTTTCTAATAATTATGGTAAAAATGATTATTACTCTAACGGCTTGAAAAGATAAAATGCTTCAATATAATCCTCATAAGCATATTTTAATTGTTAATTATTGGCTGATACGTTCTTAGAAAACTAATTAAAAGCAATTAAAATTAATTAATTAAAAAGATAATAAAATTGTTTTCTTTAATTAGTAATTAACTTTTAATGAGGAACACATGAATGATTATATTTCAATCTCAAAAATTAAAGAAATTTATATGTGTCTTTCATTTCGTTTAATATTTAAAATTTCTTTATGATGATGAAAATGTGAGAAATAATATAAATTCTTAATTTTAGGTTTTAATTAAATATATTATGATTTCTTGCCAAATGAGCTTTCTATAAGTTCTATGAGAATAAGGGCTGGTAATTCAAATTATTTGTTTATAAATTATTTCAGTGAATATCAAATTATTTAATCAACTAATTTTTAAAAAAATAAATTTTAAATAGTAAAATTTAATTAATAACTCATGTTTGCTAACAAGCTATTCAATATTAATAAATAATTTTGCCTTGCTTTTGAATGACTTTTCCGTATTCGCTGTCACTAAAATTGAAATCGTTGAAAAAAACCTTCAGCCAAGACAAAATAAGCTGTTAAAAATATAAACACAAAAATTAAATAATTTCATTCGTTTAATATAAAAAACTAAAAATTTGATTAATTAGGATTAAAAGTTGATTTGATAAGATGTTTCAAAGGGAAAGGAAAATCAAAGGTTATAAAATAATTTGAAAGATGGATTTATTCACTTAGAATTCTTATGTAACATGTGATCAAATTTAATAAGAAAATCACTAATTAAAAGAAAGATATGATTAATGTGAAAAATAGCTTCTCGCGCACATCATATAGACACAAGATTAATGCAGCTTCATATTTTAAACTGCTGGAAGATGACATATTTTATAACCGCTATGTTATGCTTTGATGTAACCGTGAATTACTTTGTGATTAATTTCAATAAAAATATTATTAATTAAAATGAAGAGGCATTTACAGTAAAAAATAGTTTCTCATGCACATCATATAGCATCAAGGCTACATGCAACTCCACACTTTAAACCGCTGCGAGCTGACTGCTTTTTGTTTGTTTTCAACAGCCTCCATAATAAATAGCTACCGCCTCAGAGAAAACCGTTTTTAATCTGGGAAATAATGGCTGTTTTTGCACTCGGTGGACTTGAAGAGCCAGAAGGGTGTTTCTATAAGAGGGACCTTCGGTTAAATGGTGTAATTGGCAGCTAGACTCCATTTGACTAACACCTAATGAGGACCTATCAAGCAAACAGCTCTCAATCATTGTCTGCAGGGAAAGGATTGTCAGAAAGTGGGCCCATTGCAGTCCTACAAAAATTGCAGGTTCCCTGAGTGAAAAAAGCGAAATTGCCGCAGTAAATGAGATGATTAACAAGTGCGGCAGGAAGGTGTCATTCATGCGTCTCCATCCATAGTGGCGGGAAAAGAAAGATTTTTATTAAAATCACATGCACCCTGATAGCCATAAGCCGCGGGGAAGACAAAATCGTTCAATAACAGTGTATGATAGCAGGGAATGGTCATTCGGTGACTGATTTCGATTGCATCGTGGTAGGTCAAAATCACTTGAAATATTGCATGTGATTTATCATTTAAAGTGATAAAACCTCAAAGAGGATATTAATATTGAGTACCGCCCTTACCATTCTAAATATTCTAAGGTTTAACTTATATCTTAATTATATACTCCAATTGCTCAAATGTTTCTGATTCTATGATTTAGTTGTTACATACATTGCTATATATTTATGATTAATGAAAGTTCCATGTAAAATAATGGTGATGTTTCCTCCTCCTTTGCTATTTATATTTAATATATTTTTCGACTGACACCTAAATTAGTATAAAAAAATTGATATATTTTGTGGAAATTTGTCAGCCAAATTTTGTATATGTGAATTTTTATTATATGTTTTTATTATATGTGAATTTTTCATCATTAATAATACCTTTGTAATAAAAATACATAAATCTAAAATAGAATAATTTTATAAAAAATATTATTTTCATACCCATAATTCATTCATATAAATATTTATTCTGAATGTGGATTCAAAACCACTCTAATATCCATGATTTTAAAGGTAAGCATGCAAAATGTATTGTGTCGTACAGGTGGCATATGTTATTTTTGGTCAATCAAATCAGCAAATGTCTGTGCTGATTGTAGGTAGCATAGTATTTTTACAGGCTCGATAGTGAAAGTTCTAGCGGAGGCAAACTCTAGGCATCAATCAAAGTACTATTCAGAGTACTTTGATTGATGCCTAGAGGTCGTGGTGTAGGTCCAGTGTCTTTTGGTGTAGGTCCAGTGTAGGTGGTGTAGGTCCAGTGCATCAACGACGCAAACCTATTGGCTCCAGGAACGCACCTGGCCTCCTAGCCAATATACGTCCATCAATGTCACACCAAGACTGAAATGGCTCTTATCTGAGAACACAATAGGTCTTCATTCCGCCCTCCAATGAGCTTTAGCTCGACACTACTTAAGTCGCAGATAGCATTGATTTGGAGGTTTCATGAATTTTATAGGGCATCTAACTCATGGCTGTCCCTCAAGTAATTGATTTTCTATCGTTCGCTGCGACTTTCTGGTGCTAAAAGAAATCCAAATTTCTGCTGCAAATACAGGATGAGGCATCAAACCCATGAGACGAATAAGGCAATCGTCCCTCTCAATAACCACCCAATAAGTCGTCCCGTAACCATTGTTACTCACAGTCACGTACAGTGTATACATCTATGCTAAGTCTTTCTGCAATATCACAATAAAAAAATTTAAAAAAAATCATAGCCCTATTGCCAGACCATTCAAACTCAGTGAGGTGATACTGTTTTTTCGACTTCTTAAAGGCATTCTTGATTCAAATCTGGTTTACAAGGCGCAATGTGGAAGATAAATAACGCTTAAAAAGTTTGCTCCACTTATTTAGAGCAAACGTGAATTTTATGTTTATAGTTTCGTTTTCAGCAGCACTCTTATCAAATGACATCGTTTTAATGAGCTAACATGCCTCTCAAATTTTGTTTATCTTGCACAACTTTTTCTTGGTATTCAGATTTTTTTCCCGGTTGTCTATTTCCCTTACTATTCTGAAAAATGTATTAGCATGTTTATTTATTACGTTCAATTCATTGATAAATGTGTATACAAGCCAAGATGCACTTCTCTGTGCATAAAAAGTAGCAGAAAATCTTTTTGACATCAATTTTTTTTTTTTTTTTTTGGTAGACATCCTGTATCAGCCTTATAATCCTATCCGTGTTGTTTTAAATTGCATTATAGCGGGATCGTAATATATTTTGTTTGTTATCGATTCAGTCAATGTGGATTTTTTTTTGTGCCTATTGCATTCAGAAAGGTTTTTTTTTTAGAGCAGTGGGAGGGGAGAAGAATGGATTTTATATTCCGACCACGGAACGCGTAGAAGGATAAACATCGGGTTTGACAGCGAAAATGGATGAATTGATTTTTTTTAAAGGTGCCACCAAATTGTTTCAATACTGCAAGCAAATCTAAGAAGTTATAGTCGTAATTTCGCTAATAGCACCAACAGTGCATACTCTATTTCCAAATATCATTTTATTTCAAGAGCAATATGCCAAAAACAATAAAATTGAGGATGCACTTCTTCATGTAATAGTTAGATCTTTAAAAAGAGCAAGGTAGGAATAATTTGTCTTACCTAGTTGCAATTCTCCATCTATTTTATATACTGGTAAATAACATTTTTGAAAGTAAATTTTACCACAGCAACAAATCATTTTCTGTGATTTCTACTTATACTTCTCCTGCAACAGACACTGAAGAAACTCTACAATAAATAGTATCAGTTATAACAGCAATCAAAGTGACATATTTTTAATTGGAGGTTATTTGAACACCCACCCACGTCAGAATATTTTGTATTTCATGCTATACTTTTTTCACAGATTTATTGTCATTATTTATTCATTCTTCGCATTTCTCTTATGCTTAGGTTAATTACGTAATTACTGTTATGTTGGTTACCATGGCTTATTTTTCTTTTCTGTATTATAATTCATTGAACTCATGTACTTTTGTAATTGTAAGTTATTCTTTTTTATTGTTTATATTATATTCCCATCCTCACCTTTTTAACTCGCTACATAGCCCTGGGTACAGAGGTGAGATGTGGGATAAAATAAAGAAAGATAAAGGAGTAATAATCAGATATATGAGGCACAAAGTTGCTTTAAAAAAATTATAATGATTAGTGTGGAATTTTTTTATGTAGTTTTTCTTTTTATATCGTGTTATTTAAAATTTGAGTTATTAAAAATTAAATTTATTTTGTTGTAATTAAAATCCCTAGTAAATGATGACGCTCTTTTTGAATCCGTCCAACTTGGCTGATTGTCAATTTTCCACGCGATTGGTAGTCCTCGTGGACTGTACCTTTATATAATATATGATAAATTAATTTTTTCTCTAATTCAAAAAAATAGAAATTCTGCACATTATTTTTCTAATGATTATAGTTGGAACTCTTTTTTATTTAAAGTACATCGTTTTACACATGTTATTAACACTTTTCACCCTCACTCAATTTAGTTTACTATTGTTTTTTTGTAACGAAAACAAAAACTTTGTACTTAAGATATAGTCACATATCCTATGTACCTACCAAGTAATTTCAGTGCAGGAAAGAATAAAATCACGCAGCCCTAATTCTACAATAGCATTAAAGTCCTAATTATTTTCTCAATAATCAATTTTTAGCAATTCTTCATGTACGGATTAGTCATATTTAATGTTAAGTTAGTCATATTTAATTAGTTCGCTTTTGTAATTGCCAACAAAAATATCTTTTCCATGTAAAAGAAAAAAAAATTAAGTATGAGATATGGGCAGGTGAACAATGATTTCAGTACAAAATATGATACAAAAAATGAACAAATAATTTAAAAATTTAGAGAAGTAAGTTTGATATGAAACAATCATACAATATACTATCTTCATGACGAACTTGAATTGCAAGTTAAAAAGTAGAAGCGTCATTTTTAAAATTTGTAAACAGGCACATCTCTTCGGAACAAAGAATACAGTGTTCTACCAAAATAGTTTAGCCTAACCGGTATTCTGGAGAATCATATGTAATTTAAAATGCTGCCGAATGCAATCTGCTGAAAAAGGTCTTTAGAATATTCCACGGTGCCCTTTACAGACTAAGGAATCAATATTTGGAAAATGGTAATGTTAGCGTAAAATCAGACAAGCTGTAGTCGTGCAAAAACAAAATGATGACTGGAAACGGCAATATAAATGACGACAGAATAGACAATACAAATGCCACTTCATCTCATTACATATACATAGGGCTACTGGCACCAGAATTTCCACACATACTGTACGTAATTTCTTCCACCAGATTTGATTGCGTATTCACTGTTTGTGTTTCATTAACAATGGGCCACTGTATTGCCCACAGCACAAGAATATCTCATTTGTGGAAGAGATGACTGCAGCAACCATGGCGCTGTCGTTAGTGCATGCAATAGTCTCGTTATTGCGTACCACCTGACAATAACCGACTTATTATCTGGAAAAAACGTGTGCAATCGAATTAATCAGGCTTTTGTGCTTGAAAGTGTCGGTGTGGATAGATCCAGGATAGTGTGGGATGTTATGTCTATCAATAGTCGTACCAAAAGTACATTGTCAGTAATATATCAGTGATTCTCAGAGGTATATGAGTGAGACGGACATACTGTGAGTATATATCTCGGGCATATTGTGGTTCCTTACACTACATCAATACAAACTAAATTCCATTTTATAACATCAGAGTATATAATGCTTGGTTAGGGACCATTTTTCTCTTCGACAAAGGAATCTTTCGAAATGATTGTAAAGTATATTACTTAAACATGAATGTCGCGACAGTTTAGGGAAAATTTCATTATTCGTTTACGATTCGTTATTTAACCATTGAAAGATGTATTTAAAAAGAATTATAGAAAATACATCAGTTAACTTTAATAAACTGTTTTATTCTATGTCGCACATGTATGCGATATTATATTTGGTTAGGTAAATTATAGCCCGCATTAAAATTCGTTATGTACCGTGAAATCACATATTATGTCATAAAATTTAATTATTCCTTGTTCTATGCATATTTCCCTTTTCTCATATTTTACAAAATATACATATATCAGTGACCAAAGCTTTTTCTTATTTCGCAGTTTTTATTTAAAATTATGTCTCCTTATTGTTATAAGTTTATAAGTTATAATTTTTTTTATCTTAACACCTATGTTGTTTCTGAGAGAAAATGAAATATTTTTTTGAGAAACAAATACTGAATGGTCAATTTATTATGATCACCTAACAATTTTTTTAAAAATATTAAGTCTGGTGTCACATCTACAAGGCTACGCTAGTATAGAAAAAGAAAGCTTAGTTTCTGAAACGAAAGAATAGGGAATTTTTTTAAATAAGGAGGAAACGTGATTTAACGGATTTTGAATGTGGGAGAATTGTAGATAACTGAGAACCACGTAGCGAGCATCAGCAAAACCACGACATTTGTAAAATGTTCAAGAATATATGTAGTTAAAACGTTTAAAGACTAAGCTGACAGGCAAAACACTGGTCATCAAAGTGCAACTTGCAGTTATCACCATTGTGGTATTACTTGTAAAAGACGACAAAACAGTAATAGTTTAGCAAATTACAATCGATCTTAATCAATGTTCATCTTAAAGGACCCCCCAAGCCGTAAACTGCATCAGATAGGGTATGGAAACCGAATTTTTAATTTGAATATCTTTGATGACTGCAGCTAAAAAGATAAAATATCTGAAATACATTTAAACAAGTAATATAAAAAAAAATTTAAGTAAATTCCATCTTTTTTTGCACTATATTGCAGAAAGTGCTTTATAAATAATTTTCATTCATTTTTTTAAATTTATCTCGTGCCATCTATTGGTAGATACATGCAACTTAAATCTAAAAAAAAAACTAAAATTAATTAATTAAATTTAATTACTGAATTAATATTAGAAAAAAAACTGTATTAACATCCAGTGCCCTACAAGTTAAAAAAAAACCCTTTAAGCTTGAGTGGATGAATAAAAAGTATTTTATGAACGATTGAAAATTTGAACAGTATATATATATATAGGGAGAGTGTGAGCTAATAGAAGGAATTTAAAAAACAAGGCTCAAACAACGGAAAATTTTAAATGTATGTAACCCAATGAACCATATTTTCAGTTACATATGATGATGAATGAGAATATTTGGTCGAAACAGCTCAAAAGCATAGATCCTAAGTGCATGGCTACAATCTATAAAGCTAGAAAAGAATGCAAGATGCTTGTCATGCTTTGGAACTTGTAATTCGTGTTCATGAATGTCTGAATAAGGCATGATATCTAAACTTTGTAACAGACCAAATACATTCTAGCATGATAGTTGTTTTTCCCAGTGCCCCGATGGGTGCTTTCTACAAGATAATGCACCTTGTAATAGTGCTGGTACTTTATTTTTCCTTGGGTATTATTTTACCTTATTTATTTTACTTTAGGTATCATCCACAGATATTAGTCACATTAAGCATTCATAGTATGAGGTTTAAAAAGTCATAAGGTATCTAGATCTACAGCCGTCAAATCTGACATTGTTGGTAGGGTTAACATTTCGTAAAGTCATTATCAAAATGAGACATTGCATTAAAAGCAGAAGATTATATATATAGGTAGAGAAGTCTACCTATGAACATTAATCAGCTTTGAGATACCTTCAGCCAAGACAAGCTAAAATTAAATTTGTGTGCTGTTTTAATTTGTGTGCATGTTTTTCGAAATTATTTTTGTTTGGAAATTATGCATTTAAAAAGAAATCCTCACAAAAAAAAATTAAATATGATCAGCAAAGTAACATTGCAATAAATTATCTCATTAGAGCACACAAATTTAATTTTAGCTTGTCTTGGCTGAAGGTATCTCAAAGCTGATTAATGTTCAGGGTTCATAAACGTAGTTGGCTTCCTGCAGCAGTTCGAATAGGCTCAACTTGTGCAAGTTTTTACCGCTATAGAACTCCATGTTGAATTTAAAACAGTTAGTCAACACGGCATCGCCCATGCATATGCTTGTCTTACATACATCTTTCTCGTCATCACAAACAGCCAACCCATCATTTCCTTTATTCCATTTATAATCCACCTGATAAACGCCCTTTTCACCTAAACTGCGACAAGCGCCCTTGGAGGAGAGGTTGTAACACAAATCATGAACCTGGCAGCACTCGTCAATTGATCGAACGTTGTTATCTTTAACGCTGAGGTCCAGCCTTCGAAGTATGTGTGTAATTCGTGATAATAATCTCGCCATGTACTTCTCTGAGATTTTGTATGCATTACAAATAACTGACGAAACTTTTCGGGTGTCAATTTGAAACGTTTCAGTAATAATTCGCTTATATAATTATAATCATTAATTCTCTCCTCTGGCTCACGAGCAATTAGTTGGTGTATCTCATAGGGCAGTAGTCCTAAAAGTTGTGAGACCCATTCTCCTTCTGGTAACGACACCTGACTAGCTTGTCTTTCAAATAGTACTAAATATAAACTGATATCTACCTCCGCATTGAACTTCTGCATTAGGTTTCTAAATTCTATACTAGGGTTATTTCTTTTCCCTATCTCAATTTTTGCATTCTCGACTTCAGCTGTTATTCTTAGTTTTTCCAGTTCTAATTCATCTTTTCTACGTCGTTCGTCTTCATCTCTCTTCGTGTTCCTCTGATTTATAATGGTGTTTAACAACTCCCTACAAAATCCCTCATCATAATCGTCGCTTTTAAGAATAGCATTCTTATAATCAATAATTCTGAAATCGGGTTCTGTGGTTATTGATAATTCTTTACATAATATATTTAAGTCTTCTTTTAGACCTTTAGCTAAATAAGCCATTTTAAATTTTCTTAAAATTTTTATCTCCAAAACAAACAATAAAAATAAATGAGCTTTACCCTTGCTATAGCCGGGTGGCTATCTCTAACGCTTCCAACAAAATGGCTTCAACCGTCCAATGAATTCGTCCCGGCCGAGCCCCCAATTTTGTAGACTTCTCTACCAGTCTAGTCAATTTTTAACGACAGAGGGAGGCAATCTAGGGGTGTATTTCAAAGCGAAAATAAAGAAACGTTGGCTTTCTCTCAACAACACATATTTTAATCCAGAGATATCCCGTTACATCCAATATTTACATTACAATTCATCATTCCACCATTTTCTCGCGCTGCTTCACGCAGCGCCTTGCATTTTCGCCATCTCTCCGCGTTTCTCTCTCGCGCGCAACTACGGGGTTTCTTCCCTTCTTCCAGGGCCAGAGTTCGTCCAATACTGCCACTACATGGCAAACAAATCCTACATATATATGTGTATATATTATTAATTCAAAGAAAGAGGCAGATTCAAGTATATATTACTTGAATCTGCCTTTTTCTTTGAATTAATAATTAATTTATAATTATTTAATTAACATTAAGTTTGCTTTTAGATGCTGTATCATTATTTGAATTCAATAAGTATTAAGATTTTATTGGTATTAATTTATTTATCCGATAAGTATTTAATTTTTATTTTATATAGTAAATTTGGTAAAATAAAAACTTTGAAAACTATTTGTAATTTTGATTAACTATTTGTAATTTGTGCATATCTGCATATCATCAATCTTAAATTTTATAAATTAAATCCTCTTATACAAACACTTTTCTGCAATATTTTCGTGACTTCTTTTATTTTTATTTTGTATAATTTATTACCTAGTCCTTTTGCCATGAAAAAGTAGTAGAAAGAGATAATCATAAATTTTGAAAAATTATAAAGTTTAAAGATTGGTGTTTTCTACACCATTAACTGAACGGAATAAATCTTTTTCTGAATCAAATTATTCAAATTTGTTGAAATGAACAAAGTCTATAATTTTAGATATTTTTTTAGTGAAAATATATATTCACATAAATATTATGCGAAACATACTCAGGAACCCGCAAATTATAACGGATAATTGGCATCCATAAATTTAAGGGAAATAAAATTAAAAAAGTATATATTTATCAACGAATTCCTTAGCAATTGGTGTAATAATTACACTAAAACATGCGACAAGCAGTTAGTGCATTTGTCTTTCGCGCTCTTTCTAAAGCTTTTTTTGACGATAAAACAGATGCTTCTGATTTTTGATCACTTAAGGTTGATGCCATGAGTGCTATCAGGACCTGCAATTTATCTCCTTTTCCTAAATCAGTGTAATCAGATCTCCAATCTTAGATTCGCTTCTCGTAGCATGCAAATTAATCATTTTAAACGTGATTTCATGAGATATCACGCAATTTTGCGTAATGATTGAAGATGCTCTTGTACTCTGTTCATACCGCACTTAACATTCAAAATTGCTAAGAAATATGGTTGTATTTACGTGTTCATAAGTACATGGAAATACTTATTTTAATGTTTAAATGTCAGTTTTAATGAGACAGGTATTTAAATTGGAACATATTTCTTTAAAGGTTTATCTCTGTTTAAATATTTAATGACTTTATTTACGATATTTATGACACATATTAATGATTTTATGAATAAAAAATTTTATAATCTTTTAATTTTACACTTATATATTTAAATCTTGTTTCAGACAATCCCAGCCTTTAATCATACAAAGAGTAATTTGAAATATGAATGTCATTTCAGATTTGAAACTAATACAAAATAAGCAATAAACAGCCAATGTTAATGTGTAAGAAATAAACACTATAACATAAATTTAATATTGATTTAATCTGTATTTCAAATTGGTAAGACTTGCTTAGATTTCAAATTGATAAGACTTGTTTAGATGTTAAATTGATAAGACTTGCTTGTATTTCCAATTGATAAGACTTGTTTGTATTTCCAATTGATAAGACTTGTTTGTATTTCCAATTGATAAGACTTGTTTGTATTTCAAATTGATTAAAATGTTTGAGGTCAGCATTTCTTATCGTTATGATAACAATTCTAATTTTGAAGTAGCAATCATATTTTGCATTTGTGAATTCAAAACAAGATCAAGTTTCTGTCATATAATATACCTGGAGTATTAATAGAAGAAATTTGATTTTATAGAATTATTCCTTCGTGTACTATCACAGCGTTTCATTTAGTTCAAATATTGCAAATCTTCTTTCCTAATGTGAATTAAATAAAAAAAATATCTAAATTTTATGTTTTATGATTTTTATGTCTTAATAACTATAGATTTTATGTCTTAATAACTATAGTTTTTTATGTCTTAATAACTATAGTTTTTTATGTCTTAATAACTATAGTTTTTTTATGTCTTAATAACTATAGTTTTTATGTCTATAACTATATTTTATCATTAAAATTAAAAACTACTTAAGCCATATCTATAGATACGCAACATTAAATCGAAAAGTCTATTTCAATGAAAAAATTAAATTTAAATACTCATTAAGATACTTACTGTTGCAGTTTCGAAATTCTAAAGTTACTTGTTTTCGTTTAAAAGTAATTTACATTGTCCTTATAATGAAAGATTATTATTATTTAAAATGTTTTGTGCAATGAAAATACATTCTTGGATATATAATTGGTTGAAAATACACATACACTTAAAGAAAGGTGTGTCTGAAATGAGAACATTTCATTAAACTACCATAGCAAATTCTCGGCCTGGCATCTCTGTATACGCTATTGACATCCGTCATAACATTCTTTCTATATCTGATTCTCATTAAGCTTGAACTCAAATGATAATTGGTGGGGCTGATAGCCATTAGTAATACCTTGGCCTACTGTTTTGTACATCCAGGATAGAATCCCATGAGGCGACAAGCCTGAATTAATGACTAATTAAGGTCTATCAAAGAGACCACAGAGACTCGAATCTAAAATTAAGTAGTTAGTATCTGTCGCTTGAGGCGGCAGTCAGTCTGAAAAATTAGGATACGTAATGCAAAATGAAAATCATATCTTCTCCAACCTTACCAAAACTATCCAAGATCTTTAGAAAGAGTTCGTGATCTGGAAATACAATGGCCAGTCAATAGCAATAAATTGAGAATTTATGCGTCCTTTGCACGGAATAAGGTATTCTAAGGTTAGTAATAAAGATGCTTCAAATAAGATCTTAATAACAAAGATGTCTCAAATAAGAATCTCTTAAATGCATTTAATATTTTATCTTGGGAATTTATAGAAATTAATAAAGGGGAAGAGCTATTATATTAATATATTTGAACAATATTAGCTTATTATATACCTTATAAAAACTTACATATTTGATACATTTTTCAAGCATTATTAGATCATTTATTTTCTTATAACACTATTATTTTAAGTTGCACTATGAGATTGTTAGGAAAAAAACTTATGCATCACCATACCAAATAATTAAATGAAGATTGTTTTAGTTTATTATAGAGTTTTTGTTACTATTTTGTTTAATACTATCTTCAAAGGTAATTTGTTATTGTACTGTAGGGTTTTTAAATATTGGTTAAAATTATCTGTTTTTGATGTGATTAAAATAACGTTTGTGGCAATTATGAAAATAAATATTACTTACTTGATCTACTGAAAATGTTTGAATATATTTTTGATAATGCTATAATAATGCGTAGCTCTTCGAACAATATGTGTTTGTTACAGCAAAAATGTATGATGCATTTAAAAATAGGATTAAACAAAGGAGTTTAAAGTGATTGTACTTTAAATAAAATAAAATTTTGTGCTGTTTTCCGTAAACTCTATCCTTCTATTAATAAAAATTCATCTATGAACAGGGATAATAAACTTCTTTTATATACAGACGTTCTTCATATTATCTTAACCTACGCTTGCCTGATTTGTTCTTCTGCGGCTAAATCAAATCTTAAAACTGTTGAAACCTTACAGAACATCATTAGCCACCAAATAACCTCCGCTAAAGGGTTTCTGATCTTATTAAATCTATTAACATTCTTTCTATATTTGATTTTCTTAACCTTATTTCTTGTTAATTCTTTATCACGCTTGATAATCCAGCAATCCAACAGATTGAATCATATATTTCTAATAATGTTCTTAAATGGCCGCGTAAAATTTTGCTCTAAGTTTTTCTTTTTGAATGTTTCTGTAAATTGTTTTATGATTTTGTAAATTTGTAAATTTATGCTGGACAATACTCAAATGCGTCAACTCTCGTTCGTAGCATATCTAAATGAGTAACAGCGGTGCAGCCGTTGCTTCTAGCAAAAAAGATTAACTGTCTCTGTATTGCCAGCTGCATTAGAACAACAACATATTCAAATGTTTTCAACTGTTAATTTCCAGTGGCATCGGAGATGGAGCACTCAGGCGCTAAATAGCTCCAAAATCTTAAGCGTCAATCGTCAACAAAAAATAAAATAATTCCCAGCAATGTTAAATCAAATAAATATATGGTTTATTTCCCGCAATCCCTGAAAACGTTTGTAACGAAATACAAAATTGCTTAATTGTGCTAAGAGCTAGAAATTATTTCTTTCTTTCATTATTTAAGAAAATATATAACTTGAAATAATTATAGAAGACATTTTTTTAACTTTATGCTACTTCTTTAGTTTCATTCGATATACTTCAGACATATGTTTATTTTTTTCTTCAGGTTAAAAGTAATCTAAATTAATGTACTAGACATATATAATTGCAGGGTAAAAATAATTAATAACATTGCTAACTAACATCATCATCAATCATAGTTCGATCTAACCACTAAAATGACAAGAAAATCTGTTGAAAGACTAATCAAGACTGGGAAAGGAAGATTCAATAGAAAAAAAATCATTCAAAAAACTGCTGTTGGGCGAAATATAACATTCTGAGTTTTTGAAAACCTTATAATGAATTACAGTGACTAAACATATTTGAAATATTATTTTTATTGAGAATTTTGTGCAATATATTCACCATTCTAGTGAAATATAATTACATTTTGTACAAGCCATTTTTAGCAACTGAGCACAAAAGGAATGTTCATCACACTAGAATTACATAGCTCTTGAAAGTAACTATATTCGGGATTTCATCAAAATAAATTTTAGATTTGAGGTACCTCTTACAATTCAATTGTGGTTGTGGATGCATTAAACATGAAAAATAATGTTTCAGTTTAATTTCATAACTGTTAGCTTGTTGTTGGATTGCCCATTATAAAAAGCTATGCTTTTCTCTATAATTGACTTTCGGAATTATTTTATATGGAACCACATATGGCCCTGTGTAGCTTAAAAATAACTATTTTGTACATAGTTCAAGTTATCTATAATTTTAAAAAAATTAAGTAGAATTATATTAAACTGTTTTCTATACTATTTATAATATATTGTCTGTGTTTAGCACTTGTATAATGACAATATGGATTCATAATAACATATAATAACAATACATAAGGACAATATGGAACGTAAAGCTTGTTTCAAAATATAAAAATTCTTTATATTTTGACTCTCTCATCATTAGTTATGCTTTAATAAAGAAATAACGATAAGTACAAAATAAAAGAATAACACTTTGTAAAAAAAATAAGGAACTAATTGAGTTCAATTTTTTTAAAGAAAATAAAAGAAATAATGTCATGCAAATGGATTATAAATCAATTGAACAAATAGACATAGCAGTAAATGATAATAAATTTGTCTGACGATATAAAAACATTAGCTTTATTTCAGAAAAATTAATTCGTAGTCACCAATGTAAAAGTGTTCTTACATGTTTCCACAATCTGTACTTCCTTGCACGCAATTTCAAGTGTAATGAGAAAAGTTCATGCATCACATTGCTAATTTTGATTTTCGCCAGAACATTAACTAAGAGGAATTATTCCTTTTTCCTCTCATTTGTAAAAAATGTTCATAATATAGAGAACATCTAAAATATAATGAAAAAAATCTTTAATTTATGTGGCCGAACGTGACTCCATTTATAAATGACAGTTCACAAATTACTTTTCCGATAGCGTGTTCTCTTCTTAATCGATACGTGTACACATGAATAAGTACATATCACGAGAACAAGAATGTTCAGGTCAATAATTAATAACCTAATTACAAATAAAATCCAAGTTTTCAAGAGAGGGATTTTTCACGTTATCATTATGGTTTTTAATGTGCAGCAGATCTGTATAGTTCAATTTCAGAGGATATTATTTAGTACTTGAACATGAATCTTCATTCGTAAGTTAATTATTTATTTTGTTTGTAATAAGTGTCACTACTAATAAATTTTACTGATGTGAAATAAGTCTATGTAAAAATACTAAAATAAATGCCATTTTTCAATTTTCAGTTATTGTGATTATGGTTCAAAAGGAAATCAATGTTTTTATTTTTTCTGATTATTATCGAAATGATGAATTTTCAATTTGTTCATTAATCATTTCTATTAAATAGTACATTTTAGTACTATGTTTAAAATACTATGTTTTGAATGGTTACACATGTTTTACTAAAATAGAAACAAAAGAAAAAACAAATAAAAATTGTTATTAATATCATGAATGTTAAAGATATTAATATCTTCAAAAGATTTAAACTTTATTATAATAATTTAAAAAAGAAATTAGACTAATTGAATAAGTATTAAAACTCAGTATAAGTATAAAAAAGTTTCAAATCATTAAATAAATTTTTAAAAAAATTGAAATCAGCAAAAATTTATACGAATTGAATAAAAAAAGGCTGAAGATTTTTATAAAAATGAAATGGACACTTTTTTTCTTCTTATTTTCATGTAAAATGGAAACAAAGGCTCAAAACATTTTTACTTAAATATTAGCATTCGTACTGAACTTTTAATCGTAATTTCTCTGAAAACCGTTATATATAGTAGTAGTTTAACCATAATAATCCTTTTAAATATAATTTAAAATATTATTCCTTTAAGATATTATTTCTTAATATTAGAGAGTTTTTGCATACCGTACGTTAGTTACCGTAGAACGCCCTCCCTAGCGCGCATGCTCATAGGAAACATAATTTCCTATAAGCATGCGCGCTAGGGAGAAAAAGCTAGCGGACGTCCTACGGTAACTAACTTACGGTATGCAAAAACTCTCTATTATTCCTTTTCAAGTGCAGTATTTTCTGCATGTAATCCATACAAACTGTAGAAGCAATTTCCAGTCTGAAAAATTAAAAGATCTGTATAATCCGATGGAAAGTCGCGGATCATACAAAAGCTATTTATACAAATTCTTTGCATACCAATTTCCTGTTTTCATACTATTCGCATAAAAATTAACCAAGAGTTTTAGTTTTTCGAACGTTTTTGAAGCTGAAATTATATAAAAAAATAGTATAAATTTAAATAGTGCAAAACCATAAAGAAGAAATACATTTAAGAACCAGAATAAAATCAAACGGGAGAGTATTTTCCCAAAAATTCTTCATACTTGATACAGAGATAAAATCCTGCATCAGTTTCCCGGTTATTATTAATTTGGAAAGATAGAAAATTGTTTATTTTCTCTCACAGAAAGGTCTATAATTTTTTGTGAGACGATAGAGTTAAAATACCTTTTTAAACCACCAATAAACTTTTAGAGATTTTATCGAATTGATTTTTATGAAACTTCAGAACAAAAATAGGTCTACGATTATAGACAGCGGCCTATAATCTGCACCACAAAACACTCCGTTGATTATAGCTGGGAAATACAGTAATATTAAATTAATAAAGGCACTAAAATCAAGGGACATAACAATTGTATTTTCTCTAATTTACTCTTTTCTCCATTCAAAGCGCTTTTGAGCCCTGCAGTTGGTTTGTTTGATAAAACTTTTCTTTTTTGTTTGTTAGATATGTCTTATTCTCTTTTCATTGAACATTTCTTCCTCATCTGATAATATTTACATTCATTTTTTACACCCCTGTGCATCACATTTCATAATTATAAAAAAAAACTCAACTAAATGAATGATGGTTAATTAAGCTAATGAAGAATATACATAAGGCAAAAAATTCCTCAATTACGAATTTCATATTTAATTTCTGGAAATCAACTATAAAAAAAATTAATTTCGAGATCAAATCTAAGGGAAAAAAAATTGGAAAATATTTTTTGAGAATTTTTTTTGAAATACGATTGTAGAAGTTTTATTCTGTAAAAATTTTATTATTATTTTTTTTTTAATGAAAACACAATACTTTGAAAAATATTCTTTTTATACATAATTTATGTAATTTATAAAACCTAATTTATATTCAGTATGGGAAGAAAAACCATTTAATTAAAGAATTTGTATAATATACAACATCTATCATTTTTGAATGTGTACAGATGTATACTTTTTAAAGTAAATGAATTTCAGGATTAAATAGCATAAATAATATATTCGTATATTGTATAAACAAATTTTGAATGAATTATTATTTTCTCGTTAATAAATATCAATAATTCCTAGAAGCAGCATATAAATGACATCAGGAGAAAGAAAATCTTCAAAAATTTAAAACTATCATGTCATATATAGCATCATTTTATTCAATTTTAATGTAATTTTATGTGGTATATCTATTAGCCTCTTGTTCGTTCCACTTATGTATGCTACGAGCAATTCACTGCAAGACATTACCTTCCAGGAGAATTATCAGGAATTACATGCCTCATATTGAAACCAGGAAAACTCGCACCAGGCAATTTGATAATTGATACATATTGGCACAATTGTCATCAAATCCCCTCATTCGAATCGATCCTCTTATAATTTGTTGTTCATGCTATCAATCATTAATTGGTCTTTTATTAATAGTTTTAGAAATTTTTTTGTTTTGATAACTAAAAAAACTAAAAATGTTTTTTTAATACAGTTTTTAATTATTTAATTTTCTATATAACAAGTAAAAGGTTTCATATTTTTACAATTACATACATTTAATGTTCAATCCTGCATTTTAAGGCGTTTCTCTTCGGGAAGAAACATTCGTGTCGTTTCAACCGCAAAGACTGCGCGTGCCGCGATAAATCCAGGATTCACGCAAACTCGATTCCTCTGGCTCGCGTATTCTAATGCTAAAGGTAGCTAATAACCTTTCGGAATTCTCGCCTGTAGGGTTTGTGTATACTTTTTAGAGACAATTTATTCACATCGACTGGCATCTGCCCCTTTGATTGCAGAGGACAATTCTCCCGCAACCTTTGCCTCAATTTATTCCACCACAGACAAGCCCTCGTCTCTTTCTTTTCTTCCTCAATGACAGGGCCGCAGAGGCAGGAGAGAAAAAAAATAAATAATAAGGACGTCATCTTTTTAGCAATGCTCAAACCAGAGCACTTAAGGCGAAGGGAAGCCAAAGGGGGCAGAGCAGTGGATTGGTGGGGCCCAAACTAATGAAATATGGGTTTGGCACGTGACGTGCATGTTAGCGTCGTGCTACTGGACGTCCCGATAGAGGCACAGGTCAGCGGATTTATTTATTCTTCTAGGTCCCGAACAATATTTGAAGGTTTATCTCTTGACCGTATGCATCTTCATTTAAATCATATTTGTTTTCTCCTTTCAGCCCTTTCGACGTGTTTTCAAATGGGGGTCAAATGGTGTGATTGCCCCTGTGAGAAAATTATCTTAAAGCTTAATAGGATATTTAACGCGTGGTAGGTAATGATTCATCTTCTCTTCGATATCGATATTTCATATGATCGATATATCGATCACACTGTGATTAGTGGTGGTATGAACTTATTCTTCCCCTCTGTTTATAGTAAATTAGGTAATAATTCATTCTTCCTATCTGCTCGTGATATCGCCATAGTTTATGACCGATATGCCAATATCTCCTGTTTATTGGGAAGAATAGATAGAATTACAAGCTATTAATTAAGGCGTAATACATGAAAGGGAAATAAATTGCTTCAAAGTAATCTTATTTTATAACGAATATGTTTGTTAAAACATAGGTTTAACAAGATAACAAAAACAGGTTTAATAAGATTTGAAAACTTGGGTGCTACAGTGGATATCAGGTCACTTTATTTATCATATATTTTAATTAACAATGAAAAAATTTTAAACATATTTTTTTTAATAATTGATGAATACTAAAGATTTATTATGAAGATTTCGTTCAAATGATAAATAGTCTACTACTCTCTTATTTCTAATTTTCAGACAGTAAATATATAGTATTTTACAGCAAACAAGTTTCATAAATTCATTCTTTAAACTCTCCTAAAAGTATAAATAAGGCAAAACTTGTTAAATGTCATCAGTTTATTTTAAATCAAAGGGAAAAATATTTTGTATTGCATAAATTATGTAGTTGCAGGTGCGATAGTGAAAGGAGGAATTTCCCGTACAATCATTATGGCTTTACCATTCCTCATACTCGCTCATATTAGTAACATAATAAAATAGTAAAATAAACAGTTTAGATAGTAAAATCTGATAGTTTATAATTTTATTTATATGAACTTAGTGTAAAGACTTATATTTTGAATTTCTGCCCTATATAATCTTACATTGTGCTCATCAACAGAGTACTTTAGCATGCAGTCAACCTAAATTCAAATGCAAGTAAATCAGTGCGTATTTTCAAATAATTCAAAAAAGTTAAGCAAAATGTGCTAACAATTATCAAAACGGTCTAAAATATTCAAATCATATCAAACATATGTATAAGTTCATAAAATGACAAGCAAAATATTAATAATAATAATAATATAAATATTTCAGTTGTTGCCAGTTCGTAAAATTGAATACCAACTATTTCATTTTGTGTATTTTGTTTTTATACTCGTTCTATATATAATAGCTGTGATTATTTATGTTTGTATCATCAACGTCAAAGAGCCTTATTATTGAATAAATATTGCTCAATTTATAGGAACTGTTGACAGCGATTGCAAACAGAGCAGAGATGCACACGTGCCACACACACGCTCACACAGATAGATATCAATGTCGACTTGATGTACAATATAAATTTTTATGTGTAATGTGAAAGTAATATTTCTTATTCGTTTGGTTAAATCAATCAAACGTATGAATATGAAGTTTTTTTGTTTACATATAAACATTCAAAAACTTAGTTTCTAGTTAAATGCTCTTAAGCACTTTCCTCTTGGAAAAATTATCAAAAGCTATTGATTCAGACGTAATAGTATCCGGTGTTGAACATCTGGACAATATTTTTTTTTCACCGGAAAGATTGTTGACAGAATTTTTTTTAAGAATAAAGACTTGTTTAACATTGTTCCGATTGGGGATGTTATGTGCTAAATCTCTTCGGTATGATGAAGTTTTATTTGATGATAGAGTGCAGCCTTGCAAAAATAGAGTTGTGATTGAAAGAGTGTGTCTGCCACAGTATAAGGTCTTTTGCCTTATTATATTGTATAATTAAGGTGGACTTCAGAGATATTTATATGATATGAAGAAACACGGCTATCTGGGATATTGAGCATGAGAAGATTAACGTTAATTGCTTACATATAAATATATCAACATTTTTACTTTAAAATGTTATGAATAATTTATTTGGCATTTATGTATTCGTTTTCCATTTAATTAAGCCTTTGAAGGCTTTCGAAAATAATTAGATAATTTGTAGTAATGATAATCTTATGCAGATTCTAACTAGTTAAGTTCATGGGTTATTAGCGAAATTTTAGTACTTTTGTTGTATTGAGAATACATGGAAATAACTTTCAGGAAATGTATATTAGATGTGTGTGCGTGCGTATTGTTGTGTTGACAAAATATATATAAAGTTAATTATACATAATGTTTGTTTACATATTCTTAATAAAGTCAAATAAAGGTTTTTTTTAACTACAGTAAACTTCTGCACTAAACAGTAAAACTTCTATAAAAAAAAATAAGATTTTTGAAAAAAAAAATAGTCTAATATAATTGAATTGCGATAAATAATTTCTAGTTATTTCGATTATTTTAGCAAATAAAAGACAATATCAAGATATCAATAATAATTTTTATATTCATGCAAATAGCATCAAATATTATAGGGCATTACATAAGAGGTTAAAAAAAATCTGAATTGCATATAAAAAAATTCATCTCACGAAAAAACAATTGAAATTGAATTAAATTTTTAAATTATAACTTAGCAATCAAAATTCATAAAATATGAAATAATAATATTTTAGTTAAGCTTTAAAACCAACCACAACTTTCTTCTAAAAAAAACAATTTATTTTCATCCATTCTATCCATCCAATGGAAAAAATTTATGTCAGTCATTTGAATAAAGTTCATACGGATCAAATTAATAAATTTAGTGAGTGATAAAAGCAGTCAGAAAGCTGTTGAGGGAATTACAGAAAATGATAAAAAAAAAATATTCGAACAGGATGCAACCCGATTGATTGAAGTGATGAGCCCAATTAGTAATTTAATTTTGGTTTCTGTCCATTCCTACTTTCACATCTCACTTATTGCCGGACGTATGCTTAACACCAGCAGCAAGCACCCTTTGGCGAACTTTTAGAGATCTCGCAGAATAAAGAAGCAAAAATAAGCGAGGGAAAAAAAAAAGTGGGAGAAAAAAAACAGCAAGAAAATAAGACGCCTATAACTCTTTCTCAACGAGGCTGACTGAAGTTTGTTAATGTCGTGCCTGCCACCTACTAAGTTGAGTGTGACACGCCTTTCTGCGTCCACTGGGTGAGCAATTAAATGAAGAACCAACACGAATCAGTTCCGTGATGCGCTCCAGAAAATCTTTTCGCCAATTGATCAAACTGTCATGCGGACGACTGATGAGAGAGAGAGAGAGAACCGCCTTTCCAGTATTGTGTTTCACTATGGATAAAACGCGCAATTGGTTGTCATGGTGATTTGAATAAATAATGTGAATCAAAATTAATAGATTTCTGTAAATTAATAAATCGCAAATGTCGTCAAGAAAAAGTTGTTTTAAAATATTGTTTATTGATCGTTCGTTGCATATAAAATATTACTTTCGATCTTAACCCTCCTTATTAAATATGGACAAGACAAAAAATTATTTCATTACCAAAAAAAAAAAACTAGGATTTTATTATTAATGTTTTTTGTTTAAAAATTTACTTATAAAGAAATAATTATTATCTTATTAAAGATGTTATTAGATAATAATTACTTATTATCTAATAACTTTCTAATTATTATTAAAAAGTTATTCAAACTATTATTGCATTATATTTGTAATAATAATTTATTAATTATTATATTCTATTATTTTATAATAATTATCATTATTAATTATTATATTCTATTATTTTATAATAATTATCATTATTAATTAATATTATTAATTATTTTTAATTATTATTTTCTGATTAATATTTTCATTAATATTATTAATTATTACTCTAATTATTTTCTGAATTAATATTTAGAAGAAGAAAATTATTTATCTTATTAAAGAATCATTTGTTCAAAAACCATTGAGAGCATAACATTATTTCATAATAATCATATATATATCTATGCAACACATTGTATCGACTAATTAGAAATTTTTAAAGTTTTAATTGGTCAGTAAAGCTCCATTTTCTAAGAGTTTTTTTAAAAATTATTTGTAAATTGATTTATTTCATATTAAAAAAATGATAGTTGCTTAGAAAAAGGAAATACTAAAGAAATAGGAAACCTACACAACAGGAAAAGCTCATATTATTTGTCACAATTACCTAGTTCAAATAATAAATATGTTGCCATGGAATATAAAGACGTGTAAATAAAAATTATTGACAATTCTAGGTGCAGCAAATTTTTGCAGAGCCATTAATCTAATGGAATTGCATTGCCTGAAGTTTTTCAGGAAAATTGATGTTTGAACAATTGTCAGAAGGTAACCTAAAGGGTGTGGCTCGGAATTACATTTTTATATTTATTATTTTCAACGTCGTTTTTCACTGGTGTAATCTAAGACTTGTTGTCACTTCCAATTGTGTTCCTCCAAGTAAAATATAATTCTCTACACGGATGTTAACTAGTTTTCCTTTAATATCAGTAATCTTATCTAAAACGTGATCAAATAAGTTTGCAGCTCAAGGTACATTTAAAAGAAAAGAAATGAGGATGAAGAAAAACTCATCATTTTAAATTTTGTTTGGGGAAAATTGGCAGAGTAAAACAAATGGCTTGCATTCATTGTTTCATTTTAATCTGCTATTTTTATTACCATAATGTTGAAGTTCAAAATCTGTAGGAAGTAAAAATAGGATATCAAAATTTATATGATACCAAGATATTTTTATTTATTTTTTTTAATTTTCTAAGAAACTATGTATGTTCTAAATTTGATTTTATATATTCACAAAATTAAAATACGTGTTGTTAGTTATTTACTCTAATTTAACTCGCAATCATATGTAATTACCTTTCTAAAAAATTTAATATTATTAGAACATTCTCGATTCAATTAATTCTCATTTTTATAGAGAAAGACATTTATTCACAATTCTATAGATAAAGACATTTATTCACATTTCTATAGATAAAAACATTTATTCACATTTCTATAGACAAAGACATTTATTCACATTTCTATAGACAAAGACATTTATTCACAATTCTATAGACAAAGACATTTATTCACATTTCTATAGACAAAGACATTTATTCACATTTCTATAGATAAAGATATTTATTCACATTTCTATAAATAAAGACATTTATTAACATCTCTATAAATAAAGACATTTACTCACATTTCTATAGATAAAGACATTTATTCACATTTCTATAGATAAAGACATTTATTCACATTTCTATAGATGAACTTTATAGATAAAGTATATTTCGTGCAATAAACAACATGCTTTAAAATCTTTGTTTTTAAAAATGTATATATTTTTTTAGAAATCATTTTATCTTCATTCTATATTTTATTAGGTTTGAATGTACAGTTATGTTCAAGTTATTAAATGTGATAAAAATAGTTTTCTGATGATTAAATTTCCGAATAATGAAAAAAAAAATTTTTTTATTATAGAAGCACAATTTCAAAGAATATGAAAAATAGACATAGTGATTGTCGCTTAACAACTGAAAGATCATTAATCAACAAGAGAAATTAAACTTAAAAGCAATATTATATATTATTATATATGATAATTTTATATTATTTTAGACATATTTATTATATTATATTTTAGACACAATCATATCCTAATATACTTTATTACTGTAACTTTTATTTTCTTCAATGCTTTCTTGGTGCTATAATACCAATAATAGAGTTATATTACTTCTCATTAGCAATAAAATATTTTTTAATGTGAATTCAGATTTTTGAATAAATATTCCAAATACACAAAGCGATATAAATATATAAAAAAATTAATAAACGCATAATAATTTATAATTTTTAATTATAAGACAATCTGATTTATTTTAATTTTAAAATTATCAAATCATTTTAAGTATTGATATGCATGCATAGGCATATGGTTTAACTAAAGTCCATTTTTTTTCTTTGTTACTTCGAGTTTTGATTTTATTTCTCTGTTTTGGTTTCTCTTAACGTGCATGTATGTGCTTCATTTTTCAGTATTGTTTTAACGTCAAACATATCAATACCAAGCAATAATTTTTCCGAGCTAAAAAAAATATATTTGCCATTTTCTTTCTTTTTTTCCCAGCAAATTATACCGCACAATTTCGGCGATCGCTATCAAAAAGTATCGGCTAACAAATCTCGCTTCACTTCCTGAAAGAAATATTAATTCCACGTAATCAGAAAGATTGGTATCTAGTTATAGCAACAATTTACGATCAGGTTTTGGGTGTGCCATCTTTTTGACACATTAAAAACTCCCACCGCATTATCTTGGTGGGATCACAACACCCCTGAACGGCCTACAAGAGAGGCGTCATATTTGCTTAAGGTGGTCTCTTCACCCGTTTCCGTCACCTTTGCTCAATGAAACGCCCAATTGGATCCAAAACGTCACGCTTCGGTGCCCTCCGTACCAGATCAGTTCGGTTTTATTATTGTATTTTCGTTGGAACTTTATAAGGAGACCACCTTGTGCCACCAATAGGTAAAACGGAATAAAAACATTATATCGCCCATTAGAAGGGAAGAGAGTAAAAAATGTATGTATACTTATCCTAATTTCTGGAGAAAAAGCTAAATAAGCAATAGGAAGAATATCATTTCTTCAAAATTTAGACCAGTTAGATACCATAGTTTGGCATGATGTTTTATAAATGACGTAAGTAAACGAAAGGTATACAAAACAATGATTACATATATGGTATGGAAAATATGGTATACACACATATTATAAAACCGTTTAATCCAAGAAGCATATAATAGCAAAATGTTATCGTTTAAAGTGAAATTTTGGAGCAGTGAAATTCAATTATTATTTCATGAATAATGATCTTCCCATGATCACTTATGTAAATTCAGTTTGGGGCTCTGCAGTAAAAAGTAATTTGGAAATCATCCAAAGTCTTAAAAACAAAATCTTTCTTATGATCACCAACTCTCCTTTGTACTTCAAGAATCAGAATATTAGACAATAGCTTAACTTCCCAAACATTCACCAATTTATATTTAAAATTTCAAAAAATTTCTACAGTAATCTTGCTCACGCTTGCAATTCGGTTTTAAATTCTCTTCCTAGGTATGTTGTTCCTTCGTTTAAAAATAGAAAAAGACCGTGTACTGTTCTTAACATATAATCCGTTGTTTTTCCCCCTCATTCCTTCATCTGAAGTGCCATTACTGTAAGACCCACCGGATGGTGGGCCTCCTTCTAATGTTATAGTTTTTTCTCATTTCATAGTTATACATTTTATTTTGAAAATCTTCAAAAAAAGATTTTTTTGCTCTCCCTTAATCTATATTATTGCCTTTTTCTTTTCTTTTTTTATTTATTAATTATATAATATTAATATAGATATAAAATGTGTGACATGAAATTTCAATAGTCATTGGCCTAAAGCAACGCTTCTCCAACACCAAGATAGATGTGTGTGGCCGCTCCTCAGCTAAAATACTTTGTTTAAACCACCCAGAACTCCACGAATAATGATTTTTTCGAATGATTAATTTCTCAATTTATTCTATAAAAATTTATTAAATTGATGATGTGCTTGAGTTGTAAATTATATTTCTGTGCTGCTGAAAGTAAAATTGTCTAGAGGGGATTTTAAGATACCATTAATCTATTAGAAGACAAGTAATTTGCGTAATATTATGGCTATCCAGTTTATCCACTGGGGCAGAAATCATTCTTATAAAAGGTTCAATATAATGGTGAAATGAAAGAATTGCCTTCAATGATGAGCTAAAGGATGTGGCGTTTCATAACCGCACAAAACATCTGGAAATCTGGGCAAGTGGCCAATATTTCAATAAGTGGCAACAAAAGATATTCCAAAAATTAATAAAGTAAGGATAAATTCTCTTAGATAAGACGGATCCGAAAGTAAGAGTTCTGATACTCATCGCGCTGACATTTACTATAGTTAAAAAAAAATATTTATGAGGAAAGTGTTCTCTAAATCCTGCTAACGTGACCTTATTTCTAATCGCAATACATCGCTTTCAAATGTTATTTGTAGTTGACGCATTAAAAAATATTTATCTAAAGCCAAGGATTATTTTAATTATCATTTAGCCTGGGATTATCATTTTCAAAGAAGAAAGAAAATTAAACTGTTTAAAAATTACTATACAATTTCCAATCCATTAATTAATATCCCAATAATATTACTTGAACCTCAATTTTTGTTTTTATGACAGTATTATTTACTAATTTTTAATGTTTATAAATATATTTGAGGATCTAAATATATCGTTCTGAATGCTGTAACAAACCAAGTTCTGCTCATGTGATTATTTTATTATTGTTTATATGTAAATTACAATCACTGAACATAAATGTAGTAAAAAAATTGTGACGCTTAGAAAGAAAAATAAGGTATTCCGCAAAAAATTTTCTGTCTGATTACTAGATTAGATCAGAGTATTTGTGAAAATAATTAACGTATCCTCAGATACTCTATATTATATTTTTTAGAATATCTTGTTTCAAAAGGTCGGGATAGATTTTAGAAAATCTTTTTCTTACTTTAATTCAGTATTGTATCCATGTCTTCTTAAATCACTTCGGTCATATTTGTATTAATAATTTTTACAAGGTGAAAATTGATTTATATTTAATTATTTTTTTAGAATAATTTATATAAGTATTAAATTATTATTACGCTTTTAATTAATTAATTATTTAATTAATTATTTTTAAAGACATACCAATAGAATAAATATTCGATATAATAAATAACAGAAAAATTCGTAAGATCATTAGTCTTTATTAGATAAGTCTTCATTTTTTTTTTAATTCCATTTTATGAACTTTCTAGGAATTCAAATTATTCTCTTTCTGATAATGAAAGTAAAATGAGAGTTATATTTCCTTCCAATTCAGATAAAAACCACACTAGAGACAATTGCGTAGCTCTTTACGAACAACGAACTTGTCGAGAAAGAAAAATAGAAAATGCAAAAAATTCCATGTGGAAATTAAAAGACGTTGAAGGTCGCACCTGTCGTCTTGCTGCAAAGAACTGTTGCCACAACCATCACTGGAATATCTTATTATACAGTCTTTCTCGATAGAGAAATCGAAATGCTGCAACAATTAACACGCCATCCACGTCTGAATATCAATACCTCTTTAGGGGGCAATGCTACGTGTTGAAGTTCAAAGAGATACATAAATCTTTCCAATGACAGAAAAATGTGTATGTTATTACGCGGAGTTTTTTACGTAAGAATACACTTGTGGTTAGCCTTCATGTCCTTTGATTTCAGCAATATAAGTTCATCAGGGATGAATTTATGGGACCAAAGTGAAGCATCATTAATCATTCGATAGTGTTCTGTTTCGACTCGCTTTTTACATAATCGAAGATTTATTTTCGTTTAATCTCAGATGTATCATGGCTTTTTATTCAAATAAATATCATTTGCTTATTTAATATATTCCTGTTTTGTAATTTTTTTAAAGTTAATTTTTTATCAATGTCTGTAGTTGTAGCAATGTAGATCAAATTTGTAAAATAAAAATGTTATGGTTATAAGTTTAGATAATAATTTAATCAGCAGTATCAGCATTTTATTTATGACCAATTTTTTAAAAACTTTATATTAGGCAGAAGGATAAACTTAAAATCAGGTTTATTTTTTTCTTGGAAACAACAAAAATTCACAAAAGATAAAAAAAAAAAAAGATTTCCTTTTGTGTGTTTAAACATCAAAGTTTTTATTGTTAACAAATTTTCGCTTTTATATTAGTTTTTCTGTAAATCTATGAACCTTCTATTGATAGATTTTTACAATATAATATATTTGGTTGGATTTCGATCATAATTCCAATTATTTTGTTAATAAATTATTTAATTTTTACGTAGTTTTATTAAAACAGCACAGAAAAATAAGTTTGCTCTGCATAATAATATATTCACTCTAATTAGAAAATGTTTAAAAACATACGTTTTCAGTAATTAATGAAAAGATTCTGCGAGTTACTAATCCATTTTCAATTTTAAAATGTAAGTAATAAATACAGCAACTTAATTTAAATTTAATATTTATTAAGTAACCTAATTTAAAACTTCAGTATTCCTTTTCCGAATAACTTCAGTATTCCTTAAAATAACACCTTTAACATCTTTAAACACTTAAAGAAAAACAATGATGTATTACATGCGTCTATTTCCTTAAAACTTTAAACAATTATTTCAAAAGCCTGATTTATCTTAGTAATAAAAAAAAATATTTCGGTTAGTTTTGAAATAAACTAATCTAAAACACCTTATTTAAATACGTTTTTACCTTTTTTTAAGATAAAATAGAATAGTTATTTTTTTTTATTAACGGACACTTTCATATTATGTTAAGCAAATTCTTCTCTTTACAATGGAATATTTGTATTAAAATATTAGCAAAAACTAAATAATACATCTAAAAGGATTCAGACAAATCTTTGTAAAAATAATTTCCTAAACTTAGTTGTTGGTAAAAGCAATTATGGCATCAACGATCCTTGAAAAACAATACTTATAACTTTATTAATGCGATCATTTTGAAATTCGTGATTATGTTCGTATATACTTATATGCATATCTATTTCAAAAAATTAATACAATCCTGAATCTTAAACGACAAGAAATGAAAGTGTATCCTTTATAATTCCGCTGATAATACTCATCTGCGAGGATGGAATTACAGTCACTTTACCTCACAACGCGAGCACATTTACCTCCCCTGTTTTGACCAAGCTTGAATAACAGAATCGCATGTATTCCGACTTCATTTCAAAGGTATTTATTACGGTAGAGATAAGTGCAAACCAGAAGGAGAGTGAAAGTCATCAGTTGGACAACCAAGTCAACCTTCTTAACATTTCTCGAGCACACCACGATTAAAAAAAAGCAAAGAAAAAAAAAATCGAAGTTTTTGCACAAAGAAAAGAAATCGGTCCAAGATCCAAATAAACGTTCCGTCTGAATTAGCCGTAGGGATTTTCTACAAGACGTTTTCTTATTCCTCTTGCGATTGCTTTCTTCTCTTTGTTTTATTTCTCTTTATGCACTTGCGGCTTTTTGGTAGCATGTTGCCCCAGGCATCGGCTGACCTCACGACGCTAACCTATTGCGGATTTCGCACTCGTCCGTTCTTATTTTATTAAATATTTTAAGTATTGTTTCAAAAGAGAAAGAATTACATTCGACAAGCAGTGATTTTGTTATAAAAGTGATGACTATTTGATTATAGAATGGAACGTCACCGTTTAAAGCAGCACCATCAAGCGGATTTAATTGGAAATAAAAAAATAATAAATAAATAACGACTCACGTTATGTTGTTTTGTCAGTTTTATCGGCTTATTAAGTTGGTTTTTTGGAGTATACATAAAGGCAAAATTAAACTGGATGCATAATTAATCTAGTTTGAAAATAAATAAAGAAGCAGCCCAGCACTACGAGGATAAAAAGATTAAGAATGGAATGCATTCATCAAAGATTAAAATGCCAAACATCAAAAGTAAACATGTTTATGCTTTGAAAATTATCCCATATCTAATGAAATTAATCTCTGTATTTTAAAAGTTTTCCGACAACGAGGATAAATAAAAATGCAAAATATGAAAGGGTGAATTGGTATTTTGTTTACTTTATCACGACAAATGCTTCCTATATAAAAGCAGCAGTAACTGTTTACGTAAAGCAATGCTATTTGAAAATTGATTCTGGGATATATTTGTGAGTTTAAAATTTTATTTGTATTTGTAATTGTGTTTCTCTCCAATTTAATTTCATTCAATATCCAAGTTGTTGCTTCAAAAGCTTACAGTTAATCAGATTAATTGTAAAATATAGTACTTGACTGTAAAAATTTTTACTTAATCATAAAGTATTCAATTGATTAACTTCTAAAAAAAATCTTTTAAAATGTATCTATTCTAAGAATCTAAATATGCTGTAAACTGATATTTTATAAAGATGATATAATAATAACATTCGTTTTTAAAATGAATATTATTATTTAAATATAAGAATTTCGAAAAATTTTCTTTATTTTTAATATTTATTTAGAAAATATTGATGTTATTTAATTCAATTTCCTTTGTTTAATTTGTTCTTTAATTTTTGAAAACATAAGTTCTATTGAATATTTATAAAAGGCGATGTGTTATTTTGGAAACATAAATCATACTTTAAAATAACATCTGTAGCAGAGGAGTTATGAGTAACATTCACTTTATAGTATTCTTTTATGTAAGCCTAAGATCAGTTTTATGATATTTTCTTTAAAAGAATAAAGGGTTTTAAAACAAAAACAAACCATCATATGCGAAAATATTGATTTTTCTGAATAAAGTGGGTAGCGATTAACGAAACAAATGTTCATCTTTTAAAATAGCACAATGCAGAAGATTTAGAAACGAATGTGCTGTTTTCTTTATTTAGCTATATAGATAATGTTATTGCATTGTTTTGAAAATGAATCTCATTAGTAGACAAATACTTTTATAAAATTATTCCATTCAAAACATTATAATTTTAAAAGAATAATATTATAGAAAGTAACATTGTAAAAAGTCTGATTATATTTCTTTCAGCATTAAAGGTGTTTATTATTGTATACATTATTAAGTTTCTTCTATTTTCCATAAAAATAAAAAATAAAAATATTAGTTAGCAATTAGGGCAAATTTACTATTCATTGAAATAAATTAATTTTTAGAAAACTAAAATAATTTTAGTAAAAGAAAAATGTGTTTATTAGGATGCATCCTTAATTTCCTATTAAATTTTATTTAAAATTCTCAAATTAAAAATTCCTGCAAAAACTCTGACTTTAAGAACAATTTCCAGCGTATTGGAACAAATCTGTTCAGTGCCAGAAGGTGTTACTTAAAAATTACGAGAAAAATATTTATAATCAGAACATTACATAAGAAAATAGCGGTAACTTCTGAGGATGATCTAAGTGAAAAAAATAGAAAAATATTTTTTATGTAGAATTTTTATGCATTCACATAATGTGAGCACCATAAATAATGATTAAAATAAAGGAATATTACTTTAAAATTTGTATGAATTTTATGCATATATAGTCATTCTATATATCTATGAAATTTAATCCTCCATTAAAAATGATAATGTTAGATAGATTAATTCATGGTGTAACACACGTTTATAATTTTCATAAAATTGCAAAAAAATTGATAATGATTAGCATGTATAATGATGCATATGTCTAACTCATCAATTGAAAACTTTATTTAAAATAATAGTATAAAATTATTAAAACAAAATATATTTCTATCATATATTTTGTAATTTGTAATTACAAGGAAGACTTAGTTTTTTTTGTTCTATCTACAAAGCAAATGAATATGTTTATAATTTAACTGCAGTTCTAAATTAATTTTCACATCAATTTAACCAACACTTACTAGATCAGAGACACACAGACTATATATATACAATATCTATATAGTCTGTGCGCCCCTGACTATATAGATATTGTACATATTGACCCATATATACAATATCTATTGACCCATTGTATATGACAGATTATATATATACAAAATATAGTCTGTGAACTTATATATATTATATACTATTATGCATCATATTACAATAATTTCATGAGGGTTTTTTTAACATTTAGTTTCATTTTTGTAGTAAGCAAGTGCAAAATCGATTAAACAAATGATTTTTATTTATCGATGGTAATGATATTTAATCGTAAAAATATTTGTTTTCAAGTGTGTGTTGATCCCAACAGACTCAAGCATTTTATTATTTATCAACGTCCACATTTACTTCGTTTAGCTCAATTTTAAAATGAGGTATAATTTTGGCTTTAAATACGGAAGGAATAAAATAAATTACGTAAGTAGGAATCATCCATACAAGGTAGTCTGCTATTGACATAGGGTATGAATTTGTCTGCGATAAAATATAAAACATTGTATAAAATATTTTTCAAACTCTTAAATCTTTCCTTCTTAGCAAACTGAAAGAGGATCATATTCTATAGTTTAATATATCTATCAAAATATTAAAACCCTTCGAACGGAAATTATCAGTCACATAAATAAAATATACAAATGACGAGGGGACCGGAAGAAAAACATTCGTGTCCTAAAAATTGAAGTATTTATTAAATATTATCTGCTAGAAAGCCATGCTTAAGATGTCTCGAGAAAAACAAATCATAAAAATTACAGTGCAGAAATATAGAATTTAGTGAAGTACTAAATCTGAATGCTAGACTTAAAATTAATTTAAAATTTAAATCTGCTGTAGAAAATGTGGTCAAGCAAAAATACAAAGCTAGCAACAAAAGAAAATAAGCTCTAAATCTATGTTATCTCTTAGAGATCAGAGATGTCTAGATGTTACTTTTTAAAAAGCATTGTGTGGTTCTCAAAACGTCTCTAATTTAAATAAAAAGATATCAAGGTGAACTGTTACAAGTGTTTTGAACAAATGTTTTAACGCAAAATATGTCAAAATGAATGAAAACCCAATGTGACGGTGAGATATCAGATGACAGGTATGGTATGTTGAAACGGATGAAAAGGATAAAGGACAATGTTAATGTCATTTTTTAAACAAGAAATGTTTAAATCTAGAGAACCTGATAATTTAAACTGCTGTTGGTGGCTTTTCAAGAAGGAAAAATGTATCAGTGAGATTTGCAATGCTACTTTCGCCAGTTTTAGTTTTTGTATCTTTTACAGAGATACAAAGAATTAAGAAATTCTTCGAATTAAGGAAGACTAGATTTAAGTTTAGGCCTAGGTCTTAAATTTAGGCTATATAATTTTTGACGTAATCAACGAATTATTCTGATTTAAACATCATAGAAACTGTTCAGGGATTTATAAAAAGGAACATATATACAAATAGGAAATCATAGATTTCACTTTTTGAAAAATGATAGCCTAACAAACAATAGAAATTTTAATTAGAAGTGAAATATAAAATTGCCTTTATAATATACTGCATGGTCTATAAAATCTTCAGATGTCATTTTCACAATATTTATAAAAAATATAAAAAGGAAGAAAGGAGCATATGTATTTCTTGTTTGTTACTTCGAATTTAAATTAAATAAATATTATTAGTTCCCTTCATTTATTTTAGTATATGGCTGTAATAATATATCTACACTCCTTATATTTATGTGAATCAGTATATTCCTTAAAATTGATTGATTGCGCTCATAGCAAAAGAATTTGAATAAATGTATTGAAATTCTTCATTATTATTTTTCTATAGAAAAGTATTTCTTTCTTTTAAGCAATTTGTGATTCAATTAAATTAATATCTGTGAAAAAGCTTTAAATATTATCGAAAATGATGGTGCGTGTGATTAGTGATGTTATTTTTTCAGTATATAAAATTAGTAGTTAATTTAACAGTAATTGAGTGATTTTTAAAAAAAAAAATTATTAATATATTCAGTGAACAATTATTATCGAAGTATAACATCATTTCGAAAAATATGGCTATTAATTTAGGGAACTTGTATTTTTTCTTTCATATTCCGTTATTATTTCTATAAATTTATTTATATAGTGTCATTTTTTTTAATATTTGAAAAAGATTTTTTTTGTGAGATTTTTTTTCTTATTTTTATTGAATTAATAAAGGACGTCAATTTTCAGGGAAATTAAGCGCAAATATAGTTTGAACACTTATTATACTTAAAAATTGTGAGCTATTCCGGGTTTTAGCCATACATTTATGTTTTGGATTGCGTTCTTTATTCTCAAAAAAAATAATTTTAATACTTTTCTATAACTTAATAATATATTCTAGACTTTATTGACTATTCTAAGTTATTGAATAAAGTTAAGGACTTATTAGTATTTTGTTGAACAATAATCTGAAAGTATTTCTTAACTGACGTATTTTTTAATAACAATATGTCAATAATTATTTAATTATATGTTTGAATAAATATATAAATTAAAATAATTATTTAATTTAAAATGCAATGAGTTACAGTTTTTATAAAATATTTTTTATTATTAAAGGAATCTTTTTTAAATAAATCTTTCAAGGAAAATTACTGTTCTAAAAAATAAAGTTTAATTTATTAATTAGATATATTTTAAATTAGTAAATTAAAATTCCTTACTTTAGTTCTAGCTTCTGTATTAGAGGAAATATGTGTTTTTAAGAATTATTAAAGTTTTCATTTAACCACAATAGGATAAAATGAAAACAATTAATGAATTTGATATAATCAAATCAAGTTTCAATGTTATGAGGTAAGGATAAAAGATGTGCATTGAGTAGTATCAATACTTCTCTATAAATAATAAAGTATGAAATTTTTTTTTTTTTGCATTTACTGATACTTAGGAAAATTTGATTAATTTCATAATTTTTAGCTACACTTAGATGTAAATGTGTCAGAAAATTCCATTTGGTTTTTAATCATGATTATTTAATAGATAAACCAAGTTTTTATGTTATTCTTATAATTACTTTGTGTTGAAACTAATTAATTTGTTTTTTAATTGTTTTATTACAATAGATACATTAATTATAGAATATCAGCATAATAGAAACCTTTCTTTAAGTAGATCATTATAAAAAGGAGAAAAGGAGAAACATTAAAAATGATTTTAGAAATTTCCATTTAAATAATGAATGATTAATAATTAGTAGATTCTCTAAAATACCTATAAAGTGTTAATCCTGTAAAATGACTAAATATTTCATTCAAGCTAATCAAATGTTATAAAAGGAAGATTAACTATAAGAATTGTTATTAATTTCATTTTATCATTTTAAATTAACAATCGAAAGCCGCCTATTGAAACAAACTTTTTATCGAAATGAAGAAGTCTAAAAATTTTATATATTTATAATTTTAAGCAGCATTTGAAGACCGAAAAATTTTAGAACTATTCTTTTTTCTTAAACAAATTCGTTTTAATATAAAATCTTTTTCAAGTAATTAATATAGAATATTTAAATAAATTATGCTACTTTTTCTTAAAAAGTTAACGTTTAATTAAAATTATTTAAATGTGAATTAACATGTTAATTAAAACAGGCTTAAGTATTCCTTTTTTTTCTAATGCAGCTGGCAAACACAGGTTTAAGTAATCCTAAATTATAAAAAAGCTATATTTAGTAAACAAATGCCATATATAAATTTCTTATGTTTTCGTAAATAAATAAGTAATAGATAGTAAAATGATTTTACTTAGAATAAGAAAAAATGACAAAATAGCTTTAAAACATTTTATAGTTTGTTTTTGTATGAGTCGAAGAAAATATAAAAATATATTATAATAAATATAATTTAATTGAAGAGCAAAAACATAAGTTAAAACATATATATCTTCAAAGTTATGTTTCGAATAATTTTCTGTATTTTTATGCTTTTTTTTAATTGTAATTAATAATAATTGTTAATATTAATAATAATTATAATAATTAATAATTGTTTTAATAACACAATTATTATACTCAAAAATTTTTTGATGACCAATAAAAAATTTTTATTAGTCCATTATCTAATGTTTTAAGTAATTTCAAACACCATAAATTTTTTTTATTTATATATTTTTCACACGATTTTCATTTTTTGTCAGTTAAGATCAATGAACTTTTCTGAATTTAAAAAAAAACATCTATGTTGTTTTTGTTTTTAGATTAATCATTTTTATTTATTGAAAAGATTATATTGTTCTGTCGATGATTAAAACTGAATGAGACATTAAACGTGAACTTACAATAACATTAAGTGGACACAAAACATCATTTCTTGTCTTTCAGTCTGATGCTATTCATAAGAGCCATTTCTTCGTTTCTTTTACTTCAATTTAGTTTACCATAGAAACTGTTCTCATTCCATGTATTTTTTTTGTACCCAAACTAATCTGATATGCCAATTTCTCATTCTATTTGTGCAGTGCAGTTAATTTTAACATGGTATATTTATTTTGTATACCTAAAGTTGTCAAATGCATCAATTATTGCTTAAGTAAAAGAATGGTATTAGAAAATAACGTCCATATAACATCAGAAAAAAGTCATATTCCAGATTAAGAGGGCAATTTTCTGATGTGCAATCAAAAGGTATGGTTTTATTATTTTAAAAATATAACCTTTTATCTTGTCATTGTTGTACTGCTCATAGAGCAACATTAACAACAGTTTGCATTCAATTGCCATGAAAAGCCATTTGAGACATTCTTCTGTAATGATTGAGCGGTAATCATTCACTCATATTCTGAATGACCCTGGTTTGCAACAATGTAATAGACAAAAGACAGAAAAAAATGTAGTGATCATTAAGTTCATTCGCTTTTCATCTTCATGCAGACTTTGCCAGTTTCTTTGTAAACAGAGCGTAAGAAAGGATTACCTCATACACAATACACAAGAGCTACTGAAATTATTACATAATAAAATTACGTTTCAATTACAAATTTTTAAATGTATTTAAGTATTAAAGCATTTATTTTTGCTTATTCATGGTATTTTTATTACCATTGATTTCATTTTTAAAAACGCTCCACTAGTATGGAATAATAACCAGTTATCTGCTTTGGCTGTTGAAATAAAAAATCATAAATAACTGTAATTATAAATCCTATTTTGAATATTGTATCTTATAATTTAAAAAATTATATTTTTAAAAGTTTTTCCTAAGTCCACTGATTTTATTTCTAATATTTTTTTCTAATTTAATTTTAAATTAAATATTGCAAAAAGTATTAAAGTCTATTGGTTTAAAAAAAACTGCCAGATTATATAATTTTTTCTTTTACAGTCCAGGTGTTTAACACTTTGGTTATTTCCAAAAATACTTCACCATGAAAATAACAACTAGGAACAACACTTTTTTAATGACAGAATAATCACTTTATTATAAGTTATAATTATAAATCACATTTTTTGGGGAGGTTTTTGTCCACTTCGTATGATTGTCTTTTAATTAAGAAGCATAATTATTAATTTTGTATTATCAATCTTTTAAATGATTAACAACTGTATTAAATGAATATAAAGAAGATGGAACCTCTGCATATAACACTAACAAAGAGGGGAATAAAGAACTTTCTACAACAATACATTTTATTTATCTAGCATGAAAACATAAGATCTCTCAAAAGAACTGTCAAGTTTAAAAATAGTCTTGCAAGAATTTCGAAGATACATTGATCTATTAAAATGAAAATTATTTTGTCGGAAAATACTACTCAATACAATTTTAATTTTGTTAATTAACAACTGAGTAGTCAGAAATTGAAAATATCAACAGAGGAAAAATAGATTGTTGGAACTCAGTTCCACTAAAAAATATTAATTAAATATGTTAATACAATTATTTAATAATGTGTATATTATAGCTATGTAAATCGGCCTTTAAAATTTGATAAAAGTTAATTCACGCCAGGTGCAAAACAAAAGGCAAAGAATTTAAAAAGCATTATTTGAAGCGTTTACGATGTAGGTAATTTGACATAAGGCCTCAGGGATGTTAGGATGAGGTTTATTTATCGAAAGGATGAGGTTTTTATTGAAATATGTTCTAAGTAAAATATTGATGAGGAGGGTTATGATGGTTTGGGGATGAGGTTTATTTATTGAAATATGTTCTAAGTAAAATATTGATGAGGAGGGTTATGATGGTTTGGGGATGAGGTTTATTTATTGAAATATGTTCTAAGTAAAATATTGATGAGGAGGGTTATGATGGTTTGGGGATGAGGTTTATTTATTGAAATATGTTCTAAGTAAAATATTTGAGGAGGGGATGGTTTGGGGATGAGGTTTATTTATTGAAATATGTTCAGTAATTATTATGAGGAGGGTTATGATGGTTTGGGGATGAGGTTTATTTATTGAAATATGTTCTAAGTAAAATATTCTTAATATCATTTTCATCGATGCTCTTTGATTGTTGTAAATGTTTCGTCATCAGGATTTTAACTTCAGAAGCAAATTTTAAACCCATACAATTCCGTATTAATAACGACAGATTTAACAATGATCTAATATTTATCTTGTAACACATAAAATCAGAAATCTTTGAATCGATCTATGTGATATTTTTTTGTAATTCTCTAGGAAAACAATATCATTTCTAACTATGTAGAATATTGAAAAAAAAAATAATAAAATAAATAAGTAGTCAGATAAAGAGAGTGAAAAATTAAATAATTCCAAATACTCCAAAACAGAAGTAAAAACGAAGAGTTAATAAGTTCACTTCAATAACTTATTAAACACTTTGAACATATTTAAATAATTTCATGAATCACACAAAATAAATATTTTAACAGCATACATAATAAAAATACATACATAAATTTATACATTCTAATAAAGATTATTTAATGAAATTCTGTTATAAAATTTATAAAAAATGCTTTTTCTTTCCTTTTTGACAGTAACTTAACCATAAAATGACTGATTTTATAACTAAGTTTGATAAAGCATGTATTCAGTTAGTTTTTGCATTAATTAAATGAAATACTTTTATAGTTTTAATTTAAATATTTTTTTTTAAAAAAACAAAATAATCCTTTTAGTTATGTAGATATTTTTCACTTTACATAAAGATTTACAACCTTTTACTATTTTTACAAATTTAAAAAAATAACATTACAAACACTGATAAAAAATATAATTATCTTATTATTAAACTAACACTTTTTTTAAAGAATGAATTATTCTACATATTTTCATATAAAAATAATCATAATATTTATGAGAAACTCAAATACTTTAGGCATTTTTTCGGTGCTAGCGTTTTACGAATTATTGGAAATGTATTGAAAACAGAAGGTCGCTTTTCAAACAATTTTTCAAACGGAATACTTAAAACTGATCACTTTTGAATAATTGCTTAAATCGCATAATTTGTCAATAAATCGTATTAGAACATTCTAATCATGAATAATAATACGGTTTCGAAAACAATTTACTTAATGATTCTAAGTTGGGTTTGATCCATTAAGTGTGCTTGATCCATTTGATTCATTCCACTAGGACTGAACGTGATGGTTCTTAATTGCACTTAGCAGAATTTAAACATCGGTCTTATTCGAGTAATTTGTTATCGCAACATTTAAAAAAGAGATAACCATCGATATCTTACATTTAACGACATGAAACCGGACAAAACTTATTAAGATTACCAATTTTTTTTTTCAAAGAGTAACTTTTTTTAATCTTTTTTAAGACTAAGAAATTTTTATTACTCTGAAGGAAAATTGGAATGGTAGGCTTTAATTAGGCTGACAATTATATTTTTCCATGAACAATGTATATAAAAACTATTATTGATTAACACCTGATATAATTTCTAGATATATAATGATTTTTATAAGTATTTTTCAAAAAGACTATCATCTATCATAAGTAAAAAAAAAAAAAAATTTATTCTAATTTCTTTGAAGAATTACATTGTAACTCTTTTCATATAGGAGTAAAATTGTTTTTGATTTAAATGCAAATTATTTTTGTTAATGCAAAATATAATATAATGGAATCCAATTACATAGTAAAGAGCAAATAATTAATTAATTGTTATTCACTATTATTTTACAGCATTCTCAATAATCATATTTATAAAAAATTCTTCAAAAAGACTATTTATCATCTATCATAAGTAAAAAAAATCATTCTGCTAATTTCTTTGAAGAATTACATTTTAACTATTTTCATGTAGGACAAAAATTGCTTTTTATTTAAATACAAATTACTTTTGTTACTATACAATACAATGGAAAAGAATTTAATGACATAGTTAAGAGCGAATAACTAATTAATTGTTATTCACTATCATTTTACAACATTCTCAATATTAATATTGTTTCGTTATTGCGTTTTCTCATTTAATTTGTTAATATTTACTTCGAACATACCTTCCTAAACCTTTTCTTACATTTCTGAGTCCAAACGCTTGATTTAAATGTATTATCTCCCAATAAGATTTTCTTAAATTCAAAATAAAAAAAGGAAGAATCAATCAGAAGATGTTTTTTCCAAATCCAATACCAATTATGGAACATTATTAAAATTTGTGGCTTATCTTCCAAGAACCTATATGACGTGACTAAAAATTTACCAACTGTAGCAAGTGAAATGTAACGAAATAGAACTCTATGTGTTCTTGTACAGTAAAATAAGTAATGTTTCTTAGAAAATATTCTGTCAGGAATATACAGCATTTGTATTCAATACTGTTCTCTGTTCTATAATAATGTAAGCTAGAAGCAAAACTTGTCAACTTGCTTGTCATATCAGCGTAAAGTAGAAGCAAGCTTGTCACTGGCTGAGCGCATATTGCCTCATTAAAATATAATTAAAACCATGATGTGTATAAAATCACAGAAGACGATGAGTTTCGTGAGACTATGGCAATAATTTAATGGATCCAGTTATTGAATAATAACTAACTAAAATAGTTATGGACTAAGTAAAATAGTTATGATAATAGTTATGGACTAAGTAAAGTACATTTGTATATTAACACAAAACTCTAAAATACATAGCAGCTTTTAAAGACAAATTAAATATAGTTTTAATTGTTGCTTTTTTAATTCTGAAAATTCTTTTTTAAATCTTTTCACGCTTATTGGATCTTAAAATCATAATTTTAATCCTGTATCTGTAATGACAAGATAAATAATTGTTTATTTGCTTTCAGTTAATTTTTTTTTTTTTTTTTTGTAAACGTGCATATGAAAAGTTTGTATCTATCAAACTCTTTAAATAGAAAAAATAAACTGTTGCCTAACATTTTCAAAAATTCTTCCTACATTTATACGAAAAAAAATGTTCTCCTTTATTCTACTCAGCGGCCTGATTGCCAATTGGCTAGCGTTCTGGACTTTGGTACCTTAGATTCGAATCCTGACTGTGGCTTGGATATTTATTAGTGGTTCGGAAACATCATCATCCACATTAAACTGTAGGTGCCAGTGCGATTAGCTCAAAATGTGCTAAAAATGACCGTAGAGCGACAAAACAAATCTTTAATCTACTTTCACTTTTTAGAGAAAAAAATAAATGTCTGAAAATTTGATTTGTACATTACTCAAAAAATAGATATGGACCCAGTAATAAAAGAATTATGTATCCGTACAAGATTTTTAGATATAATTAAGAAGTAGATAGTAATAAGTTATTAACAAGTAGATAAAGTAACAAGTAGATAAGTTTAATGAACAATTAACAAGCAGACAGATAACAAGTTACAAGATTTAATTAACAATTTATTAGGGAAAATAAAATTTATTTATCTATTTATAATGAATGGGTTTAACAATCGCTTTCTATTGTAAATAATCTCAAATCACTTTCCATTATACAAAAATATCCACTATTCGCCGGTATATAAGAGTTTAATATAATAAAAAATGGAGGATACATATGTGCTATTAAAAAGTTAGTTATGGGTGATATGTTTCATAATTAAATATATCTATAAAATATCTATAAACAAAACAGAGTAGGAAAAATATTAATTGTTAAAGTAATTCTTAAATTATAGTTTGCTTTAATTTCCAAACCTTAAATTTTAAAATTACTTTTCTTGAAATTTCATCATGTAACTTTAATAAAAGAAGTTTGATTCCACTAGAAGAAGTTTGCTTGTTTCTTAATTTCAAAAAAAAAAAAAATAATAATAATAATATAAAAAAAATTATAAAGTGTAGAAATTAAAAAAAAAAAACTTGCATTATGAACAATTGCATATAAATACTACACTTGGTAAATTCAAAATTTATCTGAATAAATGAATGAAAAGTGAATTTCAAGTCAGTATGAAACATTGAGAATACAATAATGTTGGCTTACAATTTCAGATATTGCAAAAAAAATTATTTATTACTATTCTTTATGACGCATTTAATCTAATAATATATGATTGTTTGCTGGAGAATTTGGGATAGTTTTGTTTTTAAAAAATGCTATGAAAGGAAAACGTTGGCATCTATTATTCAATAATGCTAGGTATGTTTGAAACTAATTTTCTTTTTTCAAACTAGCTTTCAAGAGAAGTTTAGATCAGCATTAATATTAATGCCAGATTTTAAATAAAAGCAAGATATTAATTCAGTATCTTCTTTTGATTTATCTACGAGTTATTTATTTATCCACTTTTATTTATTGCATAATTACGATTATTTTTAGATAAGCAATGATTATATCGCATAAGGCTGTGACAAAAGTAGTGCATCTAAATTTAAGAAAAGTCTAAATCTATTATTTTTAAAAAATCTTTTTATTTCCTATCATACTCATGAATAATGTATGATTCCCCTTCTTCAGAAAAGGATATGAAAAAAAAAAAATTTTTTTAATTTTTTTCATAAACACTGTTTACTTCTAAATTTCACAGTTATTTTTTTTTTCCAAATTTGTTTGATATATTTTTAATGTTTTATATCATGAAAACAAAGTTTTATGAAATTAAAAATAATATTAAAAAAAATCCATAGAAAAGTGAAACCGAATATTTTTTCCCTCTAGAAAGTGAAAAGTGTAGATATTTATTTATTTATTTCTAAAATTGCGATTGAAGAAACGCCCTTAAGAAATAATCTTCTACCACTGTAGAAAGAACTAAAGCTACCATAGACACCACATAATAATCAGTTTCGGAGATGAGGCTTCGATCTTTAATTTATCTAATATATATTTATCTATCGCAAATTAGTATTTCAAACACTCTATGTACAGAACAAAAAGAGAAAACAAAAAATATATACTGTCAACAAATATAATTTCAAAGAGAAATTTTTATTATTTTTTGGATGAGAAAATTATTCAACCAGTCTTTGTATACTGAATCACGAATCCGCTTTAGGATTTTAAAAAATAAACAACCATTCGGAAAAAAAACTCTCTCTCATGATACGTCTTGTTTAAAAAAGATTTATTCGCTGTATCGAACAAAATACTGGTATTATTAACTAAATAAAGCCCTGTTGTTGATTTTCTTTTCGTGTCATCGTGCCTGAGTGAATAAAAAGATTGCAGAAAATATTATCCTAATAGCACATAAATTCCTTACGAAACCTGCATAAAACACCATGGAAATTATTGTTTTGCTTTTCAAAAAGGACTACATATTTTTGTTTAAATTTATTTTGACGGTCTAAAAATAATAAAGCGTTACGAATAGTTTGCTATGTTTATCTTAATTGAAATATAAACTATAATAAAAGAATATTTGTGTTGTTGTTGTTGTATTCCGCCATGTTTCAACCATTCCTGCATATCTTAATACAGCATCTTTCCAATTTAAAATCGAATAATCTTTCAATGTGAAATTAGTGCTTCGTTTAGCCCAATTTCACGCCGTCTATCACACGGTAACATATGAACAAATTGTGCGTGTATGCATGGCATTGATATAGTCTAATTAAGTAGACAAAATCAAATTCGAAAGAAGAAATTATTCTATATTTGAAATTTTACTCACCATCCAGATGCTCAACAGTCACAACTTCAATTATTCATTTATTGAATTTAACTTTTAAGGGTACCTGATGTCCGAGAGACTAGTGCTCTGGCGCTCGGTTTCACAGGTTTCCGGTTCGAGTTCCGGCGGTGCATGTATGATTATAGTGGTTCCACTTTAAGCAGTAGATCTCGGAATAATATGATTGTTGAGCGTAGAGATTACAACCCTACCCCGTAAAAAGTCAGCTTCACGGAGCCAAGTCAGATTTCTAATTACGAGTGTTTCATCACAACAGAAGCTGTGTCAACCTTTCATGAGATCACATAGGTTCTTGGACTTGGCCTAGATATTGTTGTCTGCTAAGTGGAATGAGAAACAACAACAGTCATTTTACGCGTTAAAAGGACTGTTGACGTGTTACGCATACAAAGTTTCATTCAATTCAGATAAATCTTTCTTGGTACATCGGTTTTTTGTAATTATAGGATATATTATATTTTAATATACGGACATTCGGAATGCTTCCTACCATCAGCCAGGTCTAGGGTCATTTTGTGCAACTTTGGGCTAATTAGACTGGCTCCTACAATTTAACCCGGATTCTATCAGGTTCCGAATCCTGGCGTTGGCAGGGATGTTTGCTAGTGATTCGAAATCCGGGTTAAATTGTAGCTAGTAAACATAAAAGCCACCACCAGAATTCGAAACTTGAAGTATCAAAGACCAGAAACCTAGCCAATTGGCCCTCAGGCCGTACAATAAAAGCGGGGCATAAAAGAGATATTTAGGCATTAACAACTGAATGCTATAATCTCATTTGATTCTTAAAATCCATATTATTAAAATATAAAGAAAATTCTGCATGTACTTGTTGGTATAACTTATCAAATTTTTGTTTGCTAGTGAATTTGTATGCGTCCTCATAATTTTATTCAATTTCTACAAACATTGGTACAACTACATTGGATTTGTTTGGTTTGTCGCTATACGGTCATCTTGTACACACTTTAGGGTAAATAGACCGGGATCTAGAGTTTAAAGTGGATTCCGAACCACCAACAAACATCCATGCTACCTCCAGGATTAGAATCTAAAGCCCTCGATACCAACGGCCAGAGCGCTAGCCGGTTGGCCATCCCACGGCGGTACAACTAGAATAATAAATACAAGCGGCATTGTAATATTTATTTGATGTGTTCATAAATGCTTATTAATTGCGATGTTTTTGATCTCGTAGAATATTTCAAATTGCTTTTCGAAGAATTGTTTTAATATTCAAAATTTTTGATGTATTATTATATAAGATCGTTTTTCTCTCAAAAATAGAAAAGCAAGTTAAACAGAACTTATTTACCGACAATAAGAGTATAAAATACTAAATGAAATTACTAGATTCATTTGGAAAATACTTTGACGGCATTAATGTTAATTATTCCACCTGAATCAGGTTCTTTTGTTGAATATTAATTTTGAAAATTCCTTTCTGCGTTTTACTTCTATATTTTAAAAGCAATCATCAAATATTTTGCTTCAAATGTTTTGAATTCCAAAAATATTCTTAGTTTATAATTAACATGCCAAAATAAGAGAATGCAAACCTTTATGAAATTAATTTTTGAAAAAATTTTTTAATTAAACCACAGTTTATATTATTAAAAAAATGACTTCATTTGAAAATTAAAATAAATACGTACATTAAATACTGATTTTAATTATTCATATTTTTCTTTTACTTGCTTTAAAGTAAAAATTGTTTACATTTTTGTTTCTGCATGAATGAATGAATGAATAGTTTTTTTTTCTTTTTAAGCTCCTTTATTCTCAGAAACGTTTATTAAATTATTAGTTTTAATGGAATATGCCATAATTATAAAAATATTTATAATCTGTCTTAATGATATGGGAAACGTCAATGGAATGTGTAAGATATTAATTTCTATAAACCAGGAAATTCATCTTTTCTAATCGAAATATGATGGAGGTGGGGGGAGTGAAAGTCATTTTTATGCCTTTGTTATTAGAGTATAAAGGGCAAAATAAGTTGAAAGGAAAATGGGGTAATTCTTCAAGCCTGCATGACCTTAAATACCAAAGTACTATCAATACTGACCGTTGTTTTGATAAGGGGGTGCCATCGAAAAAGCATAAGGCAATTAAAAAGAAAAAGAAACTCATACCTGTCATTACAGAGTCACGCTTTTGATATGGAGGTGCTGCGCATTTTAAGAACTTGGAAATTATATCGTGTGTGTTATAATTAATAAATAATAAACGTCTAAGTAAATGTCTAATTTCATTTATCATTTCTTCCATCCTTGAATTTAAATATCTTTTTTTCGAAGTGCCAGCAGCGGCAAAAAGAATCCGGTATGAAAAAGTAGAAAAGCTCAATTGGATATCGGATAGCACGTAATGACAGCAAATTTCAATACATCATTCGTATCTGAACATGGCTTCTAATAAATTATATTCCGTCAACGACATTCATTAATTATGAATTTATTTATATGAAGAGCAATTATAAATAAATATAACTTAATAAAATAAAGTTAATGTGAGAAAGAATTCTCGAGGAAAATGAACAGCTTCATTAACAGAGTAGATCACTGAACCTTTTCTAACTGAGATTTCGATAGAAATCGAATAAAAATTGCATATTTTACTCTATGGAATGTAGCAGATTCTAAATATTTTGTATTTAGGCTTAATAAAAATGTAAAAGTTAACATCCAGAAACAACATGTGTTTGTATATGTATTTGAAATTATGAGTGAAAAACAATCACAAAATATCATTCATTTGACATTGTCTATTCAAATCATCATACTAAAGATCTTAAAGTTGATTTAATAACAAAACGTAATAATACAATCTGCTACAACAAAATGCAGCAACTTTCGATTTAAAAACAACGACCTTTAAATCTCCTCTCTGTTATTAATTTCCGAATCAATTTGCAGGCTATTTCCATGCATATAAAATGCTACAACTGATTGAAATTTATTTTATCAATACCACCATCATTACCATTTTATAAGAAAAAAAAAATAGCACTGTCCTTGAAAGCGGTGCCCTTTTATGTTTGATCTCATAGTCTTTTCAAAGTAGTAATAAACATCTAAGCTTTAAGAATCCATTAATTGAATTGCTCAACTGTCATGTCGCTTGGTAAGCTCATAATAAAAAGGGGATCGATGATGAGATTTTCAATTTCCTTTGAGTACAATACCCATGCAATTCTGAGTGCGATATTTGCAATGAAAAATAAATTAATGAATCTGAATAATGATTCTCTGATGTAATTAAAGTTTCTTTTTTTTTCCCAGGGTGATGACAACTGCTGCGGCGTTTACAGCCAGCATAATCTGCAGCAAAATTCCGGGTCTGACACCAGCCCAACAAAGGTTGTGCCAAGAGCGCCCTGACCTCATCGTGGCAGTAGGTGACGGCGCTAGAATGGGCATTGCTGAGTGCCAGAAGCAGTTTCGTTACAAACGCTGGAATTGCACAGCCATTGGAAGTTCCTATGTCTTCGGACACGTTGTAGTTATTGGTAAGATTATCACCACCAAATTATATCTTGATCCAAGAAATTCATAAGACAATGCCTATGTATTCATATTTTATTGTCAAACAAAACCTCAGTTCTTGTTGTTTTTTTTTAATTGAGAGTGTTGGTTTATTTGTTTGCTATTTTTGGACCGCTCTTGCAAAATTAACACAATTTATTTGTTGTTTTTTATATTATATATATTGATGGATTGAATGTTGAGTTTTCGAACTAGGAGAATCGGAATAAAATACAACAAATCAAACTGAATGAAAACATTTCATGTTATGGATCGACACTGTCCGTTCGCAATTCGGAAAAGTCTTCTAATAATCACGGAAAAGCCTTTGAATTTTCCAGTTGTCATTCGAAGTGATATTCATTCAAAATTGCATAGAAAAAAATGTGGATGCAGGGTTGCAGGTTCTCTGTACTGTAGTTTGGGTAATGCGAACTCTTTAACATGTGTGCCACCATTCTAATAACTAACATATCTGCCATTATAAATAGCATATTTGCCCTTCTAGCTATGAATAATTTCAAGACAAAGTGTCCAACATTTAAAAACAATATATTACTTAAACATATTATAAGTTATGATGAAGTACAATACTCTGTTGGCTATAATTTAACCGGTTGTTATGTTTGCCAAATTTTTCGTTCTGTATTAATCAAAGAGTGATAAAAATATAACTGCGCACTTTTTATGTTCCACAAATATATTGTAGAACATAAAAAGTGCGTTCATATATCATTAACATTAAAATTTTAAATAACCTGAAAGAAAGATAGAATGCGCTAATAACAAACAATTTATAGAAAATAAAAATACGAAATTATAAGAAAAACTTGCAAACTCCTACTTTTAATAATACATAAATAGTACATTTGTGTGCTTCCTATAAATACCATGTTTATAATCAATAATAAAAAATTGCCGAAGAAATAGTTCGAATTAATCTAATTAATTTAAGATCATTAAGGCTATAAATTCTTGGGATTATAAAATACTGTTTTAAAAAAGGTACAATTCGAAAAAATTCTATATAAATTTTTATAGTTCATTTACTATTTATTCCTTTCTTATTAACGGAAAACATTATCAATGTTTATTAATATTTAATCAATAGATTTAAGTTAAAAAAATTCTTCTTGATTTTTTACATAAAAATTTCATATAAATATATGGATTTCTGATAAAAATTGCAAATGAGCATCATGTTACATTCACCAATTAGAATTTCTCCCTTTAATATTCAAATAAATAAATAAAAAATAACAATGTATTCATCAATGAAAAATAATAACAAGGTCATTAAAAATTATTTGTTAATATCTGCTTCATAGCATTAACTCTAACATCACAACAAGACTTAAAGACTCATTTTTTACATGCCTCCACAAAGTTGTAATGACTCACCAACCGAGATACTATAAATATAACACGGCCTAAATCTTTTCTTGGTAATTTACGACCCATTTACTGATCCAGTAAATCACCTTGTCAACAACAAGGAATTAATGTAATTTTTTAATGTTAATTACATCTGAAAGTGTGCTTAAAGAGCGTCATTAAATGTATCTTAGAGATAGAATCGACACAGTGGATTAAAAAGTCATCCTCTGTCCTACATCGATTACTGTGGGTTTATAAATTACTGCCGCCTTACATGCCGCTTTTTTTCCCACTCTCTTTCACTTTTTCGTCCATTTATTTATTTTTTTCTCGGATAGAATTAGCAATCGTAATTCTTTCTGTCCACCAGTTTTTGAAAGGTAACTAGTGTGGGAAAAGTGCAGCAAGGTAACGCTCCCGATCTTTCGGTGACCTTCAGATGCATGGTGACCTGGAGGAAAGGATAAGATTTTTCTAAAAATAAAAAAATACGCCTTAAACCTTCTTCTGATCGAATTATGGGGCTGCCCATAGAGAGACGAATTATGTGCAGTAAATCATATTTATGGATATTTACACTGTGCGAGATCGTACATCAAAAGTTGACAAATACACGAGCCCTCTTGGCAAGATCTGTCTTTGGCGGTTAATGCCGATCCCATTCGTAACTCTGTTTCTAGAGCAATTACAGTCATTCTCACTGCTACTTGGTAGAAACAGTCGGTTATCATTCTATTGACTAATTACACTGTGGTTACAGATTTATTGCACCGATCGGTGTGTATTAGTACAGCTTACACACCAGAATATAGATCATATCAGATGAATTTTTATTACCTCTACGTAAGAATCTCCGGATAGGGTCAGAATGGATGACTTTGTTTTATGAATGCGATTTGACTGTGATAAAGTGAGTAACTTTTATGGTTATCATTACAATTACACAGTTATTACATGTTATTAGTTTTATTGGTCCCTCCAAGACAGAAATGATATAAAGAATAAAAGAATGATATAGTGCCAGAATATCGAATATATTAGCAATAAATATAAATGGAATGCTATGGTAATTAGGATTACTGCAATAAATAAATTAACGAATTTAATTAGTTTAAATAGCTTCTTTTTTTTTTTTTGTAGCTAATATTTCAAAACATTTAAGTAGCTAGAAACATGAAAATAAATTATTTCGGTTTATTTTTTTTTCTATAAATTGGTTCAATTCCTTACTCAGCTTTCGTTCTGAATAATTTACATATACTATTTTATACCTATACATCTTAAATATGCTACAAAAAGTAGTTGTAGTGTAAATGTTCAATACAAATGAACTCTATATCAACATTTGCGCTAGAAAACCTCAATGTTATATAATATTTTCTTCCATTCCACATGTTGAATGAATTAAATCTGTAAAATACTGCAACGTTAAATTGTTTTAAATTCGCTTTTCGCTGATAATTAATACTTTCACTCAAAATAGAAATAATTTTGCTAGTAAAAGTATATATTATTTTTCTTAACCTGAAACAGATTTCACAATTGTTTGTTTGTTTTTTTGGTTAAGAATTAAAGTAACTTTTTTTCATTTAAAAATGATATATGGGTACAAAATAGCAAATTTACGCAGCAAATCCAGAAGCAAACCAAAATTTAGAGCGTTTTATCTATTCAGATAGAGTAATGGTGAATCATCACTTCTGATACCCATCTATATCGATTTAACCTTCATGACGTTAGTTAAAAGAAATTACTCCGCCTTATCTTTTAGTCCTTGTCGGCACACTCACCGGTATGTGATACTTCAAGGCAATTCGTGACTTAAAGCCGACGTACTGCATGTTCTAACTCCACAGTTCCAAAAGGTGAAAACGAAGGTCACCGAGTTCATCTGGATCATAATTATCGAATCACTTTTTACTTTAATTGAGGAATCGTGGCTTCGTTCTCTCCACTTACTACTCTAGGTCCATATTAAACCCTAATTGATCACCTACATAATTAAGAATCACTCATCATATAAGCTGGATGATGTCTTACTTCCAGAAATATTTTCTTCGAAGCTGTGAAAGAGTGCTCAATATATCTTTTACAAGCGGTTCTCGTTTCCCCTTTTGATTCAGAAATAGCGAAATCGGTTGATTGCACCTATGGCTGCCATTAATTTTACAATTTGAAAATTGCCAGCTTAGCTCGTCCTCATTGTCTCTCAAGTAAACGACTGACAAGAGCTATGATGAATAGCGAGAAATGAGAGCAATGCTTTTAACCTAGCAAAGTTGGGCAATTCAAAGGCGTTTGAGAATGATGTTTAGCCGAATGCTTTTGGCTAATAACTGGTTTTCAAACAAGACGTCTCAATCTATGAGTACGCTGGTTTTTCACAATGCTATCTTAAGGGAATAAATTCTCAGACTGGAAAAAAAGGCATTATTTAATACTCAAGGTCATTTTTTTTTGTAATAATTTCATGCACAGGATAGTTTTACAAACTATTACAGTAAGTTAAAGGCTAAATTTTAAGTCATATATCTCATTACGATGCTTTTAACCGAGACAAACACAAAAGGTATTCAAAGTTAATAACTAGCATCATCGTAACGGTATGCAAATTTCTCTAATAGTAGGCTTACATCTCACTATGTTATTCGAAGGTTTAAATGCAATAGTTAGTTAAAAGAACTATGCAGCGCATTAAGTATGTGTTAATATAATATGTTAGTAATAATTTCAAAAATAATCGCTATTTAAAAAATTTGAAAGCAATAAAATTAATTATAGTTTAGAGAGATATTATTTTTTAAAAACAGGAGAAATTACATCTAACTCCCCTCGTACGAAATTTAAAACATTGACCAATCTAAAAATGCTTTAAAAGTCTTTAATCTTATTCATTCTCTATCTTAATTTCAAATTTTTGTGTTTCTAAGTTTTGTATTGATACCAGTTTACATCAGTAGACAAATGGAACAGTCCACTGTGTTCCAGGATATTAGTTCGATACCCGATTAAGAATATCGAGCTAAAAACTTCCAAGCTTACGCAGGGAATGGCCATGATAACACTTCGGCTGAAAAATACTTTGAGGGTTCACAATCGAGGCGAAAAGAAGCTAAGGAGGGTGCGAATTTCTGTATGCCAATCTTAGGGATATTCGTCCCAAATTGCGTTGGCAGAATACGGATGCAAATGTAGCAGGTTAACCATGATGCTCTATGTTTTAAGGCTGAATTTTCTATATGTCTGCCATTCTGGCAACGAATGACCTCAAATCGAAATATCCTGCACTTGAAATATTGTACGACAACTAGATATTATCCAATATAACTGACTGAAGGTGATTTAGTTAAAATTCGGCTGTTTGTGTAAATCCAGGATTAGGGTTACAAAATGCAGACAAATTCTAGAATGAAATAAAAAAAAATTGAATAATTAAATATTATAAAAATTTAGGGAAATCATGTCATAAAAAACTCCAATAAATCGCGAAATATTACGACAATAATAAATATTAAATATGATTATTAGCTGGTAAAGATTTTTAACGTTATTTTTCTTTTTAATATTATATAGATTCTTCTAAAGCCATAAATAACATAAAACTCTGAATTTCCCTTAAAGAATTATTTGTAAATAATATTCCAATTATCAACTTTCGCATTTTTCAACCATTTAAAATTACTCAATTTGAATACTCCATTTAGTGTACTATACACCATTAGATGTGTCTCTATCTAAATAGAAATTTCAAATACTTGTTTAAAATTATTTTTATTAAAATATTAGAGCTAGTTGTGAATTTTATTTTGATGATTAATTATTGTTCCCGATAGAGCATTAAATAAATTTTCTTTCAATCACTCAACGGTTACTTTTAAAAATAGTTTTACACCTGGTACAAAGAACGAGATTATGTTCAATTAGGAAATAATAATAATAAAAGATACGAATGCTTGTAATTCCCAAAAGAGAAAAACTATTATCGGTTTATCAAATATTAAAATTCTTGAAGCAGAATTTCTTTAATCACAATTCTTTTAGAAATAATAAGTTATACATGGCACGTATCTGCGTCTGTGCGTGCTATTGGATCGTAAAACGTATTGATACAATAAAAACATATTTCAAACTGCTTTTTTTCCGAGAACAGAAGATAGGAAGAGAAAGATTATTTGACATGCCATCGTAATAATTAACAGAACTATCAAATAAATATCTTGAAACAGCTCTAAATCTTTCACAAGAATTAATAACTATCATTTTATTAGCTCAAATGATTAGAATATATTATAAAAATGGTATTAATGAAACTAAAATAATTAATCAGATAAGATTTCTAAAATTTATAACTGTATTATTTTTAAAAAAAATAAAATAGATAAAAAAGAACTTTTTAATGGATTTTTGTATAGATTTACTAAAAAAAGCACATAAAAAGTATCATTTTATTCCAGTTTTGTTTTATTAATAAACAATAAAAAAAATACTACTGTGTCCAAAAAGTAAGACAAATTTTCAATTTAAATTCCCGGGAATTATGGAATTTAATTTTTTTTCTCTTTTTTAAGTTGCTGTCACTGTCCTTGACATCTGTCTGAAATTTGACGTCAAAATATTAATTAGTGTTTGAGTTACGCCTGCTTTGTGAAACACTAAAACTGATTCCGGTGATTTTTGAAATGTCTGAATTAATTGAGCAAAGAACTTGCATTAAATTTTGCTTGCGGAAACGTATAGAATGTAGCAGAAGGCATTTGTTGAGCATTCCTATATAGGAGCGAAATGTTTAGAAGTGGTATAAACAATTCAAAGAAGACAGAGAACGCGTTGAAGACGAAGAGCGCTCTGGTCGACCATCAACCTCAACCAACGAAGCTCATGTCCAAAAAATTGAAGATTTGATGCTTGAAAACCGTCGATTTACAATTAGAAATCTTGCCGACGATGTTGGAATTTCAAAGAAAACGGTCAATTCCATTTTGAACCTCAAACGCGTCAAATCTCGATTGGTACCGAAAACACTGAATGCGCCAACTCACACTGCATTGATTCTTTGTGACCTTTTCGCCAAAAATGAAACCCATATCATTCCACAGTCAACTCCGTGCGACTTCCGGCTATTCCCTAAACTTAAAAGACCACTCAGGGGACACCGTTTTGAGTCGATTGAAGAGATTCAACGTGAATCGCCACTCGTTTTTAAAGCCATCCCTGCCGATGACTTTTTAGCATGCATTGAGGGTTAGAAAAAAAGTTGGCATGAGTGCATTGTGTCCGGAGGGGATTACTTTGAAGGCGATGGAATAAACTTGGAAGAATAAATAAAGAATTTTTGAAAAAAAAATTGGTCTTACTTTTTGGGCACAGTAGTAAAATAAATGCATATCTTTTCAATTTATTGTACCGAATATTTTTTAATTGCTAATAGTTAATTATTTCCGTTTCAAATTCTTTTCAAAATGAATTTTGGGAAGCGGGAATATCCTAAAATTGATCGGTTTTCCAACATTATCTAAAATTTTCAAAGTGAACTTTATTTTTTGTATTACCGGAATCAAACCTTTTCATACGAGTTTATCTCTGATTCAACCTTGCCCTTTAAGACGAAATTTAAAAATAAAAACAACTAGTCACCCTATTGCATGCGGTTGAAGTATTGACTTGACTCATTGAAACCCGCTGGTTGCAAAACAAATAGTACACTCGAAAGAGTTACTTGAAGCACCTGTTTTTAATGAATCGAACACCTAAGTGGCAATCCTTTTTACTTGTGTTTGATTTAAGATGAAGTGGTTTTCATTCTACCTTGTTTTCTTTCCTTTATTGGAAGGTTTTGTTAAATATTTCAGAAAAAAAAAAAGAAAGAAAGTCTAACAGATAAATCCATTGAATTCTTTTCCTTCCTATTTCCTGTTTTACGCATCCAAAATTGTTTAAGTTACTAATATAAATAACTAAATATATCGAAGATAAATTGTTAAAATATTGAAGAAAAATGAAAAATACGATTTTTAAAATCGTTTATTTGCTTCAGATTTAAGCAACTACAACGCTATCATCAAAAAATTATAGTTTAAAAAAACTAAAAAACACGCTTTTAGAGTTAATCAAACTAAAAAGTGAAAAATAATTGTTAACATAAGAATAAAATTACTGACGATAAAATGAATGCCACTGTTCTAATAAGCTGATATCAGGGGGGCTCGATATCAGTAATTATAATTTTTCACTAGTTTCATTCCGAAATGCAGAGTTACTTTAAAAATGTTATACAAAGCACCCCACGCTTTTAGAACAGTGACATTCATTTTCTCGTCAGTCATTTTATTCTTATGTTAACAATTATTTTTTACTTTTTAGTTTGATTCACTCTAAAAGCGTGTTTTTTAGTTTTTTTAAACCATAATTTATTTTTTACTTCTTAGTTTGTTTAATTCTAAAAGCGTGTTTTTTAAACTATAATATTTAATTGAAGTCCCGGTACGGAGGACTGGAACTATAGTTTTTACAATAATTTAATTGTGAATAAAACAAAGGCTAATAAAATCACTAATACTGGCGATCCTAATCATGATAAGATAATAAACTTGTCAAAATATTTTATTGTCGTCGGCCCTTCATAAGTCTACAACGTTTAAATTAAATATGACCGCTTAAAGTAGGGCAAAATCGAGCCCAAAGAGACAGTTACAAACAAACATATACACTGCGTAAAAAAAGTAGAAGGACAGTGTTTTTTTGCCAATTAATATCTCTTATTTTCTCCTAACTACCAGATATTTATGCAGATTTAGTTTAATGACCCATTTTTTCATTTTAGGCAAAAATTAAACATCTACTACTAATATTAATAATAAAATTAGTAGATATAATTTCCGGTGCGTAAAAAAAGTAGAAGGACACTTGCTAATATATTTAATTTAGTGAGTTGTTCTTTAGTTAAATAGTGATTTTGTACTTTGTTTTATACTTTTCTGTCAAAAAAATCTAATTTGTTTAAAAGTTACGCTTTTTCTCCGTTATCAGAAAGGCCTAAAGGAATACCTTTTTGAACGATTTTCAAAAGGCCAAATTTCCGCATGTTAAAATGATGGTAAAGGTGTCAGAGAGTTTGCTCGATTGTTGCAGGTGAGGCCCAATACAGTTTCAAACTTTTATCAGAAATCCTTATAAAAATGGAAAGAAAAAAGAAGACTGGTAGACCAAAAGTTAACACCACCTGATGAATGAAAACTTGTTCGTGTGCTTAAGAAGAACAAAGGAAGTGTTTCAAAGGCAAGAAATCAAGCAGGACGTAATCATGTGACGAAACAAAGAAGTTTACAACTATATTAAAAGATCTAAAAATTCATTTCAAAAAACGGAAATATCATCCTAAGTGGACACAAGCTCACATTGATAACCGTTTAGTGTGGGCTAAGCAGCACATGTCCTGGACTACAGAATGGACTTCTGTGATATTTTCCGATGAAAAGAAATTTAACTTAGACGGTCCAGACGAATATCAGCACTACTGTCATTGTCTGGGAATGAAGACGAATACTATTCAACACGACAAATGGGAGGAGAGAGTTTAATGGTTTGGTTGGCTGTTGGATAAGGAGGAAGGACAAGTCTGGCTTTCTTAAATGGTAGGCAAAAAAACATACAGACTACATTCAAGTGCTGAATTCCGAGCTTCTTCCTTATGGCTCTGACTTGGGGGTGAAGAGTGGAAGTTTCAGCAAGACCAAGCTTCCATTCACACCGTGACTGGAGTCAAAAATTGGTTCCTAACAAATAATGTGGATGTTTTACCATGGCCAGCCAAAAGTCCTGACCTTAATATAGTGGAAAACATCTGGGCAATGCTAGTTTAGTTCATCGAGTTTATGCTGATGGAAGGCAATTTGATTCACTAACTCAGCTTCGAGAAGCATTGAATGACTTGTGGGACAATTTTTGTCAAACAGAAGTTCAATCTCTATAAAATTCACTTCCAAACAGAATATTTGAAGTTATAAAGGCCAATGGGAAGATCATTCCGTATTAAAATCACTATTTTTTCATTCATTATAATGCTGTCCTTCTACTTTTTTTACAAAGTTTCAAAAAAGAGAAACTATTTTTGTTGCCATTAATATTTTATGTTTGAATATCATAATTCTGATGTTAAAATTGTATTTTTAAAATATTTGTAAAATGTTTCTAATAAAATATTTTAGTAAAAATAAAATATTTTTCGGTTATTGTTACAAAATCAAGTGTCCTTCTACTTTTTTTACGCAGTGTAGGTGAAACTAATAAAAGCGTATTTATAATAATATAATTAGAAACTGAAATAAACTTAAACCTTCAGAGTGCTGTAAGTTGTTCGTCTATCCATGTATTATTATTTGTATAAGTATTGTATTGGAAATATCATAATATGCATTACATTGCATTAAATTAAATATCTAAGTCTTTCATTTATATGAAATTTAAATAAGAAAGAGAAACTAAAAAAAGTATATTTTTTTCAAATGTAGTTAAGCACCTATGTTTCATTCCTGTTTTCGCGTCCATTTCGAAAATATAATATATCTGTTTGCTATAAATTTCTTTGCAGTATCGTTTTGGATTTTTAGCTTCCTTTCATAATATCAAATTTAAATACAAGGATTTTTAGACCATATTATCAAATGGACAGATATGTTACAAAATGACTACTTTTAATTCATTTAATTTTATATATTCTTAAAAGGCTCGGCGTTATTCTGAAATTCAAATTCCCTCGAATTTATTTAATAGAACTATTTATTAATATTATTACTTTTTATTACATATTAAAAACATAAATTTTTAGTATTTTAATATAAAATCCTCTTTTTGTATTTCACTTTTTAAAATTATGTTTTTTCACGCCAATATTTCCGTAGTGTCTTAAATAAATTTTACATTTTTGTTACAAATAAATTTTCTAGTTTACGAAAAAAATATATAGTATTTTAAAAGATTAAGATACTTTAACAGGATTCAACATTTCAACACTGATATTAAATATAAAAAAAAAAATTCTATTTATATTTTGCTGTAGCATAAAATGGTTAAGGTCAAAATTTTTTGAAATCACAAATCGCCTACAATTACGGTCTACAATTTATAGAAATCAAGAAGTACTTACTAGATAAGAAAGCTCACTAGAAAGTCATATCACACTAGGTGTGATTTCAGATTTCACTAGATAGTGATATCACAAATTTAAGTCGTCAATTTATAGAGAAAATCAAGGTACACCTTCAAACTACTCACATCATGAAAATATTTAATGTTTAGTTTTCGAATTGACAGCAATTTGTCCATTATTATCATTCAATCCAACAATTCAATCCTCTGTTGCTGTTTCTCATAGTATATTGTTATAAGTTTGCATATCTTTATAAACATACGAGATAGCAACAAAAAAAGTGTACTCGTGTGTAAAAAAAAGTGTTCTTCGTGTACTTATGTAAGTAGTAATTATTTCTTTGATGGGAAGTAATAGTATATGATATTTTACAAGTTAAGTGCAATTATTCTTCTCTTAGTCCTTGAGGTAGTTAGTAAACAGGAAGTAGTACCCCTTCTTCTTAACATGATTCGATACGATAGCATTTAATTTTTTTTTTTTTCGAAATATTATCAAAAGTAATATTTTTTCAGATTGTAAAATATTTATTAATTTCCGAAATAAGTTCCATAGATACCGCAGTTAAAAGACGAAAATTGCTCGCTACGTGGACAAAATCGTTGTCGCAAAATATTTTACTACTATGAATTAAATATTTTTTTCTGGATTGGTTTTGTTAGTAAGCTGAATATAAATACTTTAAAACAGTTAAAAAACAATAATAAATGATTATATATATAAACGTGTCCAATGCAGGAATTATAAAAAGAATAATTTTTCGATCAGGAAAAATCCTAGACGAAAGAGATTCTTCAAAATAATTATTTTAAATGACTTAAAATGAATATTTTTATTTCAAACTCACATTGCTCTAAAATAATTTTAAATAGCAAAATAATTAAGCAAATTTATTCCTTCTATGATCATTACAAATCGTATATGCTTTGTGACTAACATTTCACTGTTTGGGGAAAATAGATGCACATAAAAACACTGATTTCACATTGATTTTAATAAATTATCAAAGCAAGTATACAAATATATGAAATTCGTTGATGTTTATAATTTAAATATTTGTAGAGTAGTTTAATGAAATTAAAATAAAGATACATTTGCAAATGTATTGGATTCGCAAAGCAAGTACTTTCGGTTTTTACAATATACTTAAATGGTGAAAATCGAAATTACTTTCTTCCCAGCACAATAACCTGTAGAGATAGAAACAATATTTAATTTGCTAAGGTATATGGTTTGGTTTGTTTTTTCGCTCTACGGTCATTTTTTGCTTACTTTAGACTGGTACCTATGGTTTAACGTGGATTTCGAACCACTAACAAACATCCATCCCAAAGCCAGGATTAGAACCTCAAACGCGTGTTACCAAAGGGCAAAGCGCTAGCCAATTGGCCATTAGGCCGCCTGTAGAGCTGTAATTCTTATTAATTACAATTTCAATTCATTATATATCATTTTCCCTTTCAGTAAACTTTTAAATGTATTCTTATAATAGTTATTATTTATAATATCCCTATCACCATGTATACTACTCATTGTAGAGTTTAGAATTAATTTCAAGTTCATCAATTTCATGCACTGTTATTAATGAAAGTAATCACCATAATAAAAAGTATAAGGCTAAACGATTCCTACGTTAAAATTTTTAAGCAAATATACCGACACTGTTCTTCAGCAAATAATACAATAAAAAAAACAAAAATTCTACAAATTTCCTTAATCATACACATATTGAATAAATTAATGCTTCTTTTTCATTGAATCATTTACTTTCATTATGGAAAAGCTAATCTCAAATCTAAAATAGCAGTTTTAGAAAAAACGAATTATAATTAGAGACACTTTGCGTAAGAGCATATTAGCTATATCAGATTATAAAGGGGAAAAAAAACACGCTCCGCAACCATTAGAGTTTTCCCTTGGTTCGCCTAATGCTAGGCATAAAAAATCTCGCTCAGCGGTGGTCACCTGCAGGTCAGCGAGTGATTTATTCACCGAATATCCGATCATCGTCCGTCACAGATAATAAGAGCTTAAAGAGGCTGTGATTAGAAAAGTACCGGGCACCCTGTAGTTCGCAATTCCAGTCGACTCTTCCAATGATTGAAGGGGAACACACAAAACCTCCACCTGTTACCAAAAAACGCGATGGTGTTGGTGCACAGGCAACTTATTGATAGGGGAGCATGTTGGCAGGTTAGAAGAAACAAAATGTAATCTTATACGATTTGTTTAAGTGTGTGCGTATAAGATTACAAGAAGAAGAAGAAGGGTGAAAACTCTTTTTAGTTGTTAACGAGTTCTTGCAAGGCCCATTTAACTCGCTTACTTAAAAGGTTAATCTTTTTTTTTCTTTTTTTTTTTTTTTGATGATCGACTTATGTTAATGAATTAAAAACTTTATTTCACTGACATTTATTCAAGCTTTTATATTATTTTATTTGAAATGGCTTCATTTTACTAATGATTGTATTTGGAATGTAAATTATTGTTGCGAATATTTTTTGCCTAGCTCTTAATGCTCTTGTGCAAAATTTTTAATATGTTTTACTAGTTGTCTAGTTTTTTATTCGATATGTAGAAACTAATTTATTTTAAAAGTTTATATCATTTTGCTATAATTGAAGAAGACGTTGCGTTGCTTTTTCAATTAAAGTCATAATTAAAAATTAAAGCTGAATTAATACACATTTAAAGCATGAACAAATAAGAAAGTAAAAAATATTTTAATAATCCACTTTAATTTATAATCTTATGTTTTCTTTTTTTCTTACAGAATTACCTTTTTGGTTGAATTTTATAAAACTGTAATATAAAATTATAGTTTCATATTATTCTTTATTTTTAATTTTTCTTTTTTTAAAAGAATTTAGTAAATTTACTTTACGCAGAAAGCCATAAATTAAAAAAAAACTTTTAATTTGTATAAAACATTATACTTTTCTAACCAAAGCAATTAAACTGAGGGAATTCTTTCATTTTTGAAAAAAATGTAAGCAGGTTAGAAGCAGGTTAGAAGCAGGTTGAATGTGCCCGTTTCAATAGAATTTTTCATCTAATAATAAGATAAATCTATACACAAATGTAGTTTGTATGAAATAGCCATGAGGGTAAGCTATTGAGCATCTAAAAATAAAGTCAGTCACTCATCCACAGAATTTCGAAGGTTTTCAGTGTTTGTTTGACTAGTAATCAATTAACCTTTAAACCTTGAAGAGTCTTCCTTTTAAAACTCCCACAAAGACACTAAATTCCTGCCAGCTGAAGTAGGAAAAAATATCTTTCACCGATGACTAATAGGTTCTACAAAGGTCATTTGAAACTTTGCACAACTTTTACAAATGATCCTTAAAACTAATCCTTATAATCTCTATTATTATTAAAATTAGTAAATAAAAATAATGTTGATAGAAATTGCAAAATTTAGCTACATGTCTTTTGTTGATACGAAAAATTTTTTTAACATATGACACCATTTTGTTAATTACACAAATAATTAATTTTTATTAAAAATTTTAAATATTAATAAAATGGAAACATTTTAATAACACTTACCTCTGTGTGATAAAAACTTTATCTATATCAGAAAATTTATTGATTATCACCAGAATTCATTTCTTAAGATTTTCGTTTTTGCTAATATGAATAATTATTTTATCAGTAATATGAATTATTTAAATACTGTTCTTTTGTTTGTATCTCCATAAAAAAATCAACTTAAAAGAATAAAAAATTTTAATATTATATTTTTTTTTAATAAAGACTGATCTCTTCAAATAAATTTTATAAAGCAAATCATAATTGTACAAGCTTTTAAGTATGCGCAATAATTGATACATTACGTATGTCATTTTTGTTTGATATAAAAGATTAAAATCTCCAAACTAGGTTAAATAAAATAAGTTATTTTCATCCTTTTTCGTTTTTTTCCCCAAATAAAATTTTATCCAATATTTTAATTTCATTAAATGATGGAACTATTTTTGTAAAACATATTTACATATTTCCAAAGCTTCCTTTTCAAAGTGGCCTTGACTCGACTCGACTCGACGTAGTCTCGACTATTTAGTTCAATCTTTCAGTTACGTAAGCACATACGATAAGTGATTATGATTGATTTCCCCTACAGTTCTTATCTTTGAAATTATCGATCAATTAATCGTTCGGCCTCCTTATATGTTTCTAGTACAAGCTTCCATTATTGAGCATAAACATTTTAATCCTCAAATACTACGGTAGCGTTTTTAAAACATTGTATATAGGCATTATTTTCTCAGAAAAAGTGCTATTCATCTTCATTTAGATGGTAATAGTCGCCAATGAGCAATGATGAATATGAATATCTTTTTAATTGTACAGATTTTCTATTATATGCGAAGTCCTTAATTATATTTCACTTTCATAAATTTTGGCCTAAATATCAAATTAATCACCCTTAATCTTATTATTATTAAACTAAACATCGTTGACTCAAAGACTAAACTACTCGAGGAAAAAACATCGCTTATCTCCTGATAAAATCAGATAATACAATCTAACTTCCATTATCATTTACAGCAACAACAAAAATAAACGAAACTTGTTATCATATTAATCGAAAACCAACTTAATTCAAAATCCGAAAGCTTGTTACCGTAATATCCAAATTTGTCTGACAACATGATTACAAAATTATTCAGTAATTTGAATATGATGCGCCGATTATTCAATGAATACCTAAACATAAATTTATTAAGCATATTTTTATTAGAGTATTAAGTATAAGCGTTTATAGGCCTACTTCTGGTGGAATTTTAAGATAAATCAAGGCTGACATTGATTGTTTTTTTATATATTTGTAATAATTTTTTTTTTTTTTTTTTTTTGATTTATAGAAAGATTTTTTCTTTTTGCATTTCAATGCGAAGTAGTATAAAAAATTGATGATTAAATCATTGTTTGAGATATTAATTTTTTTTTATTTCTTATTATGTAATCATGTATTCATGATATTCAATGTCATACATGAATTTTTATTAATTACGGTCATTAATTAAACTGCATCAATTGGATAATTTTTAATACATTTATAATTAATGCATTTTATTAATAGCCTCGTTTGTACTTGCCAATTTGCTTCTAAATCGCAATAAAAAAATACAATCTTTAAAATACAACAGCAATTATGTAACAGGCCTGATAGCCGAGTGTCTGGCGCTCTGTAACACAGGTTTCGGGTTAGAGTCCGGACGGTACCATGGATGTTTGTAATGGTTCGGAATCCACTTTAAAACGTAGGTCCCTGTCTAATATGACTACTACTACTACTACTACTACTACACTACACCACATCACTGTGCTTAGAGCTAAGTTGCACCTTTACAATGATGTGGGTGAAAAGAAGTCTGATTGGGCTGTGTGACGCTCTACGGTCATATGACACCAGGACCTACGGCTTAAAGTGGATTCCGAACCACTAAAAACATTCATGGCACAGCTGTGATTCGAACCCGAAACCTGTGGTACCGAGCCAGAGTGCTAGCCACTCGGCCATCAGGCGCCCTGTCTCATATGACTGTAGAGCGTTGGGAGAAGAGCTGAAAACCCTACCCCGTATAAAGAAAATTCTTATTTTGAAATCTGACAGTAGGCAAACGGCCTTGGCCACCCAAGGGGCTATTGGCCAATGAAGAAGAAATAATTATATAAAAATACCCATGATTTATGAGGAACAGTCTATTTATAACAGTCGTTGAATATAGTCAACGACTGTTATAAATAGACTGTTCTCGTAACTTCAGTTACTTGCAAAGGGGCCGGAATGACCAAGTGTCTGTCGCTCTGGCGCTTGGTGCCATAGGTTTCGGGTTCGAGTCCCGGCGATGCCATGGATGTTTGTAGTGATTCGGAATCCACTTTAAGTAAGCCGTAGCTCCCGGCGCAATCAGACTTCTCTCACCCACATCATTCCCAAACTGTAAAGGGGCAACTCAGCTCTAGGCACAGTGATGTGGTGTGGTGTACTAGTAGTAGTAGTCTATTTGTAAAACAATTATGTCATACTATATATATAGAAAATTGAATGCAGCCTTTATTAATACACATTGATGGACAATAAAATTTGAGCATCAAAAAATAAACATAGGATTTAGCTGAAATTTCAATAGCCTAATTACAAGATTATGCATAAAATACTACGTGATTTATAAAATTGAGCGATAACACTAGGAACATAATTTCTCGTTAATAATAGAGCAATATATATCACACGGTTGTGTATTTATAATTAAAAATATTTTGCATACCAAACTCTTTTAAGAGACTAATATTCTTAATAATTCGGGGGATTTTTTCTATTAAAAGTAAATTAAATATTTCAGAAAGCAAAATTCTTTTATTATTTAATCGTTTTTCCCTCAAATCGCATCTAGTAATTCTTTGAAATGTAAGTATAAAGCCTTCACGTTCATCATCACTATAACGCAATAATTTATCTTGAAATTATTTAGTAAAGTATACTGTATTTATGCAAAATATAATGTAACAATATAAAAATATTTTAATGAAGAGTGTTACTGAGCACTCATGTTCATACTTTTTTACAATTTTCATGATGCCAATTAACCGTGATTGGCATCTTGAAAAGTAATGTATAACAAGTATCAAAATACTTTTAAAAATCTGCCATTCACAATCAACCAATTAGGAAAGCTGTTCATACTTCACAAGTAGCCAGCTCCTCTGCGAATAGTTTTGAAACTAATGAACATCACAAATGACAGTAAAATAAAATACGTTTTAATTTCCTTGCGTTACGTTGCAGGCGCTTGAAGTGGCCATATCCATAACTCATAAAATGAACGATGACATTAATGGCACTTTTCGTTCTGCATAGACGTCAAGCTATTTGATGCACGATTGGAAGTCTGTCAGTGGCGATCGCCTCCCCTTTGATTTGGCGAGATTAATTAAAGCCCTTAACGATGATTATCAGAATCGTAATCGCAGAGGATGTGCAAACAAATGCCGTTCTATCAATCTTTCTCCTAATTGGTTAAACTTACTGGTTGTTGATGGGTGGTCTGGAAATCGGAGGCTTCCCGTCGAACAGAAATTTCTCGAGATGCAACGCTTTGACGGCTAAGGGCCATTCATCGGTAAAAACACAAGATGGGTGTGTTCATAAACAAGCTTGTTTCAAAAGTACCTGATAGTTAAGACCACAGTAATGAAAATCACTCTGTTTACCAGAAAACGAAACAATGTACTTTATCAAACCTTCAAAGATGCAATTTAATAGCAATTTCAGAAAATAGTTAAAGATAATAAACTAGATTTCGTATCTAGTTTTGTACAATGCTTTAATTAATACAGTACCGTAAAGCTTTAAAAGAAAATTATCTTAATTTTCTATGTATCTTGATGAAATACTTATCTTTTTTTTATTATTATATAAAAACTTTTTTATTGCTCTCATCTTACATTCATGTCGATTTTCCTTTGAAGATATGTTTGAAATTTCTCTTTAACTATATCTAAAATAATGTTATTCTAAATTAACGTTACCTTTTTCTTCATTGGCGCAATAGCTCCATGGTGAGCCAAGGCCGTCTGCCCACTGGAAGATAAATCAACGTTATCTAAACAATTAAAAACAGTTCTTTAAAATTAACATTTTATTCTTTGGTTTTCACTTTAAACAAGTTAGAAAGTCAATGAAAATTGTAGATATTTAGATATTTTTTATAATTTTAATATTGAAAATTCAAACTAATTTTCTTCGCGAAGACTAATATTTTTTATTTATTAAACACTATTTTATTATTGCAACATTGAAAATATGTGATTTTAATTCTAAAGCAACGAATAATTTCGGAACCTATGTATGCAAACAATAATAATAAAAACAATTGTAAACATTAGCATATTTTTTATTGAAGTCATTATTAAGTATAAATTTAATGTTCACACACAATTTTAAGAAAAGAATAGCAATGAATATTGTTTTTTTTTTTTTTTTTATTTGAACATCAAAATAATTCGAAAATTCTGTTTATAAATGAAAAAACTAAAAATAATATACTTGTATTAATTACTCTTTATTTCATGAAAATACTAGCTAAACTCAAAAATTCATGACAGTCCAATTGTCTGATGGGAGTTTTGCTAGATTTCACCCATTTGACACACAAATGCGAGGCAGCTAAAAGTCATTTAACAAGAAATGCCTTCACTTATTCACATGCTGGTGAGTTATTTTGTGGCATGCATAAGTAGAACACGAGGCCAACAAATGTGCTTTTTCTTTCATTAAATTAATTATTTACTCAAATATTTTTAAACATCGCACATTTTTCAATACAGACACGATATCACCTTACAGTTTGAATAACGATTTTTTTTACAAGAATTTACTAGAAGCGATTGTTATATTTTCCCACATAAATGACAGGCAAATGTGCTTAAAACTTTTTATGTATTCACTTTGTTCTATTACTGATATAATGTAGAACCTCCGAGTTTTCACTAAAATTATTACAAAGTCTTTCAAGCAAAATATGAACTGTTATTTTATATACCATGTTAAATTATTTTGAGTCAAAAGGTAAAGTTATAAAATGGCGATTTGTTTCCTTTCGGAATTGGTTAGCTGACAAAAGTGCAAAAGAAGTTACTAGGCTTGGTAGTCTAAGTTAGACTTGGGGAAAATATGGTAAGAAGCTGGATTCACAGCTCGAGATGGAGCCTAACAGCACAATTTATTCTGAAGATTAATAAAAGAACCTGGCTGTTAAACCCACCATTACCATTATCATTGTTCTATTGGGACATGGTAGATTCCCAGCATATTTCTATAAGTTTGGATTGGCTAACACTGGACTTTACCAATGTGATGAAATCGTAGATGTACGGAACTATATAAACTGTTGTCCTACAACTTGGTCTCTGTGGGGACAACTGAAGTTGATACAAACCAAGAGAGAAGTGCGTTTATCTATTTTGGTTTAATCTATTTTGGTTATTTCGTAATGGAAGGCTTATATCAGATGAGACACCTATAGACCCTAAATATATGGCGAGAGGTAGTACTCAATAATTAAATAGCAAGATCTCTTTTGGGGGAAGAAAACTGGAAAACCTCAGGTCTTCGAACAGTGTGGTGGTTAGTCAGAAATAGACCATAATATTCCCTTTAATCAGTAGTGCTCTTCGGTACAGAGCAGAGGGTTGATCCTTGGATCAATGTAAAAATGTACTATCACAATGCATTAAAATTTTACTGTGTTAAACAGACATTGAACTATTCATTTTAAACCAATTAAAAAAACTTAAGAATATTTATGCTGTTTATTCGTATGAGCGGTATAATATAAATTTTCCGTATATGAAATTTATTTTTAATTTTTAATTGTCCTGAACTTATCAGCAACTATTTACTTTTCCATAAATCGTAAATTTTACACAAAAGAAACATTAATTGTAATGATTGTGTGATTGTGAAAAATTATGATTATAATGCTACACTGGCGTGCACAACTTAAGCAAAAATGGATGCTATTTTTAATCAGACGGTCGTGGTATTGTAAAAGAGGATTTGATGCGATCAGTATAATGATCATGTCATTTAGTAGAAAGGCGATTCGTATGCAAATATTCGAACAAGACGTCACAGGTGACTTGAAGATATTCAAAACTCTTGCAGTCAGCACACGTAGTGCAGCACTATCATAAAAAGAAGGATGTATCGATTATTATTATAAACACTCTTTACAAGTTCAAATTCGTATGTGAAGTTGGCTAGAAGAAGTATGTATATTTTTATGAATTTATTCTCAATTTCCATCTATTTATCACCAATAGTTTACTTTTCCGTAAGTGTACAAAAAGAACATTAATTGTTAAAGATTGAGTAATACTACAAAATTAGGGATTCAGGAATAACAAAAACTAATCAAATAATAAGGAAGCATTTCATTAAAAATAAGCGGTTTTTAAAGAAGAAAAACTATCTTGCATTCGTAGTTATTTGTTGAATACTATGGAAAATAATTTTTTTTTAAAATGCAAGAGATAAAAAAAAGAAAGGATTATAAAACCATTTTCTACTAACCGATAACATGAAAATTATCTTGATATAAGCATTAATCTTTTAAAATGAGCAAATTTTACAGTGTTAATTACAATAATGCTTGTTAAAAAAGCAATTATTGCAATGTAACATTAATAAAGCAATAGTGGCTTACATTAAGGTTAGCAGATAAATAGTTAAATATTTCTTACGCATTTAAATTAACAAGTATAAGTTATTCCAAAATTATTATGTAATTGCATTTTTCACCCTTTTCTAATGCATAGAATGACAATCAAAATACATTTTATAATTATAAATTAGCTTTTACTACATAAAATAAAATACAATTTTTATTAACATTAATCTGCATTTCCCTTAACATGTTCTGAAACGTTTCTGCATAACAAATTTTAACATATATTAGATGATTAGTAAATTTTGCCAATTTTTTTTTAACTATTTTATCCCGGGATAGTTAGTAATAAATCATTTTTTAAAACATAAATCTTAGAAATGCTTAAAAACACATACATCATTTATCATTCAAAATAAGAACAGCATGTTTTTATAAGAAATAATTGCTAAACTAATAATATAGCTTATAAGTTTGCATCATTTTTTTCCCTTTGATTCACGCACCGACAATGCATTTAAATATGACTGATAATCTTGCATGTCACTCAGTGGTAGTTAGCGTGTAAGAGAAAAATGGCTTGATTTCTGTTGAAAACCTCAACCACAGGTCACTATTTTAAATGCCCAGTGATTAAAAGTTTTGCATCAATAATCGGTCTACCCGGTTACACTTTTTTCGGATTTTTTTCAATATAACGATTTTTTAGAACAATAAGATAAATGTCAATGCAAAATAGCTTTGAATAACTCCCAGTGGGTATTACTGTGTCTAAAAAGGAAGATCAATTTTCAATTTAAAATTCCCAGGGCTTATGGAATTTTTTTTTTTTCCTTATTTAGGTTGCTGGCCTTGACATCTGTGTGAAATTCCACGTCAAAATATTCATTAGTATTTGAGTTACGGTTGATTTTATGAGACGCTAAAACTGATTCCGGCGATTTTTGAAATATCTGAATTTATCGAGCAAAGAATTTGCATTAAATTATGTTTGCGAAGACGTATAGAATGTTGCAGAAGGCCTTCGGTGAGCATTCCTATATTGTAAAGAAATGTTTAGAAGTGATATAAACAGTTTAAAGAAGGCAGAGAACGCGTTGAAGACGAAGAGCCCACTGGTCGACCATCCACCTCAACCGACGAAGCTCACGTCCAAAAAATTGAAGATTTGGTGCTTGCAAACCGTCGATTTACAATTAGAGACCTTGCTGATGGTGTTGGAATTTCAAAAGGATCGGTCATTTCCATGTTGGACCTCAAACACGTCAAATCTCGTTTGGTACCGAAAACATTGAAAGCGCTAGCTCACACTGCATTGATTCTTCATTACTTTTCGCCAAAAATGAAACCCAACTTTTAGCATGCAACCCAAGCCGATAACTTTTTAGCTTTGGGGATTGAGGATTGGAAAAAAATTGGTATAAGTGCATTGTGTCCGGAGGGGATTACTTTGAAGGCAATAAAATAAATTTGGAAGAATATATAAAGAGTTTTTGAAAAAAAATAATTGGTCGTACTTTTTGGGCACAGTAGTATTCTTCTTCAAAAGAGATGGTGAACAAAACGCTTATGATAAATGAAGAATATTTACAATCTTGCCGTTTTAATGTATATTGACCTAAACTAAGTGCCAAACTTGGTATACATTTATCTTATAAATAATTTATTTTATTAGCTAAATAATAACGTATATAAATGACATTTAAAATGGAATATAATACCTTTAGGATATTAAATCTCGCGAATCAATGAACGTAGGCAAAATATTCCCTCCATCCATGGAAAAATATAATAGAAAATGAAATTTTATTTTCAAAAATAACTACAGATAATAATATGGTACTAGAAACATTAAAATAAATTGAGACCAGTTGACACATTTGATTAATCTTTTGAGAAGTTTTAGCTGTCGAATATTTTTTCTTATTTACAATAGAACATGTCACTCAATGAAGCATCAAGTCATTTTATTTCTATTAAAAAAAGACAGCAAAGAAATATTTCGTCTGATATTATTTTGCTTATACTGAATATGATTATTTTGAGAACACGTTACATTACATATTGATGTTTTGCAATTTTCACATTAAATAACTTGTGATGACTATTTATTTTATTCAAAAGACATCAATCAATATTCGAAACATGTTGAATGGCATCCACTCACTAGTTTACTTTCTATGTAATCCATAATAACAGATTAGACTTCAGTATGCAAGTATACAAATTATTAAGATATATGTAAAAAATTATACTTCTTTACAAAGGACTGAATTGAAAAAATAATAATAATATGTTATCCTGTTAAAAAAGTTAATATACATCACAATTTAAAAATAATATATATATATATATGTATATATGAAAATAATTTATATATATATATACCTATACTGTATAAGATCAATACAATGAATAATATACATTGTATCATTCAATCCATAATAATACAGACAATATTGTTCAAAAAGTTGCTTGTAATAATCTAAGTAAAATTTGATAGATAATGATAAATAAAGATAGATAATGCTATAAAGTATATATTTTTAAAACTGCACAATTAAAAAAAAGCAGAGTAACGCAAAAATGTAGAGCTATAATTTCCAAAATATGGATATAGGTTGATGTTAAGCAAAATGCCATTGTTGCCAAACTATGTCATCTATTAGAATAGCGTTCTCCATTTTTTTTTTTATATTCACACTCTCTCTTTTTGAAAATGAAAATATTGTCATTTCCATCACTATTTCTTTTCTAAACTAAAATCAGGATGTTTACTTCGTTTGATTTCTATTAAAAATATGCATTTCTGGTATTAAAACTGTAAAGAAAGTATCTAATTTTAAATTTTTTACGATACGTAAGACAAGGAAGGATTTGCGAGCTATTAGGATAACAATGTTTATAGAAATTCTGTAACACTCTTTGTAAGATATATAAAAAAATGAGATAATACTGATCCAATTTAAACATGTAATTATATTTACTATTCTGCTGAGAGAATTCAATGTACCTCACCGGCAAAAAAATGCATACGGGGTTTTAACTTGAAAAAGGAAGATTTGCTGTTAATCGAGACTTTGGATTAAACTTGTGGAGAAACAGGCCTTCCTGTCAGATGAAATCAATCATTTATATTTTGGCACAGTCCAGTCACATTACATGCAGAAGAGACTAAGTGACTATTACAGCATATTCCTTCAACAGTTGAAGTGTAATGTATTAAGTGGAATTCTTTATTCACTTCAAGCAATGTCTGACGCTTTTGTGATTGGTTATTTCACGTTGACGTCGAAAAAGGTGATAGTCAATTACGATACTTTAACGATACGATATTATACGATAAATACATAAATATAATATATTATACGATATTATACGATATTGAATAAGATGTGAGACATCTTGAGTGCATGACAGTTATGGATCGTACTGAAATATTATTTTTAATTCATGATTTTGGGTTTGTTTTCACAACAATGTTTGTCAGGGTATCGTAAAAACCTTTATCGTATTTGAATGTTGCCTTTAGCAGGCGGAATTTTTTCAAGGCGTCAAATGCTTTGAATGTCTTTGACATTATACTACCAGCGTCTGCGATTGCTTTAACAGGTAGAAAGCCGCATATGGGCAAACTAAATTTTCAAAAGACAAATTTTCAAATTAATTTTAATTCTTTAATATCATTAAGATGGTAGTATTCTAATCATGTATCTACCATGACAGATACACTGATTTATACATCATCATATCAGTCAATGTGATTTAAGTACAATAATGCACCTCCGTAGATTATACAAACATGCTTAACAAAGTTCATATTCAAAAAAGTGCTGGCCAAGTCGTAGCTAAAATATTATTCTGACGAAAGCAAATCTCAACTAGTTGAGCTCTATCTAGCATTATCGTCTTGTAAAAGGAAGGAATCACGAGATTCAGCAAATTCAATTATGTACAGACGAACAAAAGATCAAGAATAATGTCTCCATATAAATGAGAAATAAAGGGCTTTCATGTGACGATATGAAGTATACGATATGAAGTATACGATATGAAGTGATAGTTCAGCTATCCAAAGACATACTTCTCCATACAGATGCGCTAGATCTGCTTTTTTGCGGATACCACTGGGATAAAATAATGTTCCTGACATATAAATGATAAATTAACTTATAAGTTAAGAATATCATTGTGACGATATGCACCTTTCAGTTTAGTTATCCGAAGATGTACTTGTTCATACACATGGTTACAATGGATATGGCACAAATTTCTACGGATATTTTCATGGATATCACTGATTAATATCATTTTCACGACAGACCATCAATGTGTTTCGGGTTCGTTAAAAAATCATTGACGTACATAATTAAATTGTTAAATGGATGTTTGTAGCGGTTCAGAATCCACTTTAAACTGTAGGTCCTGGTCTAATATGATAAGCGTTGCAGGGGCAACTCCCTTGGCTTATCTTGAGAAGTTTTCTGTACATCAGTTTCAGCGTTTATCTAAGGCATCCAAGACCAAACTTTTAAGTGTTTGCTGCATTAGGAAAAATCTATATTTGGATTTGAAACGTTCGAATGGTTTCTTCACGAGGAAATCTGATGTGGATTGGTGTAAAAGTTCTTTGATTCCTTGAAGTTAACCGCAAGTAGCGATCATCTGCGGCTCTTGAGGCTCCAAATCTTTCTCGGTTATATTTTTAGAAGATGATTCGGTTCTTAGAAATCTAACTAATCTATGAATTAAAAAAATACTCGCATTCAACCATTTTGCTGAATTATATTACCTCTAATGCATTTCAATTTGCTCTATGACTATCTCTAAATTTCACTACACATTTTTTGCTTTCATGGACTTTAAACATTTTTAAAGCTTGTTTTCAGCGGCCCATGTCCATGAATGTCATAGCAGTTTCATTAACTTGAATATCAGATTTTGATACAGAACGATTTTTTTACGTATACTGCATGCATTTACTTAACTTTTGCCGTGTATTCGTAATTTTTCTGATTTTTTTTATTTTTATTTTTTGGAAATCAGTGTATTTACTATTTTTGAAATGTATTTTACTAAATATAAAATTTCAAGGATAAACAGAGCATTTCACATTGATTGAATGTAGGAATTTGAATTTTCTGTAGAACAAAATTATATTTTTTATAATTTTTGTTTTCAAACTGACAGCAGTATTATCATTTTAAAGGACTGCTGTTTTGTGATTATTATATCGCTGTATAAAGACTCGTATAGATTTTTTTTAATTATTACGTAGATTTATGATATATTTTTCATTTCGGCTTTGTTAAATTCTATAGAATTAAATTTAGGCTTAGAATCAAATATAATATTAATCAAAAAACATACTTCCAGTATATAATGCCAAACTGGGAACAATATTTGACTATTAATGGGCAAATTGAGAAGGCAAATCATCGTATGAGAAATAAATCAAAAAGATGTTCAAGATAATAAAAAAAATTTGCAAAAATTTTCCGATAAAGCAATAATCTTTCTTGTTATCGTATATTCCTTCCAAAACTGAGAATCAACTAATTCAATAATCATCATATAATTCTATAAACTTCAGAAAAAAAACAAGTTTCGAAATTTTTAGCACAAACTTTTAAAAGATTAAATCACTCTATTTCCTATGAATAAAAAATGACTGCTTATTAATATCATGAAATCTTGCACACTATAGAAGCTAATAACAGATACATTCTCTAATAAAAACATCATTTAATATAATTAGAAATTTTCATTAACTTCAATTGCAACAAAAAATTAAAATGACTTTGTTAATGTGAAGGTTCTCTGACCTTAGTTGTCATTTGAAACGTAGAAAGGTCTATCAAAATCTTCATATCAAGGGTGGATATTAGATTTCAGATATATAGGCCAAAAATTTCCTTCCTTGAAGTTTCAAGAGAAAATATTACTTTACATGTTGCAGCTAGGAGTATTCAACCTAATTTGCGGTTGTACCAGAATAAAACAATAACCCAAAAATGGGTTCCTACTAAGAAATGATCAACAAATTTCGTAGAACATGGAACGACGCGAGCTTCAGTTACATTAATAAGTTTAAATGAATATTAGAACAAAATAATGATAAATATATTAAGTATCATAATATTACTAAATATTATGTTATTACTAAATAAGTAATCACTTAAATTCATCATAAACATTCAAATATTACTAAATAAGTATCATAATACTACTAAATATAAGTATCATTACTTACATCATTATATTATCACTAAAATTTTAAAAGAAGATTTTTGTTATTTACTATAATTCATTGCTCTTTGGTCCAAATCGTTATATTTTTCACCTTTCGTGAACATAAATATACGTTTCTAGAACAACAAATTGAAAATACAAACCTCTTCTAACCTTCTGATTATGCATATATGTAGTTTTTGGGTACATAAGATTTTATTTCATTCTTAATGCTATGATTTACATGATATTAGTAAGCAATTCTGATCTCCATACGGAATAATTTTATTCCCCATCAGCTGTTGATAGTAATGCGAGAGGCTGATAGGAACTGGTGTCTCCAAGTTGTCCAACAAGTAATACCATCTCATTAAATTCATATTGCGTATCATATCACATTTAAATGACCCACTCATATAGCAGACAAAATAATTCGAAATAAAAAAAAAAATTTTACTTCCAAGTGTTTCGGCCTTTCATATTTCATACCAGAAAAGCTGTTAATTTTCATATTTTTTTTTTTTTCTTCTTTTCTTTCCTTCTATTTTTCCCGCTTTTTATTTTTTTTTTTTTTTTTTTTTGTTGCAGCTACAAATGTGACTATGACGTATCATCGCCTAAACGTTTCAGTCTCTGATTTCTAAATTGCGTTCGGCGATACCATCAGCTCTCTCACAAATATATAATGATACGAATGTAGATGTAAAAAAGATTAATATTGTTTATTGACTCATTTGTATGGATAATATTTTAACGATGCATTCTTTTTAGGTTTAAAAAGATATACTTCCATAAATTTTCAGCTGATGGATTGAATTAGTTAAAAAGATATAGATCGAATGAAATAATTTCTGAATTTGTATTCATTTTATTTTATTTTGCTGTACAAATCTACGGATAAGTTTTCATAACATAAGAAGATGAAAGAGATTCTTTTGATAAGCTTTTGGTATTGAGCAACAGCCAATTTAAATCTTTCAACTATTGAAAGTGAATATGATTATTGCATGTGTTGTTTACTGATTTTGATGTAATAGTAACATTAATTTTTAATGAATTTTCCTAAAATGTCTTAACTTTTAAGTTGACTATGAAGTCAATTATATATTACATATTCTTTGTTGCTTTTTTATTTATACTATGATTTTCTTTTTCAAGGTCTGTAAAAGGAAATATTAATTTTTTATCATGTGTGAACATGATGTCGCTCTGGTTAGGAGTCCGTGACGTTATCCGAAAATGAGGACCAAGCAAATAAAACTCCATTGCAAATTTTGGCGGAAAATGGTACTTTGGGCCCCTTAACTCTTGAAATGCTTCATGAATAACGTTAGTCTTCAGGAATTTTCTGGAGAATTTTGTTTTTGCTTAAAATGTTTTGTAGTATGGTTTTGAAGCACTTTTCATGTTTTGACTTGGGATTTTAAACATTTGTATATCCAATGGCTATAAGTACTCGTAGTGCGTTGATCACTTCGTTCTTCTTGAAGTTTCATATTTATCACTTTTGGCATTTTCCGGTGACTATTGAACTGTATAGTGCTTCTTATTGTAATTGGAATACTTCATTCTTCATTTTTACCTAGAATTTACAAACTTTAATATATTCTTTTGGGTATTGTATGTGATAACGTTTCTTGTAGATTTGGAATACTTCGTTACGACAACATTCATCTTACTTTTGTATATTCTTTAGGAGATTCTGGAGCAATTCGTTCTTCATTGATCTATTCAGCATTGCTATATTCATGTGGCTATTGAATTTGGCCATTCTTGTAGTACAATCATATATCTCTTGCTTAGTAATCATTGGCATATTCCCAAGTTTATTCATCTGTTCTCGAATGTTCACACCTGATATGTTGAAATTTGCCGAGCAGATTTCAGCATTTTTATAATTTATTCGGAGCAAATTTTATTTATTTAAAGCAGTGTTTTAATACGAAGTATCTAGATCCTAACTTTATATTAAGATTCCCCGACATAGTTATTGTACTAAATTTTTAAATACTCATGCAAGATATCATAGTTTCCTGCTTCTCATTGAAATTCAAATTAAAAATATTTTAATGAATTTTACAACGGTTATAAAACGAATTTTCTTTTTTATAAATGCAATCAAACACCTTAACTATTTATTTTTACAATCAATACTTAATATTAATTAAATTCAATTAAAATCATTTGAATTAAAACAGTTTTTCATGTTTTTTATCCACTAAAAATGCATATTTACTTATAATAAACTAAAATTATACCATAAAATAAATAAAATTTATTTAAGCAAGCATTTTTGTTAAGAAATTTAAATGATTTTAATGATTTAAATTAATCATTTAAATCATTAATTTCAATCATTAAATGATTAATCATTAATAAAGAAGTTATTATATTTAAATAGTTAATGATTTTTATCCTTAAAATAACTTTCTACACTATTTCTCACAATCTAAGCTAGGCTTATATAACTTTTTCTAAATAAATATTTATGGTATTTGATTGCATTTACCTAAGATGCAAATTAAGTAAAGCGTAGTGATAAACATATTCGGAGTAATAGAAATATTTTAACTCTTTTATTACTTAAATTAAACAATATTATATTACTTTTAATGTTTTCTTAAAATAAATCAAATGAAATTAAGTAAATTTTATTGTAATGTGATACAGTTGCGCCGAAGTTTATAATAAATATATTATTATAATAACTATTACCTATGCCTCATCTATTCATTTATCGCACCAGAAATCGTAAATTGAGATATCGCTCTGATACGAAGGTCTTCTTTTTATCCTTTCAACACTTCATCCACTCTGGTCCACCATCTAATTCTAATATCATTTTCGCACTAGTCAGAGAGAGTCGCTTTCAGACTTGCGACCATAATTTCATTACTATCATATAATGGCTGCATATATTTCATGTAATGAAACATAATGATGGTTGCCGTTTGATGAGATCTTCCTTTTCCCTATTAGGGAATGTGCCAAAAGAAGAAGAAGAAAAAATCAAAAGTGGAAATGGTTTTCTGCAGATGATGGATGTTGATAGCTCAAAAATGATTAATGGTTCGTCAAAGATACTCAGTTGATCTGTCAATTGATACTGAAGGTCCATTCTGGAGTGCAAGGGCGTGTTTTCGAGAGCTTTCCAGTGTGGATAAGCATGTTGGCACTACATAAAGCACACACGCTCATTACACCTGCTTTCAGCTGTTTGGGATTAGAAAGACGTCAGCTAGATCTCGATCTCTTGACTAGTTCTGTGGAAAGAACAGAAAAGTTTTTATCCTTCGCGGAAGGGTTGCACAATACGACGACGAAGAAGATTTGATGATAATGCCCGATGGCAGATGATCCATCTTCGATTATGCACTTCAAAGGATTATTTTTATTTGTTTCATTAAAAAAAATTTTATACAAAAAAATATTATTAGAGAAACAAAACACTATGAAAATAGAGAGGAGGAATAAATATTGTTATCTCTTTTGATGTTAAGCCAGATAGTCTACTTAAGTCTTTTAGACATGCATCACATTGTCTTTTATTCCGTTTTGCATTGTGAGCATTTATTTATCTAACCTAGTGAATATTTTATCAACATGTGTTTTATTCTGTTTGCATCAGGTTATAGTATACATCTGCATTACTGGTAAAATAGTATGCTTCAGTATATATATATATATATATATATATATATGTATATGTGTGTGTGCGTGTATGTTGACCAGTTTACATGGCAGAAGCTACCTACGATACATGTAAATTGTACAAAAAAACATCATAGTATTCCCAATGTAAAAACACTGAATGGCCTCACATTCGGTGTGAAATAGTATGTTGAATTAAAAAAATATATATATACAAATATGTTATGATCATATAAAAGTAAATTTAAAAGAAAAAAATGTTAAAAGTAATTTGTAGAATGAGATAGTATTAAATGTTATTTACTTTTACTGAAGTGAATTTCTGAACGTCTGAAAAAAAAGGAATAAAATCATAAATAAGCGCGTAAATATAAAGAAAGCAATATATTATTTTTGTATATTTTCATAAAAACTTTTTAAATCTGTTCCAAAATAAGTCATTAATAATAATCTAACAGGACTTAAAAGTCAAAGGTTGTAATATAGTGAAGATAATCTTATTAATTAAAGTTTTTAAATATATATTTTACAGCAATATGTCAGTTTTCAATCAATGTTTTTAAAGAAGGAATTGCTATTGGATCTATTCTTCTATTGAGTTAATGAATTTCTATTACTCAAATTAAAAATACTGTAAATTTTTTTTGAAAATATATACTAATATATTAAAATATAATGCTTCAATTTTCTTTCTAGTTAAGCAGATGTCGACAAGTTGAGAAAATTATAATAGTTTTAAAATAAAAAATATATAAGTAACTATAATGATTGATTACTGTAATAATGTTAATAAATTGCAACTTTTCAGATAGTGCCAATTATTTAAGAAGAATTGCACATCGATTATGAAATTAGCTTACATGTATTGAATGTTGATGAATTGGATACCATTATAACGAACAATCCTTACAGATATTGATTAAAATTCATTTTATTACTTAAGAGATACTGTGAAGATTATGTGAATATTACATAAGGAAATAAATGAGATAAGCCTAAGCAGCTGAAATTGTTTTTGAAGTGGAAGTTAATTTAAATAAAATTATCTCACTTGTCAAAAAAAAAAAAAAAAAAAAGAAGAAGATTATAGCAATATTATTTTTTTCAAACTGAATCATGAAGTTTGCTAATCTCTTCAGGGAAAATTAGACATATACAAATAATTTGTTTGGCTTGTTGAAGTGTAGATTCTTACAGTTTTTTTATAGAATAAAAACTGGTTCGATTAGAGTTGTGAAAAGTAGGCACATTGTTTTACCTCATACAAACTTATAAACGTGTGTAAACTGGTTATCTGTTGAAGTGAGATGATGTATCAGCTTTAAAAATTGACTTTCAAACTAGCTGCTGCTACATTATAATCTGTTGTATAAAAAATGGGAATGAGTAACATGGTTATTAACTTCAACAAACGCCATCAATATTACTTATGAACAAAAGAGTTATTCTTTTGCAATTGCAGTTACATAGATCTGAAACAATAATTAACAAAGCAGTTTTAAAATTTAGCACAATGTTAAAATAGTAGCAGCGTTAAAATTTGATTTTGTAGAATCTTTATTTTCGGAATTCATTACAGAGTTTGACATATTTTATTTTTAATATCTAACAACATGGAAAATTGGAAAATTCAGTTCGTTGTGGAATTCGATAGGTTAGTAGTACTCCTAAAGACTATCCACCCTTAAAAAAACTAAATCACACTGGACAGTCAATTTTGAGAAAAAAAGTCTTCAAAGTTTCAAATGCCACTTATATATACTAAATACAATAGCAAATTTTTACCTCTAGGCAGCCGGTGATGTAGCTAGATGACGCACCATTATTTCCTATTAATTAATATGTCAGGCATCAATCCTGTTTTCTAATAACTTTTTTTTTTAATTTGAAAAAAATTATGAATTTTTAAATAAAATTAACAAATATTTTAATTTAAATCATACTTAATTTTATTTTATTAATAAAAAACAGTTCTATCCCATAGAGCCATTCAAGTGAATTTTTAAACAATTAAATAAATTCAAATTCGTTTTTAATAGAAGTGAATATAAATACTATTATAAAAGAGTTTTTGGAAGGATTATGTTTATTCATAAATTCTACAATCTTCTTTATTTATTAATTATGATTTATATACAAGAACCAGAATTATGATTATCATAACATTGGAAATATTTTGGCATCTTATACAATTAATAAAAAGATGATTGTTCACACGAACGACGTTTTTATTATTGATCTGTTGGAGAACTTGCTTCATTAACATTCAAAATTATTTCTCTTCCATAAGAAAGTTTGGATGCGTATCAGACATATCAGACCATCTCATTAAACATTGCCGATGACAGTTGATGATGAAGTATTAATTGTATTTTTATACAGTCTTCTCAATTGATTTCTCTATTATTTTTAATCAGATAAACACTATTTTGTATATATTTTATTAGATTTTTATTTGCATTATTACTTTTTTATAAAATGTCTTCTTTTATATATATTTTTTAATATATAAGCTACGCTTGAAACTTTGAAGGTTGTTTTCTAAGAATAGACTGGCCAGATTAGTATTTATAGGGATGGACACCCTTTAAGATGTACTATTAAGCGACGTCCCATCTCTAACTGAATTTCCCAGGTCGTGCCTTCCTCTTGTAAATATAGGATAAATTAAGGAAATTAGTTTTCAAGTTTTAATTTTTTACTTTCAAAATGGACCATTGCATGACCATGGAAAGAAATTTCAGTCTTAGCCTTATCTCCCATTTGATTAATCTTTCGTGTTCCAATTGTCAGTGAGATGCATTTTAATTATGTGGAATATTAAAATGTCAGGAATTAAATATTTAGTTTGATCCTCTGAATTAATATTTTGCTTACAATTTTATTCTTTTTCGCAATCTTATTCTTTTATAAAGAAGTGAGTCAATTAAAATCTATAATGACAGTCACTCTCTTATGAAGTAAGAAAAAATTGTTTTCAGTTTGTTTGTATTTTTTAGCCACAGTAATTCAGAAGACTCAATGATTATATAAAAAAAATTACTATAAAGAACATGTATGTAGCCATCAAGCATTGATAAATAACAAATAAAAAAATTCGAAGTGACGAAGACATACCAAGTGTTTATGTTATTCACCAATGTAGGCAATTTAGCATATTTCGTTTTTTGTCAAAGTATCTTGGGGAATTTTAGTATTTTATTGTTTCGAAAGCGATCCATTCAATCTAGCATTGCAATTTCTATAAAGCAGTGTGATAATGAAGGCCAAATATTATCAGTGAAATACGACAAGCTCAAGAATTATGTAATCAACAACTCTCCAGAATTTATTTTCCAGTTAGAACAACTTTAACCAATAAAAGACTAATTGTTTGATGGCCATGCATCGAACTTAACAAATGTTACTCGATTCAACCTGTAAATTCAAAGAGGAGACTCTGCTTCCTTGAAGATTTAAAAAATAATTTTAAAATGTGTTAGAAAGACATATGCTAGACCATTTAAAAAATATATTTGAATGAATTTTGAATGAAATTAACAATTAATGACCAGTGGTTCCCAAACTTATCTGTCGTACCATCCCCTTTTCTCTTTCCAGAAAAAATTTACTCAAATTACTTGCCTTTCCGGAAATGTACCTTTTTTACGCTAACAAATAGAAAGATATCATAAAAAATTTATATATATATATATATATACCTATCTATCTGTCGGTGTATATATGTACTTAGACAGATGGATAGATAGGTAGATAGATAGATAATGAAGTAGAATTGAGAATGAATTCATTGATAGCAATGCACTAGTGCACTAAGTTCATCCTTTTAATTAGGAACTTTTTTAACTTCATTTGTAATATTTATTTTCATTCTCTCTCTATATATATACATAAAGATGCTTTAAAAAATAATAATTAATTATTTGAAATCATAAGACTTATTAAAATCACATTACATATGGAAAATGAAGGAAAATATAAAAATAAAAATTATGAATAACGTTAAAAAATTATCTTAATGAGAGAATATAAACCTGGTGCACTGCTATCAATAAATTATTTTTTGGTTATACTAGGTAGATTCTAGTAGATAGATTCTTTTTTATCGGTTCTGCAATAGAATTCGTTTTTATTTTAATAAATATATAACTGCAATACTCCACATTCCATGAAATACAATGAAAGAAATGCAATTGTTATAATTTCTTATCTTCTCTTCCTTATTTATGCCCCATCCTTTTTATTATTATTAAACGATCGCCCAAATGTATCCGAGTCTATTATCGTCGCTGGTATTGATTGTTCACCTGCTTCCTAAGAATCGGTATCGTCTAATTTGAGAACCAGTGCTTTAAATCTTCATATTGTAGAATATTTTTAAATTATAAAAAAGAAATTTTTATTAACTATACTATTATATAAACTTAGAGAATTACGACTAAAAATAGACATCATACATAATAGTTCTTTTCATTACATAAATAGCATGAAATAATAACTAATGTAAATAAGATAACGATATTTATGCTTCTTTCCTGATTAGATTTCTTCCACTACCTACTTTGAATAATAATCAAATGTGTAAGGTTACAGCCATTTATCACGCGCAATGTCTTGAAAAAAAGTAATTATTCATAACAATTATTCAACTTTATTTTAATAAAGACTCAAAAAATTTCAATTTATTTCTTTCTTTACAATTTATAGGCTAATTTTAATTTTCAAACACGTCACTGCATTGTGTGCGAAACCTTTTATTTAACTATTTAAATAATAAAGTGTTCTTTTTTACTTCCCATTATACATTGGATCCCAAACCACATTTAAATGTACATGCTATCTCGTGTAGGAAAAAATATAAAAAAAATGAAGACAAATGTGGTGTAGGAAACACTTCATAAATCATTGCACCATCTAATCGCAAAATCTCCTGTGAATGACATAAGAACAAAACTGTTGAAAAGAGAGACATGCTTCATGTAGGCGAAGAAAATTAAAAAACATCCAAAGCAACTCTATCAATGCATGAAACGTACAAGTAATTATCCAATTAATGATGTTTTCTTTTTCCATTACAACCACGAATAACATATAGCAAATTTTAATTTAGTTTTATGCAATCTCGCTCTCTTTATAGCTTCTGTTTTTTTACCAAAAAAAAACTGTAGAATATCCACTGATGGCTTTTCCATTTCCGTTGGTGGGTTGTAAATATCATATTTCTGCTTAAATAAACGGAAATAATTAATGCCTTATCTATAATTTATGGGAAACGACAGGTTATTCGCATTAGAATTTGAATGTAAAATACAAAAATAAAAAGTTCGCTAACATTTCTTATTTATTTTAGATAGTTTTAAGCGTATCTTATCGAACTTTGAGTAAAAATGTTTTCATAAATAAGAGGAATCTCGCTATCAAATTATTATTGCAACCGTTCTTTTCTTTAGAAAGTTAAATGTTGTGTTGTAGACGTACTATGAATAATCGCATACATTCTTAGACATACAACCACGATTTGTTAAATACTGCTGTAATTATTTTTAATTATCCAAGGTCCTTCTCAACTAGAATGGTCTATATGTAACAGATTCAACATTATGAAAGATACACCACGATATATTCTACATTATACCAACAATGTGCCACCCCGGCTTAGAACAAACAATTTCAATGATGGCATCTAAGAATTCTAGCCCTTCTCTTCTTCTTTTCATTTAGACTGATAAAAAGATTTTCTCTCCTAAAAATTTATACTGACCATACACCGGCATTGAAATATAAGATATCGGTTTATCTTCACCAGTCGAATTTCACACCGAGCACTCTTAGTTTGTCACTTACAGCTTGTTATCTTTTGCATAAAAAACATATATAAAGTATCCGGTTTTCAATGGCAGGTAGTACATATAAAATCAATGCGATACTTACCAGACGTCTCCAGTCTCTAACTTGGTTGGTTAAATCATGCTCATGTTAGGTTACAGGTTTTTTTTGGTTTTTTTTATGAAAAAAAAAAAGATTTTGTTATATGCTATCATTTAAATAGAATCAATCAAAAAATAACCTTATTTAATAACAAATTCTAGAAGTTACTGATACAGGCCGACATTTCATTAATCTATATAATCATGGCAGACATTTATCTCATAATCTATATAATCGGGTGGTTGTCTGAACATTTTTTTAGCATTAACCATATGTCAAATATATCATTAGATATATTACCATACATATCGTCCATAAAATAAAAAGATGTGACATTCCGTATTACACACTGGATCACGTTGAATTTTACATCGTTTCTGTCAATTTAAAGGCCATTGGCTGTCTAGACAAATTCTTGCCATTCTCGAACAAAAATAATTGTTTAATTATATGCAAATTTAGAACATAATGCATTAAATATCATTTTATGATCACGTTCAGTCTATCATTTTCATTCATTCAACTGAAACGGTAATAAAATTTACTTTAATGAAATGTGTTTTATTATTTAGTGCAAACTGTGTATTAAATTCCGTTTCTCCCAGGTAGCCGGGAAGCGTCGTACACGTACGCCGTGACGTCGGCCGGAGTGACGTACGCCATCACGCAGGCGTGCAGCAGGGGCAGCCTGTGGCAGTGCGGCTGCGACACCAGCAGGGACGGCCTGCTCGACCCCCAGGGCGGCTGGAAGTGGGGTGGCTGCAGCGCGGACGTCCGACACGGCATGAAGATGAGCAGGCAGTTCATGGACGCCCGGGAGATAGAAGGGGACGAGAGGTCCCTCATGAACCTGCACAACAACAGGGCGGGAAGGAAGGTGAGACTGTCTGCTACATTCTTGAAATTGAACTCTCATAATAACATAAGAGATTTCATAATCAAAAAGCAAAAATACAACGGCCAAATGTATTTCTCTAAAAAGCCCATTTATAAGTACATAGAGCCGGTAAATAGGCTAAGACGATAGATGAATATGAACATATATACAGTCCACCTTCATAAAATATTTGAGACTGCTACATTCTTGAAACTAAATTCTCATTACAAGATAAGAGATTTTCATAATCAAAAAGTAAAATTACAAGGGCCAAGTATATCTGTCCGAAAAGCTCATTTATACGTACATAGCCAGTAAATAAGCATAAGACCATGGATGAAAATGAACATACATAAAGTCCATCATCATAAAACAGAAATCTTTAAAAATCCTAATGCTGCTTTTATACTTCTAACAGTACAGATGGGGGGAAATCTTTCAATGGTTACCTTACAATTATACCTTTTACCTTTCAGTGATTGTCTCGGTTACTGTAAAGAAGTTAATCCATGGTAATATGGGTTGTTAGTTATCTTTAAATTTGTTGTTTTCTTCTTTATTTTACAAATTTGTAGTTTTATTTCAGAATTCTTTTGTTTTTGCTTAAAATTTAAACAATGTTGAATCATAAATAAAAATAAATTATTTCTTTTATATCAGGTAAAACATAAAGAATTTCAGTATATTAAACAAAATTTTTCGACTTGTGACAAATAAATTATATCCACCTTTATTAAATTAATTTAATTTGTAATGTTTTATTATTTACATTTTATAAAGACAAGAGTATCCATGAAACACTATGGAAGTTACAAAAATATTGATAAAAATTAACAAGCGGTGACAAATCTAAATAAGCAAAATGAGCGATTATTAGTCGTTGCAAAGATATTACATATTATTATGAAAACTTAATTATAAAGGTAATAAATTAAATTCACGTATGAATATTTATCTATATAATATTATTGTAGAGAAGAAATAAATTATCTTTATTATAATATAAAGACATCAATGCAAGATATTTTATACTTTTCTATTGAACAGAACTATTCAAAATTATTGCTCATTGAACAAATAACGGTATACATGTTCTGGTAATTTTTATCAGAAAAATAAATTTAAAATCAGTTTTAATTATTGTCATTCAATATTTTTTATAATATTTCTTATACGCACGATTTTTAATTTCTTATTGTAATGAATATTGAGTTATTTTTATTTGTTATTCCACATTGAATGCAATTAATAAAATATTTAAATTATTTTACTCCTCTTTAATAATTAATTAATTTTAAAAAATAACATATTTCAATTTTTATATTTACTTGTACTGATCGGCAAATGTTGACAACAACTTATGAGAATTATTTTAAATCATTTAATAATTAAAATAAAATATTTTTCTAAATTTCAACACTGAAAACTTCTTTAAAAAAATTTCAGCTATTATAACATTTTATTTCAAGGTGTTCTTTTCCAGTTAGTATTTCCCTTTCTTAGCCATCCTAAACCTTACTAGAACGAAAGGCGCTTCGAGAAAACAACTTTCTTCCTTTTTTCAATGTCAGATTTAACCTTCACTTGCTCCCAAATAAAATTTCACCACACAAAGCAAAAGAAACAGTGACGGAAAAAAAAAGCTATTGATAGAAATCTGCTGGAATTCTAGCCAAAATACTCCCCATTGAAAAGCTTCAAAGAAGGCTGCAAAGTTTATGTTTACCATAGAAACGAACGCCTTTTCAAGAAGCTACATAAATAAATTTAATTACATTTTAGTGTATCAAGATCAGAACCGTTCTCTCACCCACCACTCCCTTTCCACTCCAGAAAGTAAGTGACATTCGACACCCATCATTAAACCTAAAAGGACCATTTGATCTCACGTCACATATATTCTTGTATTTATGACATTGCACCATTTACTGGTAAGGAATGGTATAGACTAAATATGTCCCCTTCCTTTCATACACTGCTCAACACAAGCTTTTGACTACGTCACGCTCAATACAAGCTTTTGACTACTTACGACTACATAACATACGATGAAGAGGTTAATAAAGTTCCTCACTGTGCGCTCTCACAAAGAAGTTTGTCCTTTGCAGGTGGTTCGTAAGCTGGAACTAGAAAGAACGTTAAGTACTAAGTCAGCGATCCATCATTTGCATTGACCACGCTAGTTTTTTTTTTTTTTTTTTTTCAAATGTGCATTGTTATATATAAAAAAACAATGGCGGAATAAACTTTCTTTTAATTAGTTTTGTAAACATTTAAAATGAGCTAGTTAGAAATATGATTTTTTTAAGCTGATTTTAGTTTGTATTTGCCGTGAAACAATTGTTTTCTTTTTAATGATATATTGTTTTTATGCAGAACAATAATTCACAGATATGAGATATGATTAGTAAAATAAGTTAGTTAGTGAATGTTTTTAAAGCCAGTTGGTAATAAATACCAAATTGGCAATGGATAATAAAATAGAAACGTTTATTATTTAAACTAATTTGAATTACTCTTTAAATAATAAATATAACTTTCAGGTATAGAACCTTATAAGCTTCTAGCGAGCCAACTTTATTTAGTCTCCTATGGTAAACTAATCTTTTCAGGCTGCTTTGTTTCAGCAAATGTTCCAACAAAAAGTTAGATGCATTAAAAAGATTGTGTAATATAATAAATATAATAGATTTCTATATAAATATTTTAACTTTCAGTTGTCTAAATATTTTCCCACAAAATTTTTGAATAAACTCTTAGAAAGTTAAATTACCTCATTTAAAATTAGTAATTCGCAATTTTACTATTCAGTAGATGGAGATAGTTGAAAATGAATGATGTTTTGTAAGGCAGATTAATCATTTTATTCCAAACGTCAGAAATATTTGTAAAAATTAATAATAAAAATATTTCTTTTTAAAATCATTTTAGTGAAAGAAAGTAAATTAAGTTTAGTAAAACATTGAAAGAGAAAATTATTAAGAAATTAATAGAAACGAAGTAATCTAGAAGTAAAAAGAATTTATTTTTAGTAAATAGTTCTCATATGATATTGACTTCTGCACTTTTAAAGATAATTAATTAAAAATTAATAATAATAAATAATAATAATAATAATAATAAATTAAAATTAATAATAAAAATATTTCTTTTTAAAATCATTTTAGTGAAAGAAAGTAAATTAAGTTCAGTAAAACATTGAAAGAGAAAATTATTAAGAAATTAATAGAAACGAAGTAATCTAGAAGTAAAAAGAATTTATTTATAGTAAATAGTTCTCATATGATATTGACTTCTGCACTTTTAAAGATAATTAATTAAAAATTAATAATAATAAATAATAATAATAATAATAATAAATTAAAATTAATAATAAAAAATATTTCTTTTTAAAATCATTTTAGTGAAAGAAAGTAAATTAAGTTCAGTAAAACATTGAAAGAGAAAATTATTAAGAAATTAATAGAAACGAAGTAATCTAGAAGTAAAAAAGAATTTATTTTTAAAATAGTTCTCATATGATATTGACTTCTGCACTTTTTAAAGATAATTAATTAAAAATTAATAATAATAAATAATAATAATAATAATAATAAAAAATTAAAATTAATAATAAAAATATTTCTTTTAAAATCATTTTAGTGAAAGAAAGTAAATTAAGTTCAGTAAAACATGGAAGTAATCTAGAAGTAAAAAAGAATTTATTTTTAGTAAATAGTTCTCATATGATATTGAACTTTTAAAGATAATTAATTAAAAATTAATAATAATAAATAATAATAATAATAATAATAAATAATAATAATAAATTAAAATTAATAATAAAAATATTTCTTTTTAAAATCATTTTAGTGAAAGAAAGTAAATTAAGTTCAGTAAAACATTGAAAGAGAAAATTATTAAGAAATTAATAGAAACGAAGTAATCTAGAAGTAAAAAGAATTTATTTTTAGTAAATAGTTCTCATATGATATTGACTTCTGCACTTTTAAAGATAATTAATTAAAAATTAATAATAATAAATAATAATAATAATAATAATAAATTAAAATTAATAATAAAAATATTTCTTTTTAAAATCATTTTAGTGAAAGAAAGTAAATTAAGTTCAGTAAAACATTGAAAGAGAAAATTATTAAGAAATTAATAGAAACGAAGTAATTAGAAGTAAAAAGAATTTATTTTTAGTAAATAGTTCTCATATGATATTGACTTTGCACTTTTAAAGATAATTAATTAAAAATTAATAATAATAAATAATAATAATAATAATAAATTAAAATTAATAATAAAAATATTTCTTTTTTAAAATCATTTTAGTGAAAGAAAGTAAATTAAGTTCAGTAAAACATTGAAAGAGAAAATTATTAAGAAATTAATAGAAACGAAGTTCTAGAAGTAAAAAGAATTTATTTTTAGTAAATAGTTCTCATATGATATTGACTTCTGCACTTTTAAAGATAATTAATTAAAAATTAATAATAATAAATAATAATAATAATAATAATAAATAATAATAATAAATTAAAATTAATAATAAAAATATTTCTTTTTAAAATCATTTTAGTGAAAGAAAGTAAATTAAGTTCAGTAAAACATTGAAAGAGAAAATTATTAAGAAATTAATAGAAACGAAGTAATCTAGAAGTAAAAAGAATTTATTTTTAGTAAATAGTTCTCATATGATATTGACTTCTGCACTTTTAAAGATAATTAATTAAAAATTAATAATAATAAATAAAAATAATAATAATAATAAATAATAATAAAAAATTAAAATTAATAATAAAAATATTTCTTTTTAAAATCATTTTAGTGAAAGAAAGTAAATTAAGTTCAGTAAAACATTGAAAGAGAAAATTATTAAGAAATTAATAGAAGCGAAGTAATCTAGAAGTAAAAAGAATTTATTTTTAGTATATAGTTCTCATATGATATTGACTTCTGCACTTTTAAAGATAATTAATTAAAAATTAATAATAATAAATAATAATAATAATAATAATAAATAATAATAATAAATTAACATTAATAATAAAAATATTTCTTTTTAAAATCATTTTAGTGAAAGAAAGTAAATTAAGTTCAGTAAAACATTGAAAGAGAAAATTATTAAGAAATTAATAGAAACGAAGTAATCTAGAAGTAAAAAGAATTTATTTTTAGTAAATAGTTCTCATATGATATTGACTTCTGCACTTTTAAAGATAATTAATTAAACTTTTATACAAGTCTAAATATTTTTCATTGAAGTATAATTATTTTTCATTTATTTAGTCTAAATATTTTTCCACAAATTTCTGAATAACCTCTTAAAAATTAAATTGTATCATTCAAAATAAGGTTTGAGGTTAGTAATTCTTAATTTTACTAATCAGTAGATAGAGATAGTTGAAGATTAATGAGATTTTATAAGGCTTATTAATCATTTTGTTACTTAAAAACATTTTTTAAAAATTTATCGTAAAAATACTTTTTTTAAATCATTTAGTGAATGAAAAATAAATCAAATTTAGTAAAAAATGAAAGAGAAAATTAATGAGAAATTAACAGAAAATAATTAATCTAAAAGTAAAAAGAATTTCCTAATAAATAGTTCTCATATAATATTGACTTCCGCACTTTTTAAAGAGAATTAATTGAACTTCGTACCTTCAAATATATTGTGCATCAATATAATTTATTAAAGGTAAAGAAAACTGCTTATAGTATAACGTGATGTATAAAGTCGCATTATAAGAAAAAAAATTATATACTAATTACCGTTAAGTTTATTTGTTATTAAATGAGGTCTGTAGATGTTTTGTAAATAGAATAGAGGATCAAAATTAAAACCTGTAATATCGGATTAACATATGATCAATTATAATACTAAAGCAAAGTTCCATCATTATTTAAAACATTAGAAATGCTTTTGTCTTTTAATTATTCTAATCCATCTTAAGATTCTATTTTTTTTTATATTTAAAGATGATATATTATTAATACCTATTTCACGTTAGTAATAAATCAAGTTAATAAGCGAATAGTTATTGTTACAAAAATCAATGTTTGCTCTTTTAAAGATGGATATGCTTAGTATAAGTTGAACATACCAACATTTTGTTTTTAAGTTATTCTCTTTGAGGACAATGACTGGTTCTCTGTACGTTTATTTTTTAATTAAAATTGTTCTAAAAAAAATTAAAATCTGTCGAAGAATGATTTATTAGAAATTCTTCAACAATGAAAAATAAAAATAAAAAAATTGCTAGGATTTCTTCCGAATAATAACATAGCTTTGTAAATATTATAATGTTAATTAGCAACTATCCTTATGTATTAGCAACTGTCTTACAAAACGAAATTCAAAATTCTCTCAGCATTTGTTAACAAAAAAAAAAAAAAAAAGTGTTAGACAAACTGGTTACATTTATTCGTTACATTAACAGAGAATCGGTTTGCCCTGAAGATATGAAAGCTTTTAATTCACAATTTACTATTAGTCCTTAACAACCACATACAAATGACAATTTTATTCGGAGTAGTTATAGTATTTACATATTTATTGATTTTCTAACTTTTTTTTTCTGGCTTAGTGAATTGTTGAATATAAAATGAGTAAAATGTAATACAAAAATTTATCTTTTTTTTTTTTCATTTACAAAAATCCATCTATGAAGTAAATAAAAAATTGTGATGCATAATTATCAGAAAAATCAATTTCCCTTTCTTTATTTTGTGAAGTATTAACACCAATAAAACATTCGCTTTACTCAACAGGAAACCAACATAAAAACAATATTAATATGTATAACAATGTTAATATGTTAAAAATAACATGCAAAAGATAATTGAGTTCCGTTATATTATATGCATAGTTATATTTATTACATGTAATCCATTTCTAGATTCAGAAATCTAAAAAACGTAAATTTAGTACGAAATATCCTACCTTTAATACATTCCTTTTCATTTTACATTCTTTATTAAATGTCAACAAATTAACAATTTTAATAGTAAAAAATGAATAATAATTCATTAGTTCAAAAACTGTTTGCAAAAAATACAAATAGCTTACAATTTGGGGATAATTTTTTTAAACTTGCATAATCTTTAAGCATATTTTTCTTGAATCACTATAACACCATTCTCACAAAACATTTTTTTCCCCTAATATTTTACGAGCTTCAGACTCCATGAATCAATTTTTGTTCTTTTTTCCGACAGTGTTTGACAAGAGGGAATCCATTTTCCAATAAATGGGGGAAAAGAAAAATCATTGGCCCCATCTGAATAACTACTCTTAACCCCTATGGCGTCCCACTATTACCTGAAATGAGGAAGGTAATGATGGAAAACTTTTTGACCTCCAACTTTCCCCAGGTTATTCCAAAAAAGACCCTTTTGGTAGAAGTGCCTTCTTTGTTATTCATTGCCAACCCCCACCCCCCAAACTATTACATCCGAAGGCCAAAGCGAGAGGCATTGTTGCTACTTACATTTTACAGATCCACGGGAGGGGAAGAAGATCTTTTTTTTTTTCTTTACCTTTATTTAGGTCTGGGGATTTAGTCCTTTCATGCAGTCTACATCCGCCTACCGAAATATGACTCGGGGAAACATGGTAATTTTATTTTGGTATGCGGTCAGTTGTAAAGACAAGTATGACTGACAAGATCTGACAACTTTGGTTTAGTGGCTTGTCCTCTGAAAAGAGGGATTTTGTTCTCTTTATTCTTCGAATAATCTCTTCGGAAATAATAGGTAGGTAAAGCGGAACGTCGGTTGTCAGATGGGCTTTATGTAAATTTAATTGAAATACTTGCAACAAAGAATCGATTTTGAATGTTTGACAGCCGGTTTCGATTTTGTGTCATTCCAGCTCTTAACGCCATCTGTGGACCATTGTCAGACTTTTAATCACAATGTGATACAAATGTTTGACGGGGACCATTCAAAAGTGAGCGACAGAAGATTTCGAAAAG